>NW_021011495.1:2240989-2728351 GCF_003987935.1 Bombyx mandarina
ATATTGAAATTTAAGAAACTGGTGAAGCAATAGCTTTAAATGTTGTTTCTTTTTTTAGAGCAACTCAGTTTGTGCTATAGTTTTTTTACTGGGCTAAACTTTCTTTTATGGTGAATAAAATAATGTATATATGTATATAAAAATGAATTGCTGTTCGTTAGTCTCGCTAAAGCTCGAGAACGGCCGGACCGATTTGGCAAATCGTGGTTAGCTTTAAAAGGTAATAGATAAATATGAAAATGCTCCGAATTAAATAAAAATAACAATTTTGTTTTTCCTTTGATGTGTCCCCCGTCGGACGGATTTCTTTTTTTTTTGTTTTAAGTTTATTTTATACAAAAATTTAGGTCTTTTATTTATCTATTGAGGCACTACGAAGTCTGCCGGTTCAGCTAGTACATTATAAGTATTTAAACAGAATGCGGACGGTAAGAGATTGAGAGATATATTATTAAACCTTCAAACATTAAGAGTTCTCAACCAATTTGCGTAGGGTTTTTCCGTAAAGCGCCCGAGGCGTGAAGTCCTCTGTAAATCTTTGGTGTGAAAGCAAAATCTGATCTAAGGAAGCCGACGGTCGCTCAGACTGAAACTCGCATTAATTTGCACAGAGTAGAACGAAATAGATACATTTAAAAATCGTCTATGTATAAAATGAGCCGAGTCAACGGCGACAAATCTTTTTGGGTTATATGGACAGATTTCTGGTAGGCAGGACGCCTTTTAATACGCTTTTATTAGCTTCAGACGTATGTTAGTATGTAACGGAATCTTTGAACGTGATTTTGAACCCCTTTGAAACGTCGGATTAAATCGAAATTTGGCATACTTATTAAAGAACTGATGAAAATTCAATATTAAAAAAATAAATTTAAGAATTGAAATTCAACTAAAAATTCAAAAATAAATAATAGTTTAAAAAAATACGCTTTTACAGAAAATTCAACTAAAAATAGAAAATAAATTTAAATAAATTTGAATTAAAAACAGTGTAAGAAAAAATTATTTTATTGTAAAAACGCGTGGGGTGCTTTTCAGGATATTATCAAAATAACCCTTCTACTCAAATCTGTTCCAACCGAAACGCATTACTGCTTCACGGCAGAAATAGGCCAGTGGTGGTACCTACTCATGTGGACTCACAAGAGGTCCTACCACCAGTAATTAAATTCTCCTTTTTGTTTTAGTATTATTTAGTATCTCTGTATCCAGTGTGATCTGTACAGGCTTTCACATTTTAAAGTGAAAAGGCGGCAGCTCCTTTGTGCTATACAACGGGGTTTCCTTTCCAATAAACCCACGGCGTGATGCCTTTATATTTATTATAAGTTGACTACTGCTGTTTCGTCACCCCCTCCCGTAAACGTCCCACTCGAAGATAATAGTTGGAATTAGTTCAGAAATAAACGTCAGCTTGTATTTTATGTTATTGTAAGCATACTTGTTGATGTATGTGAGGGTTGTCACGGAATAATTAATAAAAACAAAGATCGAGATTTTTTGGCGGGAACGCGAGGAGTGAAGTTGTGTGATTTGTTTTATTTTGTCTATTTGGTGTTTCTTCAGGTTTAAATGTGTAATAACGGTGGTTTATTAACTGTTTAATATCTGCGAAAGTGCACAAATGTGGGAAAATGAAACAAAGTCACTTCTCGGGATCCTCCAAAAAGTCCAACGAAAAAGTCTCAGTAAATGACCACCATTTTACTGAGATTACATTTCATCCCATATCATCTCATCTCATTTCATTTGATTTCATCCCAGTTGATTAATGTCTCGAATTAATCATCTTCATTTCATTTCATCATTTTCATAAAAATAAGAGTATAAATTAAAATAAGACATGACTTAAAGGTCTTAGTTACCAGGTCATAAAATACCTATAAAAAAATAAAACAAACACCCGGTATGGGTGATCGTTAGACTGCGTCAGACAAAATTGTTTCTTCGTTTGTTACAAATGAAGTCGTCGTGGCCTAAAAGATAAGACGTCCGGTGGATTCGTATCTAGCGATGCACCGGTGTTCGAATCCCGCAGGCGGGTACCAATTTTTCTAATGAAATACGTACTTAACAAATGTTCACGATTGATTTCCACGGTGAAGGAATAACATCGTGTAATAAAAATCAAACCCGCAAAAATTATAATTTGCGTAATTACTCGTGGTAGGACATCTTCTGAATCCGCACGGCTTGGTACCACCACCCTGCTTATTTCTTCCGTCAAGAAGTAATGCGTTTCGGTTTGAAGGGTGGGGCAGCCGTTGTAACTGTACTGAGACCTTAGAACTCATATCTCAAGGTGGGTGGTGGCGTGTACGTTGTAGATGTCTATGGGCTCCGGTAACCGTGACCTCGTCCACCCATCTAAGCTATAAAAAAGAAGAGAAAGCTACTTATTGAAAAGTTTTAGTGCTATATAGTGTTAAAATATTTTCTAATTCCAAAATTTTCTATAAAATGAAGGCGACACAGAAGAGAAAATTTATAACATAAAACGAATCTAAGCCTTGAGGCATCAGCGATTACGGTCGGATTTCGATCATCGAACGCACACACTAGATTAAAGAATAACGAAAAGAGCTTATAATTTCACACACAAACAAACAAAAACATTTTCGTCTGCTATATCTATACAAAAACGTAATCTCTTAACAGTATTGACAAAGATCGTTATCTGAAAACCGAGGCAAAGGGCCGCCCTTTCACTGAAATATGAATTATCTGCGGCGTCCATTAGCGAGATTAACGTTTTCTAGATTAGAAACTAAAGCTAAAAGTTACACGTAAATCTTACGGGTTTTTGTTGGTAAATGTTCACTCTTCTTGCGTGTTTCTATCGCATTGATAGAAAACTTAGTGATAGTTTTCATGGATTAGACACGATTGACTTTTTTCCCTACTTATACTGATAGCCTTGAGAGGCTATTTCAGCTTTACCCTAGCATGTAGGTGAGCTCTTGGGGCTCAAGCCGGAGATGTTGCTAACAGTGGCCCTAGCAAGAGCAGTGCTTCGTAGAATCTACCACCGGATCGGAAACGCGACCCCCTGAGAAGATCCGGCGAGAAACTCAGTGGGCTGTGTCTATGGGTTCATTTACTAATCGAGCCCTTCGTCACAAGCAACGGGTTCAGCGAGAAAAGTGACCAGTGCTTGTAGTGCCTAAAAGCACCGTTAGTGGATCGAGAGGATCCGTAATGACGTGCTTAGGGCGACGTCGACTGTTTACCATTCGGTCCACAAGATCGGGTATCCATTGATTGACTTTAATCTCTTTTAGGGTGATTGGACGTATCCAGTAGCAATTAAACAAGTGTAAGTCGTGAGCACGTTCATCTATCCTTTGCTATACAAAAAAAAACACGTGTAGAACTCGAGGACTGCCGCAGTAAAGCTATTGCATAGCATTTTTTTTATTAACTTATGCAATTATAATTAGACAATAATAATTTAATATTAAAACAATAATAAAATAAGACCACGCTATATTTATAAACTTTAACAAAAGCAAAACATTAACTGTCCCCTTCACACTCATAACCTAGACCGCGCGAGAGAGAGAGATGGGCAGACTTTTCATAATGCGCATGCAGAGCGACGTCACGCTGCGCGCTTATTCACAAACACTACACAAGCGCAACGTGTGAATATCTTGAACGCGAGTTACACGGTAGGCGGACTAGGGGGTGTTAGGTTTTATTTTCGTTACGGAATTTCTTGATTCGGTCGTCGCGCTCAAAGTCCGCCGATAAAAGCTATGCAATATCTTAAAAACGCAAACTAGAAATTAAACATAAAACAAGTCGAATAAATCGAAATATCAATAACTGGTTAAGGTAATAATGGATTTTATGACTAAATAAAAGTTATTGTTGCATTTTGCAAGATACGCAATTTTGATTGCACGAGAATATTCCCATCGCGAATACGTGTTAAATGATAATGTTTCTTACAAAGATAGTACTTCGTTTGTACATATCTCCGCAGATTTGAATGCACCGTTGCGAATTCTTCTCAAAATTCACACGTGAACGATCACGAGTTGTCATAATAACAGATTCTCGAAGACTTATTGCCACTGTTTCTCAAAGTTTAAATGATTAAAAGAATAGTAATATGTCCGAGTGAGGCGCGTTACGGAGGCTCAATAAATCCAAGCACATTAAACTTAATATTTCACGGAACAGAAACACTCAAATTGTAAATTATAAGCTAGTGAGGCGAACGATTTGTCGATGATACGTTGCTATGTTTTTTTGTTTTTTTTTTGTTTTTTTTTTATTGCCCTGTAGGCAGACGAGCATACGGCCCACCTGATGGTGAGTGGTTACCGTCGTCCATGGACTTCAGCAATGCCAGGGGCAGAGCCAAGCCGCTGCCTACCGTAAACCTTAGCGATCCCTAAGGACATTCTTCTTGTACATGACATTTGACAGTGCAGGAAGGCTAGATAAAATGCATTATATGTACTAGCCTTAAAATCCTTGCAGAAAAGCACACAAACGTATGGAATTGACGTAGTCTAAACGGAAAGTTACGTGGTCTAGCCAGTACTGGGTAGCAGCGAGCAGAAATCTGACTAATATTTTGTGACCCTACAAAAATCATCCGAAATGTCTAGTATTTTTAATCATCTAACGCATTGCAGTCAAAATAGGTAAGACTCAACAAAATCTCCATTGGTCTTCGTTGGTACTTAATTTGAAATTATTAAGAGATTGAAAACATAGAAATGCTGTTGATTGTGTGAGCAGAAACGTCGACTGTGTCCCGGCCTTTTCCATTCAATAACCGTAAAATTCCAAGTGTCCTCCATGAATAACTGAAGTGAGGGTATTTCAGAATTATGACGTCATCGCTCGACGGACCAACGGCCGCTGGTCGTGGCACAGAGTATGAACACAATTTAGAAGTTTTAAAATTTCGGATTTTTGCTGGAGACAAGCCTTTCGTATATGATTAGCTTCACTCGAGGCCAATGCTCCACAGGCCGCTAGTTACCGCTAAGAATTATTATTATCAAAGTTTGGCCCTTGATCGAAGAAGATCGATGCCACAGCGCTGAGAAACAACGAGAAGGCGAATTCATTCTAGAACACATGACACGACAAATTAATCTCCGGATGATTTTTTGTAGGTATCGGTTTGTATTGTAAATAATAGAGGTGTAAGGTCAGAAAGATCACTTGAACGGTCGATTCGTACTTTTGCCGCCTATTTTATGTATATACTAGCTGTACCCGTCCGCTTTGCTGGGCATTTAAAATTAACATTATTATTTCTCACTCCCACAAAGATTCTCATCATTAACGCCCCTGCAACTGATATAGGGAGTCCAACACTCATATAAATATTAGCCTTTCCATTGGGTACATGTATTTTCTACATGGATACCAAGTTTCAAGTCAAACGGATGCATGGTTCAGTAGTTATAACGGAACATCCGTAAAAACCACTGTAGATTTATATATGAGTATAGATGAGAACGGTCAATTCGTTCCTTGTCGTCTGGTTCGTGTCCGTCTTTTAGGAAGTCAAAAAAAGTACTGCCTGCTGCTAGTCACGTACGTCCTCGTTCCAATTCTCTCTTTATTTTTGAATTCTTGTCAAGTGTCTGTCTTAGTCTGTGTCTAGTCGTTGTAGGTCTTATGTCCTGTCAAAGAGATTGCACGCCACGACAAGAGGATAATAGAGATAATAGAAGCGATGTTCGCGCCGACGTTTGTGTCATCCGTATTTCAAAAAACAAACTACAGATCGTTCACCGTAAGTTGTCCCTTGCCGTGATGTTGGCACTATTACTTGTCATTGTTGTCAATCTGTTGTTGTCAGATTGTCTGTTGTAACGTGTGCATTTAGTTTTTGTGTTAATATTTGATATCCTTCAAATTAATCATGCCAAAGCCATTTAAAAGCAGTGCAAGAGAGATTGTGTTGAAGGCAAACCAAGCCCCGTTAATTAGACTCGATCAAGTGCGAGCACGAGTCGCCGCTATGACAGGTTAGTAAAATGGGGATACAAGCTTCAGACACAATGCCTTTAGTATGGGTAATAAGAATTTACTGACATAAAGAATTAAAATAAAAAAGTACACATCTCAGTGAATTTAATTTATTTCGATAATATGGTCATTACTTGAGTTTATATAAATATTAAATTTTATAAAAGGATACAAATTTTATGTGTCTATTTCAGGCATGTCGGAAAAAACCGTGAGTAGAATAACTAAAGAAGGTGAAGTTGCTGCCTCTACGTCTCAAAAACTCAAGTCACCTGGAAAACACCGTCAAAAACGTAAAACGGTGGATCTTGATGATTTCGATTTATGCGCATTAAGAAATAAAATCCATGAAATGTATACTGTCAGAAAAGTTGTTCCTACCTTGAATAAATTACTTATTGAATTAAGGAATGATATAAACTTTGGTGGAGGTCGAACGACTTTGTGGAAAATTTTAAAACGAATCGGATTTCAATACAAAAAGTGTGGTTCGAAGCGGAAAATTTTAATGGAAAGACACGACATAGTTGCATGGAGACGCAAGTATATCGATACTATGAGGCAAAACCGTGTAGAAGGTCGGCCAATAGTTTTTTTAGATGAAACATACATTCACGCATCATATGCAATGAAAAAGTGTTGGCAAAAAAGTGACGAGGACGGAGTACTCACAAGTGATTCTCCTGGAACGCGATGGATTATTGTTAATGCAGGTGGAGAAATGGGGTTCATTTCTAATGCTCAATTGATTTTTAAATCACAGAGTAAATCAGGGGACTACCATGACGATATGAATAGAACAAATTTTGTGAAATGGCTTTCAGAGAAACTTATACCCAATTTGCCTCCAAACTCGTTAGTCGTCATGGATAATGCTCCCTATCATACAGTACAAGTAAATAAAGCACCTACTATGAGTTCCTCAAAACTACAAATGCAAGAATGGATTACAAATAAGGAATTGTCTTATTTACCGACAATGTTGAAAGCAGAGCTTTATCAAATTATAAAAGAGCACAAAGAAGCACCCATTTATGAGGCTGACCGATTATTAATAAGTCATGGCCATAAAGTAGTTAGGTTGCCCCCCTATCACTGTGACTTAAATGCTATTGAGTTTATGTGGAGTCTTTTAAAGAGACGAGTAGCTAGCAATAATGTCGGCCAAGAAGCTGGTAATATCGTGAAGTTGACTGAAGAAGCTTTTTCATCGATAACTCCTCAGGATTGGCAAAAACAGTGTGAGCACGTAAAACATTTAGAAGACAAATTTTATGAACGTGATGGCTGCATGGATAATATTACGGATAAATTCATAATTGAACTAGGAAACGACAGCAGCACAGATTCGGATACGTCAGACGACGCTTATGCAAGTGACAGTGATATGTCTGGAATGGTTTCTTTCGACCATAATTACTGTCAGTAAAAATGCAATAAATAAATAATTTCAAATTTAAATTGTGTCATAATTTACAACCTTCCTAGTCTTTTAGCTGTATATTATCAAGACATATAATAAAAATAAGCCAGGTCGATATCTGTACTTTGAAGATATTGAAGAAAAACTAATATAGGGGGTCTTTATTAGAGCAACAGAAACCAAAACAATAATTACACACAAGATAATGGGGGGTAAAAGGTACATATATTGTTTGCAACACCGTTGGCACTGCTACCAACTCNTTTATCTAATTTAACTTTTTTGTATTCATGTCTATGATAATAAAATCCTTTTGTTTAAACTTTATCTAATTTAACTTTATTTAACCAATTTCTAGAAAGTTGCATGTAGATCATTTTTCGAAAAATAAGGCCATAAACAAGTTTCACTTCTTACGTGTGTACACTAGTACACGCACACATTTTTTTTTATTGCTTAGATGGGTGGACGAGGTGGTTACTGGAGCCCATAGACATCTTTGACGTAAATGCGCGACCCACCTTGAGATATCAGTTCTAAGGTCTCAGTATAGTTACAACGGCTACCCCACCCTTCAAACCGAAATGCATTACTGCTTCACAATAGAAATAGGCAGGGTGATGGTACCTACCCGTGCGGACTCACAAGACGTCCTACCAGGCAGTATAGGTTCCAGTAACCACTGAACACTGCGTAGACCAAGAGCTTATCTGCTCGTGTGCAGGAATAAATAAATGTATGTTCCGTCTATTTCTATTGTTAATCTGTGACGCCTAGGTATTTGCGCTTGGTTTGCACTCTGAAAGGGGCCAGCCGGAAAATCCTTTGATACGCCGCGTGTTCTTGTCGGAAAACCATGATTGGTTATCGGATTCAATATTTATTTAACCTTTATATATTATTATTTATTTATTTATTTTATTATTTAAAACATTTATTCAGACGCAAAAAGGATATTTACAAATATAAACTTAAGCTACGACTGTACTGAGTCAATGACATTGACAACTTTATCTGTTTGCTCAACTTCAGCAAGGGCCCCCTCCATTCCTTTCCACCCCACTCGGCTTAGAGCTTGCCTTGTCCATAGTTATCCTGCTATCGTCTTTATCTCATCTTCCCACCTTTGAATCTGTCTCCCTCGATTCCATTTTCTATCTCTAGGGTACCAAAACACTATGTTTTTGTTCAATTTTTCGATATATCTTATTCTATGTCCTATCTATTGTGCCAGTTTAGTTTCCGTATTTGAACCTTGAAACATTTTGTATCTTACTGGTGGTAGGACCTCTTGTGAGTCCACGCGGATAGGTATCACCACCTAATCTATTTCTTACGTGAAGCAGTAATGCGTTTCGGTTTAAAGGGTGGGGCAGCCGTTGTAACTATACTGAAACCGTAGAACTTATATCTCAAGGTGGGTGGCGCATTTACGTTGTAGATGTCTGTGGGCTCCAGTAAGCACTTAACACCAGGTGGGCTGTGACCTCGTCCACCCACCTAAGCAATAAAAAAGAAGAAGATCTTTAATGACTAACATTTATTAACAACTAACAAATTCCCGGCCAAACTTTCTTGTTGTCAGTCGATGTATTTGGTGAACTGGTAACACGCCACGCACTTTACATTGATGATATTAAGCCAAAAAGCTCTGTGTATTGCCAACAAGAACTGGTATTTGCTCTAAAAGGACATAATATTACAGACGTTATTACAGTGAAGATTAGCTTGACGCCTGCGGTAAGATGACGCGATTCATGCCCACATGTCGCCATGGCTTAAAGGATAAGACTCCCGGAATACTCTGATCATACGATGTGATTATACTAGTTTCTAATTCAAAGGACAGGTGACAAATTTTCTCAGGAAATAATTAAATCATGCGTGGTTAATCTTACGGCCCACCCGGCGTTAAGCGATTACCGGAGCCCATGGACATATACAATGTAAGTGCCGCCATCTACCTTGAGATATAAGTTGTAAGGTCTCAATATAGTTACAACGGCTGTCCCGCCCTTCAAACCGAAACGCATTACTGCTTCACGGCAGAAATAGGTAGGGCAGTGGTACCTACCCGTGCAGACTCACAAGAGATCTTACCACCAGTAGTAATATAATAATAAGCATTTGACCCATCAATTATCGAAGAAAACCACATTACCTCGAACAGAAATCCCCAAAAACAAGATTATCAGAAGCTCGACATCAGTGGGCCCGTCAATCGCAACGCACTAATTGCCGAACGATGAAAAACATCTTCTGAGCCGTTGACCAATAAATCGTTGAATTAAGAAAGCATTTTACACCTCACGACACGAGCAGTTACAGACATAGATTTACTGGTGGTGGGACCTCTTATAGGTAGGTGGTAGGCATGTGGCAGAGATGCGAATGTTGAGATGGATGTATGGAGTAACAAGAATGGACAAGATAAAGAATGAGTATATCAGAGGAATTTTGTAAGTAGCCCCAGTAATCAACAAATTAAAGAGCGGACGGTTACCGTGGTATGGACATGTGATGCATAGAGAGGAGATGCATGTGACTAGGAGATGTATGGAAATGGTAGTGCAAGGTAGAGGGGGAAGAGGTCGACCAAAGAAGACATGGATGGAGTCTGTGAATGACGATATGAGAAAGAAAGGAGTGAATGTTGAGATGACGGCTGATAGAAGAGAATGGAAGAGAAAATTTTACTGTGCCGACCCCACTTAGTGGGATAAGGTGGAGAAAAAAAGAAGAGGACCTCTTGTTAGTCCGCAGACCTTAGAACTGTGAGACCTTAGAACTTATGCCTCAATGTGGGTGGCGCATTTACGTTGTAGACGTCTATGGGCTCCAGCTACCACTTAACACCAGGTGGGCTGTGAGCTCGTCCACCCAGCTAAGCAATAAAAAAAACATAGGTCCGATTTACATCTGATACGCTATGACCCTGGCATTGGTGAAGTCCAGGATGGACGGTCACCGCTGACTATCAGGTGGACCGTATAATCACTCCAAGTACCACGTACACACCTGCGCCTTCCAAAAAAACTCAGCTTTTAGATTTATACTGTTACACCGGTAAGAGTATCGTTATCGGTCGCCGAATAGTCGAACAAATATCGGAGGATCTAGTAGCACATAGAACGCTCGAGAAGTACAACGCCATCTATTGTCAGATAGCGGAAACAATACTAGAGATGTGTGGAATATTCTCGACAGTTCTAGGGATGAGGTATCGGCTATAAAAGCGTTGTAGGGACGGAACGCAATCAATCAGTAATCGGAACTACTCAAAGCGAAACAGCGAACAGATCATCTGAAGCGAAGCGGAAGAAGCGAATTAAGAATTTTAAAGTGAAGTGTTTAAGTGTTTTAAGTGTTGAATACAGTTTTAAGTTGTACTTTGGTGAAATTTTATTTATCCCGAACCACATCGCGTACAATACTACTATGTATATATAGGTATATACTATTTTACACAGCCCTATGAAGTTTTATACTGGATACAATCATAGACGCAGCTTTGAGTTATATTTATCCGAGATTACGACACTACTACAGACACAGTTCTTTACTGGTCTCAAACTCTTCTCACACAGCCATAGACATTAAAATATCTCACTCATATCTCGCATACAAAAATTCTGCAGCTCATTTTAATTCCGAACTTTTCTCATAGCGCCACAGACCGCGTTCCTATCTGCGACTAATCGTCAGATCTAAATTCCGCCGAGTATAGAAATCGTCTGGTTTAAACAGGACCACATAATCTCCCAGCGATTGCCTATTAGATGGAAACGGAAGAATTAACGATGGAATCCGGAGCCATCGTCAAAATCGTAACTTGCAGGAAAACGTAAATAACGAAGGGAATCCTATGCGACGGAGTTTATCGCCGAACTAATGTTATAAAGATTGCCAAGTTAATAACAGCGACGTTATTTCCTGTGTGCGGACTATGATTGATAGTGTTACGCGCTGGGGTTCGGGATAAATAAAACTTCACCAAAGTACAACTTAAAACTGTATTCAACACTTAGAACACTTAAACACTTTAAAACTCTCAATTCGCTTGTTCCACTTCGCTTCAGGTGATCCGTTCGCTGTTTCGCTTCGGGTAGTTCCGATTACTGATTGACCGCATGCCATCTTTATAACGCTTTTATAGCCGATAATTCATCCCTAGAATTATCTAGAATATTCCACACATCTCTAGTAGTAGTTCCCGCTATCTGACAATAGATGGCGTTGTACTTCTCGAGCGCTCTGGGTACTACTAGATCTTTCGACATTTGTTCGACTATTCGGCGATAGATGGCCTTTCTCTTACCGGCGTAACAATAGTATTGTTATTTAGACTTGCCGAAGCCACTTCGCGTCGACTTGTAGAATTAAACTTATGTTTTGGATCAGTTTTGTAACTGCCGTAAAAACCGAATAATTGCACACACAATCAAGCTATTTTCCCAGTAATATTTCAGGACAATTGTATCTTTAGTATTTCTGAAAATTCAGAGCACAATTAGCTGCTTATTGCAGTATTTTCAACCAAGAAAGGTAAAGAATCTTCAGTGAAATCATTACAAAAAGTTTTTATCTAAGATTATTTATTTAATATAAAGATTATAATTACCTTAATAGCAAAATACTCTCCAAAAAAATCGGTTGTCTGTAAAGTCGGTTTACTGACGATAGTTGAACGTGACAACGTCATGAGAAAATACTGATGGAATGGGTTCATTTTTTAATTATCGCAATTATCGTTGCTGTAAACAATTGACACCACATTCACTTTTCACTGAACTTCATACTTGACGAAAACATGTAAATGTATTATTGTATAGCAGCTGTCCACGCGGATGCATCGCTCACTCAAGTAGGAGAGAGACAGATGTCGAACGCTGCAGAACGCGGAGGCCGATTGCCTGCCTCTTTGTCGATCGTTGTGCGCTCTCGCTTGCCCTTCAAGCCTTAAATGGAACGCCTCAGAGCAAGGTAACGCCACAAGAGTCATGTTTTTTCGTGCGTGCAGCCGGCTCCATCGAATTACAAGACGTTGTCATGTCAAAAACTAAATTGAACTTAATATATAGAAAAAAGAGATACTCATTTTAGTCTACGCAAATTTACAGAATATATTATTATTAAAAATACACATATATTATGTACAACTATTGAAACTAATAAATGCATATCAGATTAAAATCAAAGATCAATATGGACGACAAGTAACATCTAAAATAATTCCATTGTACTTCGAACCAATACTAATGACCGCCATAAAACCTACTTTAATTATCGAACAATACATGGGAATAGCATCCTTGTTTCTGAGCGAACACAGCACAGATTCGTGTGCGGTCGAACCACGAGCAGACATTGATATAGAATCCAATCAGTTGCGAGTTAGAATTGAACTATTAACTTGTTTGAAATTGTACAGGCAATTGTTTGGTTTGAAGTCTATATTATCTGGATTTGTATCTGTGTGAGCATTCGGAGACTATAAACATTTATGACAATATTTGGTTCGATTTTATTACCAAGTATATTAAACCTTTCAAAGGAGATTTCAACTGAACGTGTTGATAACATTTTCAGAAGTTTACAATCACACAATACGTCTTCTCGCATTAAAACTGTATAATCTCAAAACTTATAAATTTTACAGAAGAGTGTTTTAAAGGTTCAACTGGTGGTAGGACCTCTTGTGAGTCCGCACGGGTAGGTACCACCGCCTAGCCTATTTCTGCCGTGAAGCAGTAATGCGTTTCGGTTTGAAGGGTGGGGCAGCCGTTGTAACTATACTGAGATCTCAGAACTTATATCTCAAGGTGGGTGGCACATTTACGTGGTAGATGTCCATGGGCTCCAGTAACCACTTAACACCAGGTGGGCTGTGTGCTAGTCCACCCAACTAAGCAATAAAAAAAAATTAAAACTGTATAATCTCAAAACTTACAAATTTTAGAGGAGTGTTTTAAAGGTTCAACATGTAATATTTTTAATATTGTATCATCTTTGCAATATTAATTTTTTCTTTTTTACCAGTTACATTATCTGTCTTTTAAATTAAGATAAAAAAAGTATGTATTAATTTTGTTAATAGTAGTCAAAACATAGGTGAACCAAAAAAAAAAACTAAAACTACGTTCTTTTGACAGTATTTATGAGAAAAATACTGGTTATACCAAATATTTCCGCATATTAACTCAATTTCAAATATTTTTGGAAATTGTACACTTTTAATGCGAAAAGGCGAATATATTATGTTAGTATCACAATATTTGTACTTGGGAAATAGTTAAACGTTAGCTATTTTATATGCGAGGAGTATATTAAAAAAAAGGATAAAAACAAATTTTCATTAATATCATTTTACTAATTTTTTATTTTCTCCGCCTATTCGCTGGTAGAATCTACCACCAGATCGGAAACGCGACCCACTGAGAAGATCCGGCGAGAAACTCAGTGGGCTGTGGCCATGCAAAAACTATTTCCAATGCATTTTCTTTGTTAATAACTAAAGCTCATTACTAACTAATCAATAAATAAAATCACAACTGACAGAGAAAATTGTATTTTTCTGGTTTTTTTTTTCTATTTCTATAGAGATTGCAGGCAGCTACTTGGCTGTGCCTCTGGCATTGCTACCGTCCGTGAGCGTCTATAAGCACTTAACATCAGATGGGTCGTATGCTCGTCTGCTTACAGAGCCAATAAAATAACATAAAATAAAAGTAGCCTTCATATTTAATTCACTGTGTTTACTTAACATTCGTCTCGTCTAAAAATCTAGGTTAAAATTGTTTTTTTTTGTTTGTTGAATTCCTAAAAACGCTACAAATGGATTCCAAGAAAAACCTATTTTTGCAGAATTAGCTTTGACTTTGCCCTTTGTAAATATAATTTGCGTAATTACTGGTAGTGGGACCTCTTGTGAGTCCGCGCGGGTAGGTACCACCGCCCCGTCTATTTCTGCCGTGAAGCGGTAATGCGTTTCGGTTTGAAGGGTGAGGCAGTCGTTGTAACTATACTGAGACCTTAGAACTTATATCTCAAGGCGGCATTTACGGCTCCGGTAACCACTTTACACCAGGTGGGCTGTGAGTTCGTCTGTCCACCTAAGCAATAAAAAAAAGAAAAAAAATAACGGTGCTTTTAGATACCTCAAGCACGGTTCACCGTTCTCGTCGAACCCGTCGCTTGCGACGAAGGGCTCGAAGGGCTCGGGCAAATTAATCCACAGGCACAGCCCACTGAGTTTCTCGTCAGAGCTTCTTAGTGAGTCGCGTTTCCGATCCGGTGGTAGATTCTGCGAAGCACTTCACTTGCTAGGGCTAGTGTTAGCAACGTCGTCAGGCTTGAGAACCGTGAGCTCACCTACTTGTTAGGTTACGCTAACATACCCTCCCAAGCCTATGAGCTTAGGCAGGAAAAAAATCAAAATCAAAATCAAAAATTTTTTATTCAACATAAATGAAAGTACATACTTGTTGAACGTCAAAAGAACTACCGCCAATTAACAAGAACTAGCCTCCGTCCTGAGAAGAATTGGCAAGAAACTCAGCGGGCATGTCTTTTTCTTTTATATATATATATATTTTTTTAAATATTCACTTTTACAATGAGTAAAAAAATGAGTAAAAAAGTGCCTCTAAAAAATAAAACTTGTATATTAATCTGCAATGTATCGTTTACATCTAGGATTCTGTATGTATGTGTGTTGCTTCTTCCGTAGTCCCGGCGGAGGTTCCACGCCGACATGACAGGTGAAAGTTTACACCTGCTATCGACATAGACCTCCGTGGATCTGGACTTAAGCTAGTTCTGCGAAAATGTTGAAATTCGATTATCTTTTTTCGAAAAAGAACTCCATAATGTTTTGTTTGCGTTCCTGACCGCGGCTACTGTGAAATATTTAAACGAATTTAATGAGTGGGAGATTAAACAGTGTTTTTTTTTAATTCGGTCCTCTAGAGCTTTTTTTATTTGATATATTGCGTGATATCGCAGCCTCAACAGGACCATCGCAGCCGACTCACCGCGCTTCCTGGTCCTACGGCACGTACCTACACTGCCTCGTCACGCAGCATTCATTCCGATAGAGGCACCCGTCACGCGCGGACGTGCTCATCGACCACTCGATCGCCCGGCCTTTGTTCGCCCGGCTTTTGTTAGCCCGGCCATTGTTCGCGCGGCCTGTGTTCGTGGTACATCTGCCGACCAAGTGTTTTTCCTGGAAGTTTTTATTTGTTTGGTTTCCTTTTGTTATTTCTGTGTTCGTGGTACATCTGCCGACAAACTGTCTTCCTGGAAGTGTTTAATTGTTTTGTTTCTTTTTGTTATTTCCGTTTTGTTGTGATTTTTCTTTGTCCTGCAGTAATCGTGCCGCATCGCCACCTGTGTTCAATAGAACCGCTCAGGTCCGAGAAGTTGGGGCCTCGCCGCAAGGCGAGTGTTTTCTAAGACCCAGGGTAGCCCCACCTGGGCACGTAGACATCATGGACGCTGTATTTGCGGAATTTCTCCGGCTTCGCTACCCAAAGCTCACTTCCGAGTTTCAGGCCTTCAAGGCCGATCACACTGCGAGCCCTCTCGTGGACTCCACCGAGCTCGCTGCTCCTGCGTCGCCTGTACCTGCGTGCAAAGCTTCTGCATCGAGCACCGCAGCCTCCGTCGTGCCTGCCGTTCCCGCGTCGCCTATACTGGCGAGTAAAACTGCTGCGTCGTCCGCCGTGGTCACCGTTCCAGCAGCGCGATCATCCGCNAATCTCTACAATCCCGCTTTTGCAGGTTAGCCGTCGGAGCTCCGTGGTTCGTGAGGAACGTTGACCTACACGACGACCTGGGCCTCGAATCTATACAGAAATACATGAAGTCAGCGTCGGAACGGTACTTCGATAAGGCTATGCGTCATGATAATCGCCTTATCGTAGCCGCCGCTGACTACTCCCCGAATCCTGATCATGCAGGAGCCAGTCACCGTCGACGCCCTAGACACGTCCTTACGGATCCATCAGATCCAATAACCTTCGCACTAGACGCCTTCAGCTCTAGGAGCAGGCTTAGGGACCTCGGTAACCGTACTCGTCGAACTCGACAAAGAGTTCGCCGTGCAACCTAACCCATGAATCAGCTCGCTGAGTTTCTCGCCGGATCTTCTCAGCGGGTCGCGATTCCGATCCGGTAGTAGATTCATTCGCGAAGCAGCTGCTCTTGAGCTGTTAGGTCTCCTTCGGAGGCGCTTGGGTAGCTGTTAGCAAATCCCACCCCTCCTGGCTGAGCCTTTGCTCGCCCACCTGTCCTGGTGAAACTGGAAAGGCCTCCGGGCCACCAGTAATCCTTCAATCATAAAAAAAAAAAAAAAAAACGCAGCATTCAAGCTCAGTCTCGACTCACCGCAGACTTCGAGCAGCACTGGCGACAATCATGCAGCATTTCAAGCTCAGTTTCGACTCACCGCAAACTTCGAGCAGGACTGGCACTTGCAAGATAATTTCAGCACGGACAACGCTCACCAAATGACACGACCTCCGGTCTCGGAGGGAAGTGATGTGGCGGGTAACCATCATACAACGCAAGATAATTGACAGATGTCTGAATCTCGCTTGCGACATTTTCAAGATAAAGCGCATATATACAAGTTCCGAACAACAACACCTGGACCGTCGGTCTACCGAGCAAATATCACCCGCTCGGTGGAAGATCTTCCCTTTGTCGTATATCTCCCCAAATTAGTATAAATGAATATTTTAAATGACACGATAAATATGCTCTCATAAACGAAGATGCGTTTCAATCAGAAGATTCACCAAAAGACAAAAGACGGCGCTCATTATGAAACTAAAACTAAACTCGGCTTCTTGAGCGCTCCGGTACCCACTTAAGATCAGTTAGACCATGAGCTGGTTCATCATTTAATGCAAAAAAAAAACAAAACAGTTCAATTTCAAATTGTTAACTTTCCTGCAATTCTCTTTATAGTGGCAAAGAAATAGTGTTAGACATTTTTCTAAAAAAATATTTCTCGCAATTTCAATCCGCCCAAGTCTCAATATTAAGCGGTCCGTACACACTCAGTCTCCTGTCGAATACTGAATTTCAGGCGGTATCCTATCGGGCGCTCCGCGGGGAACAGAATTGCCACCTTTATTATTCATACACCATACAACTTTGAAGATATCCGAAACGCAGATGCTCACGATTCAGAGTACTACTGTGCCTATTGTTTTATTGAATATTGTCCAGGGGTTAAACGATTACTTTTATATTTCTTTTTTTTGGCCTTGTAGACAGACGAGCGTACGACCCACCTGATGATGAGTGGTTACCGTCGCTCATGGAGGTCAGCAATTCCAGGGGCAGAGCCATGCCGCTGCTTACTGTTAAGTACTCTAGATCTAATTGAATATGCAATTTCGAAAAGGGCACATGTCTCATATTTTGTCGAATACGTTTTTTCATATACATGTAGTTTTGAGGCTTACCTACACCCATTTTATAATAATTCCAGTAATTTTCAATTAACACTAAAATATATCTCAAAAGTTAATATTTTAAATTTTACAAGAAAATAATCAGTTTTTTTCATTTCCTGAACATTTTACATTTTCAGAGATGTGCCCTTTTCGAAATTGCATATTCAATTATACTTGAGACCTTAGAACTTATATATATATATTGGCGGTAGTTCTTTTGACGTTCAACAAGTATGTACTTTCATTTATGTTGAATAAAAAATTTTTGATTTGATTTGATTTGATTTGATTTGATTTGATTTGATTTGATTTGATGTCTCAAGGTGGGTGGCGCATTAGCGTTGTAGATGTCTATGGGCTCCAGTAACCACTTAACACCAGGTTGGCTGTGAGCTCGTCCATACATCTAAGCAATAAATAAAAAACTATCTATCTTCTTCAACCTATGATGAGTGCAGGTCTCTTCATATGCACTCCATTCTTTTCGGTCTTATATCTTTCGCATCTAGTTCTTACCAGCTATTTTAACCAAGTCGTCAATTCACTTTATTGGTTGTCTACCCACATCATGACGTCCAGTATAAGGTATCCACTCCAGTACCTTTGTGCCTCATCGATTGGCAGTGCGACAGCATATATGCCCATCCCACTTCCACTTTCTCCAAGCAATCACTTTGGCTATATCAGTCAAACCAGTTCTTCTGCGGATTTCTGTATTACCTATGTATTACCTACCCTATCCCGTAAAGAAATGCCTAACATAGCCTATTCCATGACTCTTTGCGTGACTTACATAATACTCATAATTTGCTTTGAAAGTTTTTTTTTATTGCTTAGATGAGTGGACGAACTCACAGCCCACCTGTTTTAAAATGGTTACTGGAGCCCATAGACATCTACGACATAAATGCGCCACCCACTTTGAGATATAATTTCTAAGGTCTCAGTATAGTTACAACGGCTGTCCCACCCTTCAAACCGAAACGCATTACTGCTTCACGGCAGAAATAGATGGGGCGGTGGTACCTACCCGCGCGGACTCACAAGAGGTCCTACCACCAGTAAGTTTGCTTTGTAAGTATCATAATAACTATATGAATGTAGTCCGAGTATAATTTTACTATAACTTATCGCTCAAAAATACCAGAGTCGTATATCAAACACACAAAAACCCAAGCCACCTACGCCCGCTAAAGAATATTTTCAAGCTTTACCTTACCTACAGGCCTCATATAACTAGTGAAGCTCAAGGACCATGTATAATTTTACCTACTTGGTAGTAGGGTATTTTGAGAACCCAAATGGACTACCACCACTCTTCCTATTTCCACCGCAAGGCAGTAATACGTTCCGGTTTGACGAACAGGGTAGCTGTTCTACTAGAGACTACGACCTCATGTCTCAAGGTGGGTGATGGCATTTACGTTGATGCTTACGGAGTCCGGTAACCATTTTACATCAGCCGTACACATGTCTAAGCAATAAACACAATATTGCCCTTGATGTCTTTTTGACTCTCTATCTGACTGTATAGATGAAAAAAAGCGGTTACCGAAGCCGATAGACATCACAATATGCCATCACCTACCTGAAGACATCAGCTCCAAGCTATTAATTTCCATAATACATTCCATTCGATCCAAAACGTGGAAAATTTGGCAAAAAAGTGCTACTCATCCCTCCGAACTCGCAATATACCCTACACCCCACAATGCCATTAATCTTCAGCAGAACCCAAAAGGCTGCACGTGCTAAAAATCTTGCTCCATCGTATACCCAAGAGCGAAGATATCCATAAACCAAATTATACATAACAGAAACATTGAAATAAGTATAAAAATAAGTATAAGTAAACATTAAATTAACGGCCGTCTGGTGTAGTGGTAAGTAACATGGTCACTACACAAGGGGGTCGCGGGTTCGAATCCCGCCAAGGGGAGATATTTGTATGATAAATATAAAATATCTTTTCCAGGGTTATGGATGTACATTAAATATATGTATGTGTATAATAAAAATCTTACATTTATTTCCGTTATCTGTTACCTGTAACACAAGTTCTTCACGAACTTAGCACGGGACCAGTTAACGTGGCGTGATTGTTAGTAAATATTTATTGAAGTGAAACTTCTTTAGGCGCATGAGGGTAAAATTTTTACAGATGTAACGTCACGCAGGTATGCAACGGAAGTGTCGAAAAATTTTAATACAGCGCCATCTATGAGATTTTTTAATACTAACGTGCGTATGAAACCTCTTGTAGTGAATTTCAATTTAGGATTATACGTGACGTTAAAATATCGATTCACAGAGGACGCTACCTCATACTATAAAAGATGATTTACAATTATTTACTAATGACAAAATTTTACATATACTTAGACATTTAGGATAATTGTATTTTAATTTTTGAAGGTTTCACTTCTAACACGTGTGAATTGCACACATGTTTCTTTTTATTATTATTTATTTATTATATAACACAACAAAATTGATTAAACTGATTCCCTCTTCATAGTGCGAAGTAGATACATCAATCGCTTAACATAGTCAGAACTGTCGGCCAAACTGCACAACAAAACTTCGGCATGAAGATGGCTTCAATTCAGTGTCTCGTAGCGATTTTAGATCACCTTAAAGCCGAATCGCGATAACGATTGCCATTATTAATATGGACGCGAAGACTTTTCATTACTGGTGGTAGGACCTCTTGTGAATCCGCATGGGTAGGTATTTTTTTTATTTATTGCTTAGTAGGATGGACGAGCTCACAGCCTACCTGATGTTAAGTGGTTACTAGACTCCATAGACATCTACGAAGGAAATGCGAAGTTCTAAGGTCTCGAGTATAGTTACAACGGCTGCCCTCATTCTTCAAACCGAAATGCATCACGGCTTCACGGCAGAAATAGTCAGGGTGGTGCTACCTACCCACGCGAACTCACAAGGGGTCCTACCACCAGTGATTACGCAACTTATAATTTTGCGGGTTTGATTTTTATTACACAATGCTATTCCATGTTATACTATACTATATGTTATACTACCACCCTGCCTATTTCTGCCGTGAAGCAGTAATGCGTCCCAGTTTGAAGGGTGGGGCAGCCGTTGTAACTATACTAAGACCTTAGCAGTCATATCTCAAGGTGGGTGGTGGCATTTGTAGATGTCTATGGGCTATGTAACCAATTAACACCAGGTGGGCTATGAGCTCGTCCGACCATCTATGCGACAAATAAAAAAAGCAATCAAGCTGTCGGTGATCAGCAAGTCCTTTGAGTAATTGTTTGAGATCCCGTCATCTCGTTTTTACTATCACGGCTACTATACAACACACACTATAGCAAGGCTTAATCAATTAGAACGACTGCGTTCTGTTATAATATTATCTGATACATTAATTAATTTACCTAAGACCGAAAGGTGCCTCTATCAGCACTTTCCGGCCTAATATATACTGGAGTCCCTTTGGCTCGCAGTCAGTCACCCTGCGTCGGTACTATGAGCCACACTCTTAATAATTAGAATCATTTGTATCTTCAATGTCAATAAAATATTTTTTTAAAAGAGTTTTTCAAAGTCCCGTATAACAGTTCACTCACAGTGCGTATTCAGAGACCTTTTCTGGCACGTACCATCCGTCTTTGGAATGAACTTCCCACAACGGTGTTTCCTGAACGCTATGACATTTCTCTAAACGAGGTTGGTGGAGAGTAATGCGCTATAAGTGGCATTTTGGTTGTGCTCTTGGCATTACTGACATTCATAAGAGACGATAACACGCCCGTGGACCATATACTATAAAAAAAAAACAAATTTCCCTGCTCAATTAAAACCTCTGGAAGAGGTGTGAAAAAGTGCTTTGCCTAAGAAAGTGCTTTGGTTTTGTATTGTATACCCAATGACGAATCCCCATGCGCTGGACTGATCAGGTGAAAAACCTTACTGAAACCCCACTTAACGAGTATGTGCGCCGGCCCTCGGTTCGCTAACTATGGAAATCATCTGTCAAGGATTTAATAAGCAAGAATTCCACATAACCACGACTGCTCTGCCAAAAGCAACCCATTATGATGATGATGAGCCAATGATGAAGTGCTTTAGATGATCTCATCACGTCCCCTCCTTTCAAACTTACATAGCTCACCACGGAACTGGCCTCATCCCCACAAACTGGAACCAATGCGTTCATATGCAACGTGATTCTGGTAATCGCTTTTTCCTCATACTATCCGTTCTGAGTTGAAACTCCACAATATTCCATAACCAATGTAACACGGTCTTCTTCGAATACGGCTGGAATAGTCTTCAGCAAGAAGCAACGGCTAGGCCGTGTCCCTTAAAAAAGCGATAAATTAAATTTGGATTACAATTATTCAATAAATAGAATATGACTAGCTGACCCGGCAAACGTTGTTTTGCCATATAAAATATTTCTAGGAAAGATATCCTAGATAAAGCCTAGAGCCTAGATATCCTCTGCCAGGCTGATTTGTGAATCTAAGCCATCCAGGGTGCCAAACGCATACAAAAAAAATCAATCAAATCGGTCCAGCCGTTCAGGAGGGGTTCAGTTCACGCAAAGAAGAAATATATATTATATATAAAGATTACAACGATATTAATAGGAGCATCTTTACTTTCCTCACATCAAAACTATAGGAAAACATACTGTTGGGAGTTTGACATAACGGTAAATTAATATCACGTTGTCAATTGATTCGCATCACATTAACTTGATTTAAAACATTTCTAATTCATTTTTAAATGTACAAATTCTTAATAGTCTTGGTATTGTGTGATTATGAATGACGTAATTCTTTTCTTAACGAAAAATACGGTTTTTTTTTATGATTGAAGGATTACTGGTGGCCCGGAGGCCTTTTCAGTTTCACCAGGACAGGTGGGCGAGCAAAGGCTCAGCCAGGAGGGGTGGGATTTGCTAACATCTACCCGAGAGCCTCCGAAGGAGACCTAACAACTCAAGAGTAGCTAAAAAAAATACGGTTAAGGTTCACGTTTGTGAATGAAAGCGGTTATTTTAGCAATAGTCCGAGAATTTTGTGAAGGCCACAGACCACGGAATACGTCCGAAGCACCCGACCGCTGTAGTAAGTTAATAAAGATAGAACTTCGAACGTCAAAGCAATCAAAACCACCCTTATTTCGCCAATAGCAATGCTAATTCCCATCAATTTAATTACATAATACCCGCCCTTCAAAACTTTACCGCCAAATTGTCGGAGTCACTTTGCGGGCCCGTCAAATGTCTTTCCAGCTCAACTGACAAGGGTTAATTAAAGAGAGGGATGCAACTATGAATTAGCTTGAAGTTTGACAGAGCCGGCTATAGTTTTAAATTTCAATTCCCAACTTGATGGGAATACTGTTTACATGTTATTGAAGGCTCGAATGTCTGCGTGTCCTGTTGTAAAAACAACATTGACAACTAAAGGTCCCAAAAATTCTAATGTTTTTGAAAAATTCTGTGGTCGCCGTCTACAACAATCTTCTTACCGTACCGCATTTATTTATAAACTTCGGTATTTGTAATATATAAGTTCCGTATAAAAATTAACTGAAGATTTTGATGTTCAAGACGGCTTTCATCTAGACCGAAACGTAAGTATCTTAAAGAAACTTCAGAACGCTACTTCGATAAAGCGACGCGACACGATAACCCTCTTTCTTGATGGTGAGTGGTTACCGTCGCCCATGGACTTCAGCAATGGCAGGGGCAGAGCCAAGCCGCTGCCTAAAAATCGTGGCCGCCGCTAATTACATATCCGAATCAAACGACGGGGTAATGCAAAACTGCCATCGTTCTAAGCCCTTCTTATCGGATCCTCCCGATCCACTCTCGGGACTTTTAGGCTCGCACTCTTCAACCAGAAGTTATCATACTCGTCGAACTCGTCAATTACGATGAAGAGTTCGACGTGCGACTTAGCCCATAGACAAAGAAAAGAGTTTCTCGCCGGATCTTCTCAGTGGGCCGCAGTTTCGATCCGGAGGTACAATCTACCATTCAGCGAAGCACTACTCTTGCTAGGGCCAGTCTTTGGAAGTTCTCTCAGTTTAGACCCGTGAGCTCACCTAACCGTCCGTACATAGTTAGAATAACCCCTTAGGCTACTAAAGACTGGGCAGGGGAAAAAACAGAATTCATCTCTCAAAGTCAGTGGCCGCATTTACGTCGTAGATGGGCTCCGGTAAACCCTCAGACCCTCAACCCCAGATGGTTCGTGAGCTCATTCACGCGTCTAAGCAATACAAAAAAAACTTGCTATTTAATATTACCTTTTCTTTATTGCATTTGTAAGCAGACGAGCATACGGCCTACCTGATGGTGGGCGGTTTAACGTCGCCCCTGGTCGTCAGCAATGCCAGGAGCAGAACCAAACCGCTGCCTACAATTAAGTACTCTTCGCAAGCCTCGTTTGAAGAAGGATATATCATACCTAGTAGATATTTTGCCATGTAGTTAATTCCTTAGTTTATATTGAAAGTAAAACAACTATGAATACTTCGGAAATCACCCTCCATTTTGTTGGGACGTCAAGTCGTGAATACATTGCAGAGGGTGGCGGCACGGGAAGACGGCGAGACTAGAATAATGCGCCATTGGACAAGCAAACAAGTTTACATTCGTGTTTGTCCATTGTTGACGACATTTAGATGACGAAATATGAAATTTTATTTATTTTTTTGGAACGAAGTTCCTTATAGGACGATGCGAAGGGGTACGCTAACCGGGAAAAAACGTCCGTAACGTAAGATTTTTATTATTTAAGTATAGTCTTAGTATGATGGCTATACAGTGTCTAATGTATAGTCTACGTGATGACGGTTGTTATTATTATACCTAGTCAGGTCATAAATTCTGTCACATGTTTAATGTAAAATAATTGAAACAAGTTTATTCATTATGTAACCATTCATATACCAAAATGAACTTAACAAAACATAGATTCTTATGACACTAAAGTTTATTCAAAATGACCTCCGTGATTTTGAATACAGGCCTTCAATCTGCGCGGCCAGTCGTCTATCGCAGCACGAACGAGGTCCATGTCAATATCGGCGGCTGCCTTAATCAAGGATGTCTTGAGTGACTCCAAATTGGGATGAGGCTTTGAGCACGCCTTTTCCTCCAAGTGTTGCCATATCTTGTAATCTAACGGACTCAAATCTGGACTGGAGGAGGGCCAGTCTTCGTGCCGGATGAAGTCGATTTCACGCGCCGCCAGCCAGTCTTGTGTGCTCTTGGCGCGTAACCGCAACGATGCAACGCAATAACTGCAACACTGTCTTCTTTAAGCGACCACTCCATATTTAAAAATGAGTAAAATTCTAAAAGTATACCTTTTTTATTTTCATGAACAATTCGAAATTCGAATTCAATAAACTTTTTTGTGGTCAGCATTCTAAAAGAAAAGTTTTTACTGTGTGACAATGCTTATGACCTGACTAGTTATATTTTTTATAAATCATTGTGAATAAAATAAAGTTGATAACTTTGTATAGTAGTTTTTTTTTTTTTTATCAAAAACCAAAATCATAATGAAAAATGTATACCCGAATAATAATTATCTTTATACCTCGAATAGAACTTAAAATTAATATTTTTATAACAAGGAGCTTCGTTCCTATCTGGTGTCCCACGACACCGCACACCTTTTTTTTCTTCTTTTTTTACTTCTATAGATTAGTAGACACGTTTTATATCCATCAAGTATTGAAAAGTTACAGGTGTCCGTGAATACATGATACATGTGACTAGGAGATGTATGGGAATGGTAGTGTAAGGTAGAGGGGGAAGAGGTCAACGGAAGAACACATGAATGGAGTGTTTTTTTCTGTTTTTTATTGCTAGATGGGTGGACGAGCTCACAGCCCCCCTGGTGTTAAGTGGTTACTACTGGAGCCCATAGACATCTACAACGTAAATGCGCCACCCACTTTGAGGTATAAGCTCTAAGGTCTCAAGTATAGTTACAGCGGCTGCCCCACCCTTCAAACCAAAACACATTAGTGCTTCACGGCAGAAATAGGTAGAGCGGTGGTACCTACCCGTGCGGACTCACAAGGGGTCCTAACACTAATAATTACGCAAACTATAATTATGCGGGTTTGATTTTTATTACACGATGCTATTCCTTCACCGTGAAAGTCAATCGTGAACATTTGTTGAGTACGTATTTCATTAGAAAAATTGTTTAATGGTAAATCATAAAATTAAAATAATCATAATTTTTCTCTAATTACTTATAACTAGCGACCCGCCCTCGCTTCGCTTCGGAAACATTAAAACACACATGAAACCAAAAAAATAAAATAATTTTTTTTTTTAAAAAAGTAGCCTATGTTCATCAGGGACAATGTCGGCTTCTAATGGAAAAAGAATTTTTCAAATCGGTCCAGTAGTTTCGGAGCCTATTCGAAACAAACAAATCTTTCCTCTTTATAATATTAGTATAGATTAGTATAGATTGATAAAATTGTTTCCTTAAACCTGCGAGCACTTAAAATCAAATTAATATTGGCTATCGACCTAACTCTTCTACGTGGAAAACGCAAAGTAAATGTCGTCGTCTCTAGTGAACGTTAAAAAGAAGCTAACGACAGCCATATCCGTTTTCTAAAATCCTGTTTAACGTTCGAACTGGTACAATAATCGCTTTTTACAATAAACTAGACGTTAATACGCTATTGTTGGATTCAATTTATGGATTTTTACTGGTGGTAGGACCTCTTGTGAGTCCGCGCGGGTAGGTACCACCGCCCTGCTTGTTTCTGCCGTGAAGTAATAATGCGTTTCGGTTTGAACGGTGGAGACCCTAGAACTTATATCTCAAGGTGGGTGGCACATTTACGTTGTAGATGTCTATGGGCTCCAGTAACCACTTAACACCAGGTGGGCTGTGAGCTCGTCCACCCAGCTAAGCAATAAAAAAAAATTAAAAAAAATTATAGAAAGACATTCGAATCGATATTATCCTTGTGACTTAATTTTATAATTTGATTGAAATGCGCTGCGAGCTGTGTGACATCGGGAGAATAAGTACAAAAAAAAAATAGTTAAAAAAACTAACAAAATACGCTTTTATAGAAAATCCAACTAAAAAACTAGATAATAAATTTTAATAAATTTGAATTAAAAAGAGTGTAAGAAAAAAATATTTTATTGTAAAAAAGTGTGGGGTGCATGGTATCAGTAGTTATATTAAACAATTTTCTCATATATTTTTTTAATATTGAATCGTCATCGGTTCTTAATAAGTATACCAAATTTCGAGTTAATCCGACGTTTTGAAGGGGGTCAAAATCATGTTCAAATATACCGTTACTAACATACATACGTCTGAAGCTAATAAAAACGTATTAAAAAGGCAGACAGCAGGTTGGCTCTGCCCGTGGCATTGCTGACGTCCACGGGCGACGGTACCCACTCACCATCACGTGGGCCGTATGGTAATTTGCCTACAAGGAAAATAAAAAAAAAAACAACCAAAATTCCCCAAATCGGACCGTATATTATTTGAGTATCGCTATTTGGGTGACTTATTAGCGAAACACTCAGCGCCCCTGGCTGCGACAAACTAGTTTTCTATTTATCTGAGTGCTTAATATTCATTTATCTAAACATATACTGGTGGTAGGACGTCTTGTGAGTCCGCACTGGTAGGTACCACCGCCCTGCCTATTTCTGCCGTGAAGCAATAATGCGTTTCCGTTTGAAGGGTGGGGCAGCCGTTGTAACTATACTGAGATCTTCGAACTCATATCTCAAGGCAGGTGGCGGCATTTATGCTGTAGATGTCTATGGGCTCCAGTAACCACTTAACACGTAACATCGTACCACGTAACATCTAAGCAATAAAACATATATAAATATATGTATCAACCTTTGATTCCTTTCATACCAGAAATCATACTGTGGCCACAAATGATCAGCTCCGATTTTTCCTCTTCGACTTTAAAACAAGAAAATCACGATACTAAAATCAAAAGCATGGCTACAACGTTTTTATTTCGAAAGACTGACGGTCTGAATCAACGACTGCGACTCGGAAAGCTTATTGGCTGTTGGCGCCGGAAAACACATCGACTGAGGGCAATTCACACTGCGACGTCACGACCGCCGACACGACTTACGATACGATATATAAATAACGCACATTAAGTTAGATAAACGTATATACAATCTAACATTTTCCACAGTTTTCCCGAGACGTAGACTTTATTAAGTTATATTGTTACGCACTGTAAATTTTCCACAAAGGTACAACTTAAAACTGTATTTATCACTTAGAACACTCACAGAACACCCTAAAATTCTTAATTCACTTCGTCCGCTTCGCTTTAGGTGATCCGTTCGCTGTTTCGCTTCGAGTAGTTCCGATTACTGACTGACTGGGTGCCATCTTTACAACGCTTTTATAGGTGACACCTCATCCCTAGAATTATCGAGAATATTCCACACATCTCTAGTAGTAGTTTCCGCTATCTTACAATAGATGGCGTTGTACTTCTCGAGCGTTCTAGGTACTACTAGGTTCTTCGATATTCGTTCGTATATTCGGCGATAGATGGCGTTACTCTTACCGGCGTAACAATACAATTTAATATTGTTTTGGTTTTCCCGACACGTAAACGCTGTTAAGTGATATTCTCTTTTTTTTCTACTTTTTCGCTGGTAGCCTAAGAGGCTATTCCAGCAACGCTCTACAACAGCAAGAGCAGTGCTTCACAGAATCTACCACTGGATCGGAATCGCGACCCACTGAGTAGATCCGGCGAGAAACTCAGTGGGCTCTGTCTATGGATTAGTTCGCTCGTAGAACTTTTAAACATCCCCGATCCTGCGGACAGAATGAAAGCAGTCGACGTCACGTCATTTTGGATCCTTCCGATCCACTTACGTTGCTTTTAGGCACCTTAAGCACCGGCCATCGTCCTCGTCGAACCCATCCCTTGCGACGAAGGGCTTGACGAGTAAATTAACCCACAGACACAGCCCACTGAGTTTCTCGCCGGATCTTCTCCGTGGGTCGCGTTTCAGATCCGGTGGTAGATTCTGCGAAGCACGGCTCTTGCTAGGGTTCGTGTTAGCAACGTCATCAGGTTTGAGCCCCGTGAGCTTACCTACTAGTTAAGGTTGCGCTGAAATAGCCTCTCAAGGCTATCAGCATAGGTCCGACAAAAAAAAAGCGTATAATTGGTGGGTGAACAAACTCTTAGCAGCAGCAGTCGCTCGCATGAATAAAACATTAATTTAATAAAAACTCCTTGTATTCGCCAAAGTAATTCGGAATGCGGCTGGAAAAAATCTATACAAAAATTACAGTATCACGCGGTGTGAACGGTCACCGTCCCCTCGCCCCCTATAAAATGCGTCCGGAGCCTCGCGGAGTTCGAAAGCGCGACCGTTGCGCCGCAAAATAGAGCAAATGAAACGATTCAATATTTATTTGATAAATATTCCAGACGTAGGCAATCAGCTCGGGAGACGCTGTCACAGAAGAAACGCGAAACATTCGGATGTGGCAACGGACGCTACAGAAACCCGTAACATTCGGATATGGCAATCCGGAGAGTTTGCTTAATGTACAAGAATGTATATTTTCCAGTAAATTTATAATGTAAACACATTACTGCTGTCTTTGAATAAAGTGGAGCTTGTATCGCACAAGACCAACTCTCGTGACGCGTTGAACTAAATATGAATGGTAAACTAAGAAAAAAAAGGGTGAGTGTACTTATGTACGCGTATAAGAAGTTACACTTTATTTTTATTAAATTTCTTTCTTTTTTATTTTATTTAAATTTTTATCAATTTGAAAAAAAAATCGATTAAACAACATCCTCAAACACGCATATTGGACATCCCTTTTCTTGACATCGTATAAATTCGGTAATTCTTGGTACGGTTCGGAAAGTTCACCTGCGGTTGTATTCAGACTCGCCATGTTACGTCGGTCGTATTGTAATGCGCTATTTAGTGGGCAATTTCATTTCTGTTAATTTTGTGTCACGGTGCGCGCGAATCGTAAAATCTCACTCTCATCAATTTTTCATAGCGCGCCTAAAGAAGTATAACTTCAACAAAATATATATGTATTATTACACATTAAAGTAATCTTACAAAATCATAGCTGCCATATTTGTGTGTGTGTGCAGCAATAAAAACTTTAAGTTCCAAGAAGCCGTATTGTAAGCTTGCGTGCGCAATTTTTCCTACCCCAAGTAAGCGAGAGTATTGAGGGGGTAATGTTTGCCAAAAAATTAGGATACTAAATTTCTTTAATGAAGTACTGTCAGTCTTAGTAAGCACTAAGACCATTGTCTATACTAATATTATAAAGAGGAAAGATTTGTTTTGTTTGTTTGTATTGAATAGGCTCCGAAACTACTGAACCGATTTGAAAAATTCTTTAACTGTTTGGAAGCTACACTATTCCCGAGTGACATAGGCTAAAAAATTATGGATCCTTACTAAAACTCCAATAATGTAACCCAAGGTGTAAAAAAATTACCTAAAATATTCTTTACATCGCGTGCCCTTCGAAAACTATTGATGATAGAATAAAATAATGTACTACGACTTTGTACAACACATTATTATTTACAAAAAGTGTCGCGACAGCATATGTCTAACTATTATAGTTATGCCACAATAAGTGTTCTTTTATTTAAAAAAATAAAACAACTCCAAATATCGTTGAAATTTTTGTTAAAGAACCGAGCGAAGCCGGAGCTAGCTGCTATGTTAAATATACGTAGACTCCGCGTCTACCCACGTAAGTAGAATATCAATTAATCATTTTTTTAATAATAATAAAACCACATCCAAAATAATTTAGTATTCCGTGTCTCCGAGGCAGAAGAGTCAATGAAATTAAGGTTATGCAAGACGGCATCAAATCTCCTTTGGCCTCTTGCTCGCTGCTCGCTCGATGGTTTTTTTTTTTTTTTTTTTGGAATGTCGCAAATTTAAAAAAGGTATACGTAATGACAATTGCTTTTTCCCAAAAACTTTACATAGTGTAATAAACTACATATTTGTTTCGTTATTTACAACGCTAACCAGACTTTAATTTTGGATAAATACCGAGCAATCTATAGTTTTAAAAAAACTGTTAGACTGTCAAATTAATCGTTAATCTGTAATAAAAATCATTTTTTTTCTTTTCTATTGCTTAGATGGGTGGACGAGCACACAGCCCACCTGGTGTTAAGTGGTTACTGGAGCCCATAAAATCTATGACGTAAATGCGCCACCCACCTCGAGATATAAGTTCTAAGGTCTCAGTATAGTTACAACGGCTACCCCACCCTTCGAACCGAAACGCATTACTGCTTCACGGCGGAAATAGGCGAGGTGGTGGTACCTACCCTTGCGAACTCCCAAGAAGTCCTACCACCAGTGATAAGACTAGACAACCAAAGAGACAATACAAAATCTCATATAACAATATTTGCAACGTTTGAGAAACCAACCATATTCACAAAGCGACGACGTTTAAGAAAACGACAAACATTCATACATCAAAACAAACATACAAATTGTTAGCAAACTTACAGATGAAAGGAGCATGTGTGAAAATTTCTAGCAATTTGTAACTCGCAAAGAAAGCTTCGAGGGAATAGACTGGGAGGTAGCACATTTTTATAGATCTTTTTTTATTGCTTACAAGTGGGGACGAGCTCACGGCCCATCTGATGTCAAGTGGTTACCGGAGCCCATAGACATCGAAAACCCTCAGTTTTATAGTCCAAGGACTAAAGTTGCCCGTGCGGGCTCATAATTATAATAAAATTTAAACAAAGTATCTTTATTCCATAAATAGTTAAAGAGAAAAGAGTTAAAGCCTTTTTCTCCTCTGTCTACCAAATGATTTTCTATTTAGACAAAGTTTATTTATTTATCAATCGATACTTATTTACAAACTGTCTATACTAAATACCAAAACAAAGCAGGAAAGCGTAATAAGTAAAATAAATTAATGTTCTAATTATGTTTCAATATCTGGATAAACAATACATTAATAAATAAAATTGCTATGCCGGTGTTTGTAGTACTATAAGCAAAATTATTAAAACACATTTCAGATTCAGTAATCTCTTTAAGAACGCGCGGATGCCCAATGTACCGACCAAGCCAAGAGTAGGAGGACTCTTAAAAGAATGCAGCAGAATGGCCTCGATCAAGTAGAAATGGTGGGATATCATTAAACGCGTAAATTTTTTCCCGTTCGAGACCACATAACGACCCCCACCAAGAGTGAAACGATTAAGAAGATTAAGAAGCTTAGCTTGCTGATACTAAGTTTCTGTTCGAATTATATATCTAAGATAGGACCTGGCGGTAAAACCTCTTGTGAGTCCGCACTGATAGATACCACTACCCTTTTTTTTTTTTTTTTTAGATACCACCACTACCCTGCCTATTTCAGCCGTGAAGCCGTAATGCGTTTCGGTTTGAAAGGTGAGGCAGCCGTTGTAAATATACTAAGACCTTAGAACTCATATCTCAAGGTGGGTGGCGGCATTTACATTATAGATGTCTATGGGCTCCGGTAACAACTTAGCACTTGGTGGGCTGTGAACTCGCACACCCATCTATACAATAAAAAAGATAACGTAAATGTAAACATTTCGAGCTCCCGGACATCGTAAAGCCGATGTCCCCGCGAGGAGGCTCGTCGCACTCCACAGAGGCGCCGTTGATAAATGTAACTTTATGTTAGACTACACGTTTTTCATTTTCAGATCACTTCGTAAATAGCGGACGAATGGCAAAAAAAATAGGACACAAAATTGAATACGAAGGTAGTGTAGGGTGTGGATTTCTAAGTACTTTTACGGTGTAATTAAGCTTCAATTTTTTTTGCATAAAACAAAATCATAGCATATCTTATGTTAAGGGGCTACCAGAGCCCATAGAAATGAAACGCGAATTGAGGTCGTGCCACATTGAGGTCGAAACATAAAGTAAAAGCCTCAAATATATTGTGCCACCATTGTTCAAAACCTTCAAACCAGTTTCTACTACTTTTTCCATTTACTATACATCCATGTTTAATGTCGTTTTAAAGTGATACTTTTATTACATCGCCTCAAACTTTTTCGTCTGTGTGTTGCATGTCGCGTGACGGTCGGCCACGAAGCAGGGATCAAGTGAAAGGCGCCCGTCAGAGCAGCAAAGGCCAATATGGCGGCGTCTATAGTTCGCAGCAGCTGACCGTGTAGTGTATAGGCTATTACTCATTTGTGCCAGTGCACCAAGCTATTTTGTTACGTTTTTGTCAGTGTTTAATGTAAATGTTGTTTGTCAGAGTTAAATGTCTATAATGTGAAAAAAAATCACTTTTATTGTGGTTTCATAAAACCACACAATCCTTTTTTTAAGAAACTTTACTAAAACATTCCAAGAATTTTGCGATACAATTCGAAACGAAAGCAGACTGGTTAATAAAAATATAAATGTACTAGCCGTACTCGCCCGCTTCGCTGGGCATTTAAAATTAACATTATTATTTATTGTCAGTAAATATTAGCCTATCTATTAAGTACATGTATTTTCTACATGGATACCAAGTTTCAAGTCAATCGGATGCACGGTTCAGTAGTTATAACGGAACATCCGTTAAAACCACTGTAGATTTATATATTAGTATATTATTGTCATTATTATTAGGGAGTCCAACACTCATATAAATATTAGCCTATCTATTAAGTATATGTATTTTCTACATGGATACCAAGTTTCTAGTCAATCGGATGCATGGTACAATAGTTATAACGGAACATCCGTAAAAACCACTGTAGATTTATATATTAATATGTATATTATTGTCATTATTATTAGGGAGTCCAACACTCATATAAATATTAGCCTATCTATTAAGTATATGTATTTTCTACATGGTTACCAAGTTTCAAGTCAATCGGATGCACCATTCAGTAGTTATAACGGAACATCCGTAAAAACCACTGTAGATTTATATATTAGTATGGATTAGCACAAAACTTTATTCGTATGAATATAATACACGAGCATTTAATCAGACCATTCAAGGTAGTGCACATCGCAGAACTAACACAAAACGCCCGTGCAAATTTCGCTTTGTAAAAAAACAAAAGCACATTGCTCAAACAAGAACCGAGACTACGAGCGAATTTCACATTTCAATTAATACGCACAAAGGATTCTCACACAGAGATTTAAAAACGTTTCGCTATGAATTTTATGCTACTGAGCACGGCCGTCTGGTGTAGTGGTAAGCGACATGGTCACTACACAAGGGGGTCGCGGGTCGAATCCCGCCAAGGGAAGATATTTGTATGATAAATATAAAATGCCTTTTCCAGGGTTATGGATGTATATTAAATATATGTATGCGTATAATAAAAATCTCACATTTATTTCCGTTATCTGGTACCTGTAACACAAGTTCTTTACGAACTTGGCACGGGAGCAGTTAACGTGGGGTATAAAAAAAAAATGCACGTGAAAAATCGTAAAAAAATACGAATAAGTTTTCTAGAAGGAAATACTATCATCATCATTCTGCTGCCCCTCTCCCAATCACCTATGGTCGGCGCTACATGTTTTCTCCTCCTTCCACACTCCTCTATCATATACCATTTCTTCACTCACTCCCCTCTTACACATATCGTCTTTCACGCAATCCATCAATTTCTTCTTAGGTCTACCTCTTCCTCTATATCCTTTCACATTCATAGTTAACACTCTCTTACCAGGAAATGCTATAACTTGTGTAATATTTCATGCCTTTAGAGTAACTTTAGGTAGTGTTTTTTGATTTCCTCTTATTTTTCAGTGTGTTCACATATGAACGATCCCAGGGCTCACCTGATGCTTAGGACGATCGACCGAGCCCATAGGTATCACAACGTAAATTCCGTTATCCAGCATAAGACAGATCCCGGAATCTACAGCATTAGAATAACAACTTTCTTATCATCTTCTTGCTCTACAGCAACCACAATTAAATGGTAGCCACCAGGTGGGCTGTGAGATCGTCCATCCATCTAAGCAATAAAAAAATAAAAAAATAAAAAAAAGTACACTTGAACAATATGTCCTACCACATCATCATCATCAAGCGATAGTTTCATATAGTCATTCGGCTCTCTTTTTCTATTTCTTGCCAGCCCCTTTCGCAAGTCATCGCTCCCACCTGACCGGGGGCATTCCAGATTACGTTTACTAAAGAACCCGTCTGCTTCAGCGACCGCTGGTTCTACGACATATATGTTCGGTTCACAGCCAATGTAGCCTATGCCTTCGCGCTCAATACTCAAGGTAAGAATGGAATAAATTACAGGAAGGACACTATAGCCGCAAAGTCAAAGTGAATCCTTCAAATTAAAATCCAGACAGAGGTTTTGATATCAAAATCCCGAAGCACTTTCCTGGTTTTAAACTCACCAGCAAAATAAGAGTAAAATTTCCTATCATACAACACGTAGAGCGTTGTAAACAATTAAAGCGGTGAGCCTGTATATCACAACAGCAGTTAGGACTGTGCCACTATCGGGCTTCGGTTAAAATTCGCCACCCGAACGGAGGAAATCTGCCCAATTTAACGATGGATTCTAAGGACCGATTTTAAAATGAAAACCGAAAAGATATAGGCTATATTAAGGCATAAGACTTGAATGCTGATTTAAATTCGATCATTCGTTATTCAATTGGCTAGGTGGCCCTTACTGCACTATCGGATCCAGGTTCAATTTCCGATCGGAGTTGCGATTTTTTGGGGGTTTAGGTTTAATTATCTTTGTCATAGATCTTTTAGTTTCGAAGCCCCATTGAATAACAGACAATTCTATGGGTCTGTTGAAAATCTATTGATGTACCTACTGATAAATACCGTAGGTTAATTGTGATTCTGATTTCTAAGCCTTTCTGGGATGTGATAATATATGTGGGATGAATAGAACGTTGTTCGTAACATCTCTCACTCAGACAAGATGATTTTCTTAGATTCCTTAATCGTCCAATGAGAGCTTGTGTACTATAAGCGAGGTTTCTTCTTGTAAACGTTGTTGTCCAGTTTCAGGATTTGCGAAATGAACCTCACGCTTTTTGACGCTTACGGCTTCTCTGTTCATCTAATAAGAAGTTTTATTTTCATACCTATTCGCTGGTAGCCTAAGGGGCTATTTCAGCTACGCAAAGAGGTAGGCGAGAGCTCACGAGCTCAACCTGAAAGAATTTGCTAGCACAAACCCTAGCAAGAGTAGTGCTTTGCAGAATCTACCACCGGGTTGGAATCGCGATTCGCTGAGAAGATCCAGTGAAAACAGCAAAAGAGTAATGTACTGTGCACTGTCATAACGATGAACCGACCAAGAACTTCAGCGGAAGGTACCCTAGTTGAATGCAACAGTATGGCCTCGAGTAGGGAGAGACGGCGGTACATCGTGAGACTCGTGAGACACATCAAGTCTGCCCTCTCCAACACTACATGATGATTCGGACCACTTTATCAAGAGAACGCAACGTTCAAATTGGACCTGAAAATTTCTCGTCACCTAAACAGAAATTTCGACAAAATCGGTAAATATCGTTCTAATATCGCCCCTCAAAATACAAACGCTATCATCAATATTCCGGCAGCAAAATATGCAAAATACGGGCATAGTTAGACTGTCCGGCGTACCGGTCATACCTTAACGTGACCAGGAATACAACCGTTATTTCACGGATAAAAATACACCACCGCAGATATTCGCAATTATAATCTTATGTTTCGAAAACATTTTCACTCGCCACTTTGCTACGTACCATCCGGCTTTGGAATGAGTTCCTCTCTACCGTGTTTTCCGAGCGCTTCTACATCTCCTTCTTTAAAGAAGGCTTGTGGAAACCCTGGCATTGCTGACGCTCATAAGTGACGATAAGCACAATCAGGTAAGGCCGCATTCTAGTCTGTCTACGAGGGTAGAAAATAGTAGTAAGAGGGTAAAAAAAATTAACAGCCATGGTATGAAGCGTGAGATCCGAAGGTTCTAAATGAGATGCAGGTAACACAATGGGAGAGTAGGGCCGTAAAAACATCCTTGAGCCCGCGGTCTGCTCCCAACATCTGTAGACCGACAAGTCCAACATACCCCGCGTACCTCTAAGAGGCGGACGTTCGACCCACTTCCCTGAAAGGAAAAAAAGCACCATGCTCGTTTACAATAAAAAAAAAATTTTCTTACACTATTTTTAATTCAAATTTATTAAAAATTTTCTATTTTTAGTAGGATTTTCTATAAAAGCGTATTTCGTTAGTTTTTTTAAACTATTATTTATTCATTTTTATTTTTTATAGCTTAGATGGGTGGACGAGCTCACCACCCACCTAGTGTTAAGTGGTCACTGGAGCCTATAGACATCTACAACGTAAATGCGCTACCCACCTTGAGATATAAATTTTAAGGTCTCAGTATAGTTATAACGGCTGCGCCACCCTTCAAACCGAAACGCATTACTGCTTCACGGCAGAAATAGGTAGGGTGGTGGTACCTACCCGTGCGGACTCACAAGAGGTCCTGCCATCAGTAATTACGTGATAAATAATCATATAGTAATTTCATATTATATTTAACTGTATATATATGTTTATTTTTGTACTTTACTTTCATAATGTATTGATAATAGTACACCGCAACATATCTGCTGTATCTTTATCTCATCCAGAATTTCTGTAAATTAAACGAATGTCTGGAAGAAATGTCTTTTAACGATAAGAACGCCTATAGTACAAATGTATCTATTTGTTCGCTGTTTTTTCTTAATGTTGTGTTTTTGTGTGCAATAAAGTATATATATCTCTCTCTTTCTCTCTCTAAGTTAAATTTTGATCACTACGGCCATCTAAAATTTGAAATGTTTTATTAAATCAAAATACAGAAACGCAATAATATATGGTTACGTCGGAGCGTCGTATTCACAGCTTTAATCATTCCCGAACTAGCTGCAGCGCTTGCAATACTACACCTGGATGTTGCCAAGTTTAAATTAAAAATCGGAGATAAGGGATTTTTTTCTCGATTAAATTACGACAATTTTATATCACTACCGAACATCATATGCGCGTATATTTTCTCGCGATTTGAACAAACTACATATTAGTTTGGAGTCTTCAAAAACCGAATCATAATTCGCTGTGAGAATCTAAACTAATATTATAAAGCTGAAGAGTTTGTTTATTTGAACGCGCTAATCTCAGGAACTACTGGTCCGATTTGAAAAATTCTTTCAGTGTTAGATAACCCATTTATTGAGAAAGGCTATAACATAACGATAAGGCCAATACAAGTGGAGCACCAATAAAGAATGTTTCAAAATAGGGGTTTAAATAGCTCCTTAATTCAAAAATATTTTCACTTTCTAGGTGACACTAAATGAAGTGAGGGGTAAAATTTAGCGTTATGCCAAAGTAACTATTCCACGCGGACGCAGATAAAATAAAAATTCAATTAACAACAATATGAGTAATCCTTGGATACGCTTTGTTTTAATATTCCACGGAATTCTGCCTCGGCCGGGATATGAACGTGAAGATAATAATAATAACAATAATAATAATAATAATAATAATAACCGGGAACACAACAGGCACGGTCATCCGGCTCCTATATAGGATTCCCTGTGTTATGGGTGCTAGAGACGGATATTCATATTTATATACGTTTAAATATATACATAATAATATGTAAAGAAAGTCTTGTTCCTTTCTTAAATTGAATTATGTCACGCATGCGCTGTCGACGTGTGCCGGAACGTCCGCGCATGTGTTGTAAAGTCGAAAAGGCAGCCTTGACAGAGAAACAATATGACATTTCGTAAAATTTTAATAAAATTAATTCCTATTTAGATAACTACAGGATTATAAAGTAAACTTTAAATATCGTTTCTTTGTTGTTATAGTGTGATCGTGTAATATGGTACGTAAGATAACATGATTAAAACTAATAAAATAAATATTTTTTCTTTCAGAGAAACACATTGAAGTTTTTTTTATTTTAACAATACAACATACGTAAATAACTAAATAATATAACTATATAAGAAGCTTATTAATCTTATACATATATAGATAATAGACAACGAGGCAAAGAACAAGCAAAACTTTTCATGAAACAATGTGTTCCCGATGTGGGAATCGAACCCACGACCCTCAACACAACATTGAGGGCCGCTAACTACACCAACACCGAGTCAATCAGAAGATGGTTAATGAACTTTGAAAACAAATTATTATTATTTTTATGGCATTTAAAATTAACATTATTATTTCTCACCCCCACAAAGATTCTCATCATTAATGCCCTCGCGACTGGTGTAGGGAGTCCGACATTCATATAAATATTAGCCTATCCATTGAGTACATGTATTTTCTACATGGATACCAAGTTCATTGGATGCACGGTTCAGTAGTTATAACGGAACATCCATAAAAACCACTGTAAATTTATATATTACTAGCTGACCCGGCAGACTTCGTAGTGCCTCAACACACATCAAAGGAAAAACAAAATTGTTAGTTTTATTTAATTCCGAGCATTTTCATATTTACTTAACTTTTAAACCTTCTCTGGACTTCTACAAATAATTCAAAACCAAAATTAGCCAAATCGGTCCAGCCGTTCTCGAGTTTTAGCGAGACTAACGAACAGCAATTCATTTTTATATATTATTATATAGATTTATAGATTATGCTATTAAATTTCCGCAATCTAACATTTTGAATCTAGCAACATTCGAACCTGAACTAAACTGATGGCACACTCAAAGTCCGTCAACTGACTCTCCTATAGTTTCACTAATCTGCACGTTTGGACAGTTTGAGTCCTCAATCAGTTTGAGCGAGCGCTTCCTACAGAGTACCTTAACTTGGGCGGTCTTTGAAACAGTTATGGGATTATTTTGGCGCAACGTCACTGTTTAGTTAACTAAAAATAGTAAAAGTTAACTGATTAATTTAATATTTATTTATTAGGCTCGCAATACACATCACAAGCTAAAAGATACATAAAAAAGATGTGTGGTGTTGTGGGACACCGGATAGGAACGAAGTGCAATATATAAAATAAAAATAAAAAGAATCACGAGAAAAAAATCGCGCGGTGAAATAGCGCTGTGCGGAAAACAAGGCCTTATTCCACGGACTTTTTCTTACGGTTTTTACTATAACATTTTTTTCAGTTCGGTCGCGCAGCAAAATCTCTATCTCCTCCAAGCCTGCCGTAAGGGACTTCGTCCCAAAAACACAAGTAAAAAGAAACAAAATCTGGCTTGCAACATAAGTTATGTGCGCACGACAAAACAAGACATATAGTGCTGAATTTGTACAACAACGTTCCTTACAATTACGACAAAACAACGCGATAACAAAAACTAATCTAACTTATAATGTAAGGAAAAAAAAATTCACAATATAATACATTAAACAATTACATTAACCTACCTATTACTAACGTGGAGGATGCCCTTGAACATTTTTCTTAACGTAACTAACCTACAAGAAAAAATATCCAACTCAGTTCCAATTCATGTTACGCATGTCAATAGCTGCTTAAGACGGTATCTATATATTAATACGTGAAGCAAAAACTTTGTATCCCTTTTTACGAAAATTGAGCGGACGGAGGAGTATGAAATTTTCCACACTTATAGAGAATACAGCGAAGAAGTGCACTATGCTAATTTTTTTTTAAATAATGCATGAAAGATACATTAAATCAATAAAGAAAACATTACACACACTACATACCATGTATTTGACGCACACACGCATTCATACTATTTATTGTCAAACTTTTGTTCTTGACGTCTGTTGTCAAATTGAGAATAGATTAAATATTGCTTGCCTTTGTTAATATTTTTTATAGTGTAGTCTTGGCGAAATTTGTGATTATAGAAGTATAAAATACAATTATAATAGTGTCCAAACTTACAATTCCAATTAATTATAGTCGAATTTCGACTACCGCGGGACCTCTAGTTAAAGAAAATTCATAACTAAGCTATCCCTACTTTCCACTATAAATACAAGTGACTATTGTCGCACTAATACTATCCGATGATTTGCAAGCAAAGTAAATTGTCCCTTCGTAATAAGGTGACACTCTACAAAACTTGCATACGCCCCGTCATGACCTATGCAAGTGTAGTGTTCGCTCACGCGGCCGGCACTAACTTGAACCCCTTCAAATCATTCAATCCCGTTTTTGCAGGATAGCCGTCGGAGCCACGTGGTAATACCCATATATTTTTTTTTATTCCATAGATAGGTGAACGAGCTCGCAGCCCACCTGGTGTTAAGTGGTTACCGGAGTCCATAGACATCTACGACGTAAATCCCGCCACCCACCTTGAGATACGAGTTCTAAGGTCTCAGTATAGTTCCAAAAAATCACCTAATGTAACTAACATTAGGTGATTTTTTTACTAATTTAAAAATTGATGCTTCGCATGGGGTCCCATTAATTTCCGAATTTTATCAAGAACTGATCGGTAGTTTTCGAGTTAATATAATTAACACATATTTAATTGACTTAGACTGCATTTTATTTTGTCGAATCACTTTTCGTTTTTTGTTAAAATTGTTGTATTATTTATTACACTTCATTTAAAATTTACATTGACGGACTTAGTGCCTAAGGCATTCTCTACAAGTCAACCAAAGGTATTGAAGAGTAAATAGTGGTAGGTGCAATGAAATTTATATCAAGTTACAAATACATACCTACACATATACATACACATACATACATACATACAAACGTGACTAAGCGACAATACCTGCTTTGTACATAAATGATAGGCAATAACCATATTTGATGCGCAAAAAGAATATATTTCTAGGTCTATTAAAATCAGTTCAATCCTACAGCTAGATTCGTTAAATTATTACTTTTTCAGGTATTTCAACTTCAAATTAGTCTACTGTAAAGTTCACGCATTGACGCTTAGTCACGTTTGCCTTTCAAGCGTCGATATTAATAAATTTCCTTAACAAGTAACTACATCTATACAACATGTAACATAATTAACGCACACCCTGAAAGTAATTTGTTCAGAATCGGAATCTGGATCGATTTTGATTGTTTTTTATGTACCAATTTTTTTTTCTAAAATTTAGTTAAAACTAAGTAAATTACAGTCACCCTACACAGCTAGCTAAACAGTTCATAGAAACGAAAATGGAACGTAAGTCAGGGTATTAAGACTTTTTAAAATGAAATATCTAATTAGTAAAAAAAAATATTATTTAATTAAAGAAATCTGATACTTATTTCAAGGCTAATAGTCTATTACAAAATAAAATACCTACGCACACAATACCAACCGCCGGCACACAGCAACACTACAATACATAAAAGAAAACCACGTAATACAAAAATAATTACTATCCCTTTCTTTCGTCGGCATAATATTCTTACAATAAACGGCAGGCTAATCCCGATGTTCGCGGCGACGCGGTTGCGTCGGCGGTGATCAAAGAAAAATCTAAACAACGAAGTCAACAAAATATTTTTGACAAGTCAGTCACGCCGCGTCCACCTTATCGATAAGAGGTCAAGTGATAGTGCAAATAAAATATCTCCCGTATTTCGCTATGTCTTTTCGGTCAGTGACCTCCTAGATCAGCTGATTTGACGCCTCTCGACTTTTTTTTGTGGGGGCGAATTAAATCGCTAGTTTATAACACACAGACAATAAGTGCCGAAGAACTAAAGAATAAGATAATAACCGCCTTTGATAAAGTGAAAAGTGACATTGCAGTATTATCTAAAATAAAACAACAAATACGAAAACGGTCATTAAAGTGCATTGAACAAGGGGCGCGGCGAGTAGGTGTCTGTGTGTGCGTGCGCAGCGGAGTGTGAATCGGTGACCATTTTATTTCCACGAAATGGGAATAACTAATTTCACAAATAATCAATGTTAACGCACATATAAATAATATTTGGTGTATGCATAGCGTTTATACTATTAAAGTCTAATTGGGGTGTTTGAGGGTGTGCGTTAAATATGTTACATGTTGTATATAATTACGTGAAGCAAAAACTTTGTATCCCTTTTTACGAAAATTGCGCGGACGGAGGAGTATGAAATTTTCCACACTTATAGAGAATATAGAGAAGAAGTGCACAATGCTAATATTTTTTTTAAATAATGCATAAAAGATACATTAAATCAATAAAGAAAACATTACACAAACTACATACCATGTATTTGACGCACACACGCATGCATACTATTTATTGTCAAACTTTTGTTCTTGACGTCTGTTGTCAAATTGAGAATAGATTAAATATTGTTTGTCTTTGTTAATATTTATTATAGTGTAGTCTTGGCGAAATTTGTGATTATAGAAGTATAAAATACAATCATAATAGTGTACAAACTTACAATTCCCATTAATTATAGTCGAATTTCGACTACTGCGGGACCTCTAGTCTTAGTAAGTTCATGACGATGATGTATATTATCGTTTCATTCTAGCACGCTTAATTAACGTATTGACATTTTTCTCAGAGCGTATTCCGTGAACCAAAAACGTTCAGAGCAGACCCCAACCCGGACCCCCGCGGCGTTCACACCGAACGATTTACTTTTCCATTAAACAAGAAACGGCTTTCCGTGTGTTATATTTAGCATGAACTTTATAATGGAAAAGGCATTGTTCATTTTACCCTTTTCATAAATCGGTTGACGTTTTCGTAGTGCTATTTAGCTTTTTTTTTTTATTGCTTAGATGGTGGACGAGCTCACAGCCCACCTGGTGTTAAGTGGTTACTGGAGCCCATAGACATCTACAACGTAAATGTGCCACCCACCTTGAGATACAAGTTCTAAAGGTGTCAAGTATAGTTACAACGGCTGCCCCACCCTTCAAACCGAAACGCATTACTGCTTCACGGCAGAAATAGGCGGGGTGGTGGTACCCACCCGCGCGGACTCACAAGAGGTCCTACCACCAGTAATTACGCAAATTATAATTTTGCGGGTTTGATTTTTATTACACGATGTTATTCCTTCACCGTGGAAGTCAATCGTGAACAATATCCACGAAAATCTGCGTCTTTATTATAAGAAACCCAGACGATCACTCCAACAATCTTACCGACGTAACAATACTAACTAACAGCTTAATCTCGTGTTTTGATTGTCTTCATATTATTTCCGGTTTTTGGAATACTTTACATGTTTTCATTTTTGCAGACGGCGAAGGCGGTTCTCGTCGACATTCGAACATCGTGGTTAATTCGCCAAAGAAAATAGTAATACAAATTTAGTTGAAAAATTACCGGAAAATAAATAAAGGCGAAGGCATTATGCCGCGTCATTCGCGTACCGGGGAACTGGGTTAAGGACTAGCGTCTGTCGAACTACGTCTTAATATTTATACGGATATACGTTTTAAACAAGAGGTTTAGCGATGTCAGACCATACCACGTTTCTTTTTTTTTCTTACCTATGCCGATAGCCTTGAGAGGCTATTTCAGCTTCACCCTAACATGTAGGTGAGCTCACGGGGCTCAAACCGGGAGTGTTACTAATACTGGCCTTAGCAAGAGCAGTGCTTCGCAGAATCTACCACTGAGGAGATCCGGCGAGAAACTCAGCGAGCTGTGTCTATGGGTTAATTCACTCGTCGAGCCCTTCGTCGCAAGCGACGGGTTCGACGAGGACGGTGATCGGTGCTTATGGTACCTAAAAGCACCGTTAATGGATCGGGAGGATCCGTAATAACGTGTTTAGGGCGACGTCGACTGTTTACCATTCGATCTACAGGATCTTTAAATGGTTATTTATAAATGTTATTAACTTATTAAAAACGTTATAAATGCGCGCGCTAAGACACGTTTGTACAGGTCGATACGTAATACCTATAAACAAACTGTGCAATAATCGCTATTCCGACACTCCACACTTTATACGCATTAATGGAGAGTCGATCTATCGACGGTTCGCGCTCAACGGCTTAAGAAGTAGTGCATCACATTATCAAATTAGAAATTTGTTGATTTTTCGTTTTAATAAATTACAAAATCGCCAATAAGGTTTTCATAACAAATACATTTAGGTACACAGGTCTTTCTGTGCATAGCGATATTCAATTTCATAAATCTTGTTTCAGGCGACTTCGACGCCCTGAAATATGAGGTTGTACCGTCATCAGAATAGGAATGAAATTAAGAAACTAAGTCGTATTGGCTTTCTAGTTAGATACCCATTGCACTTTACTTAAGACTTATGCATTCTGGTAATCAAACCCCGAAGCTTTTTTTTATTGCTTATATAACAATGTGTGGACGAGCCCATGGTCCACCTGGTATTAAGTGGTTAGCCCATAGACATCTACAGCGTAAATGCCGCCATCCACCTTGAGATATAAATTCTAAGGTCTCAGTATTGTTAAATCGGCTGCCCCGCCCTTCAAACCGAAACGCATTACTGCTTCACGGCAGAAATAGGCAGGGTGGTGGTACCTACCCGTGCGGACTCACAAGAGGTCCTACCACCAGTAATTACGCAAATTATAATTTTGCGGGTTTGATTTTTATTACACGATGTTATTCCTTCACCGTGGAAGTCAATCGTGAACAATATCCACGAAAATCTGCGTCTTTATTATAAGAAACCCAGACGATCACTCCAACAATCTTACCGACGTAACAATACTAACTAACAGCTTAATCTCGTGTTTTGATTGTCTTCATATTATTTCCGGTTTTTGGAATACTTTACATGTTTTCATTTTTGCAGACGGCGAAGGCGGTTCTCGTCGACATTCGAACATCGTGGTTAATTCGCCAAAGAAAATAGTAATACAAATTTAGTTGAAAAATTACCGGAAAATAAATAAAGGCGAAGGCATTATGCCGCGTCATTCGCGTACCGGGGAACTGGGTTAAGGACTAGCGTCTGTCGAACTACGTCTTAATATTTATACGGATATACGTTTTAAACAAGAGGTTTAGCGATGTCAGACCATACCACGTTTCTTTTTTTTTCTTACCTATGCCGATAGCCTTGAGAGGCTATTTCAGCTTCACCCTAACATGTAGGTGAGCTCACGGGGCTCAAACCGGGAGTGTTACTAATACTGGCCTTAGCAAGAGCAGTGCTTCGCAGAATCTACCACTGAGGAGATCCGGCGAGAAACTCAGCGAGCTGTGTCTATGGGTTAATTCACTCGTCGAGCCCTTCGTCGCAAGCGACGGGTTCGACGAGGACGGTGATCGGTGCTTGTGGTACCTANGTCTCAAGTATAGTTACAACGGCTGCCCCACCCTTCAAACCGAAACGCATTACTGCTTCACGGCAGAAATAGGCAGGGTGGTGGTACCCACCCGCGCGGACTCACAAGAGGTCCTACCACCAGTAATTACGCAAATTATAATTTTGCGGGTTTCATTTTTATTACACGATGTTATTCCTTCACCGTGGAAGTCAATCGTAAACATTTGTTGAGTACGTATTTCATTAGAAAAATTGGTACCCGCCTGCGGGATTCGAACACCGGTGCATCGCTTCAACACGAATGCACTGGACGTCTTATCCGTTAGGCCACGACGACTAGCTTTCATGTTTATATCCGGATTTTCTTTGAACAGCACAAGGGCTAATAATTGTGACCAGTTTGTCAATGATATCGAGATCGTCAGATTTTTTTTTATTGCTTATACGGCTGTTCGAGCTCACAGCCCACCTGGTGTTAAGTGGTTACTGGAGCCCATAGACATCCACAACGTAAATGCTCCACCCTATATTGGCACTTAGAACACTTAAAACACTCAACAAGCATTTTAAAACTCTCAATTCACTTCGTCCGCTTCGCTTCAGGTGATCCGTTCGCTGTTTCGCTTCGAGCAGTTCCGATTACTGACTGACAATAGATGGCGTTGTACTTCTCGAGCGTTCTAGGTGCTACTAGATCCTTCGATATTCGATCGACTATTTGGCGATAGATAGATAGTCATAGACGACGCAAGAAGATAAGCTATCCATGAAAATTAGCGTCTTTATTATAAGAAACCCAGACGATCACTCCAACATGGTAGCAGAGCGTGGTTGCGCTAAGCCTCTGTTTTCTGTATCCGCTCTGTGATAATATTGTGTCATCAGAAACATCAGAACTCACAGTGGGTAGCTCCAACTCATGAGGACCATCTGTATTTAAATTCATGTCAACAAACACGTGTTGGTCTGAATTTTCATCATGTGACACACTTTTCTTGTCATAGAATTTTGTTTCAACAAAAAACTATGTCACGAGCAAAAACACAATTAGTGGGATCATGTGGGTCTATGAGTCTATAGCCTTTTGACTCCTCACTATAGCCCATGAATATGTATGGTTTACTTTTTGATTATAATTTCTTTCTATTCTTTATATAATTGCATAGGCAATACATCCAAAAATTCTTAAATGGTACAGATTTACCCTTTTCCTCTTGCGTCGTCTATGAGTACGGACACAAAAAAGTGTATCGCCGATAGAATAAAAACTATCCTTTTTTTTTTATTGCTTAGATGTGTGGACGAGCTCACAGCCCACCTGGTGTTAACTGGCTACTGGAGCCCATAGACATCTACAACGTAAATGCGCCACACACCTTGAGATATAAGTTCTAAGGTCTCAGTATAGTTACAACGGCTGCCCCACCCTTCAAACCGAAACGCATTACTGCTTCACGGCAGAAACAGGACGGGCGGTGGTACCTACCCGTGCGGACTCACAAGAGGTCCTACCACCAGTAATTACGCAAATTATAATTTTGCGGGTTTGATTTTTATTACACGATGTTATTCCTTCACCGTGGAAGTCAATCGTGAACAATATCCACGAAAATCTGCGTCTTTATTATAAGAAACCCAGACGATCACTCCAACAATCTTACCGACGTAACAATACTAACTAACAGCTTAATCTCGTGTTTTGATTGTCTTCATATTATTTCCGGTTTTTGGAATACTTTACATGTTTTCATTTTTGCAGACGGCGAAGGCGGTTCTCGTCGACATTCGAACATCGTGGTTAATTCGCCAAAGAAAATAGTAATACAAATTTAGTTGAAAAATTACCGGAAAATAAATAAAGGCGAAGGCATTATGCCGCGTCATTCGCGTACCGGGGAACTGGGTTAAGGACTAGCGTCTGTCGAACTACGTCTTAATATTTATACGGATATACGTTTTAAACAAGAGGTTTAGCGATGTCAGACCATACCACGTTTCTTTTTTTTTCTTACCTATGCCGATAGCCTTGAGAGGCTATTTCAGCTTCACCCTAACATGTAGGTGAGCTCACGGGGCTCAAACCGGGAGTGTTACTAATACTGGCCTTAGCAAGAGCAGTGCTTCGCAGAATCTACCACTGAGGAGATCCGGCGAGAAACTCAGCGAGCTGTGTCTATGGGTTAATTCACTCGTCGAGCCCTTCGTCGCAAGCGACGGGTTCGACGAGGACGGTGATCGGTGCTTATGGTACCTAAAAGCACCGTTAATGGATCGGGAGGATCCGTAATAACGTGTTTAGGGCGACGTCGACTGTTTACCATTCGATCTACAGGATCTTTAAATGGTTATTTATAAATGTTATTAACTTATTAAAAACGTTATAAATGCGCGCGCTAAGACACGTTTGTACAGGTCGATACGTAATACCTATAAACAAACTGTGCAATAATCGCTATTCCGACACTCCACACTTTATACGCATTAATGGAGAGTCGATCTATCGACGGTTCGCGCTCAACGGCTTAAGAAGTAGTGCATCACATTATCAAATTAGAAATTTGTTGATTTTTCGTTTTAATAAATTACAAAATCGCCAATAAGGTTTTCATAACAAATACATTTAGGTACACAGGTCTTTCTGTGCATAGCGATATTCAATTTCATAAATCTTGTTTCAGGCGACTTCGACGCCCTGAAATATGAGGTTGTACCGTCATCAGAATAGGAATGAAATTAAGAAACTAAGTCGTATTGGCTTTCTAGTTAGATACCCATTGCACTTTACTTAAGACTTATGCATTCTGGTAATCAAACCCCGAAGCTTTTTTTTATTGCTTATATAACAATGTGTGGACGAGCCCATGGTCCACCTGGTATTAAGTGGTTAGCCCATAGACATCTACAGCGTAAATGCCGCCATCCACCTTGAGATATAAATTCTAAGGTCTCAGTATTGTTAAATCGGCTGCCCCGCCCTTCAAACCGAAACGCATTACTGCTTCACGGCAGAAATAGGCAGGGTGGTGGTACCTACCCGTGCGGACTCACAAGAGGTCCTACCACCAGCTACCGACCAATATTACTAAGCAAACACGTACGTAGTTCTATAGACTACAAAACATCTTTACTCAAATCAGTACCTACTTTGAATTGTTGTTCAAAAGACAGTGACTGGTTAAAGTGAAAAAATATAGATAGTTCTGTGGTGAAAAGGTTTTTTTTAAGATTTGGACGTACCGCTTGGCAGTACCTAAAGAAGGTACATAGCGCAAAAAATACCAATTCAAAACGCATTGTGAGAAAAAAGGTTAAATACGGCCAGCCAATCTAGCGCGAACCAATCACGGATTCGAAGAGTCAGTCAACAGCTATGGAATAAAATTTGAATTTATTTCTTTCTTTTGGTAGGACCTCTTGTGGGTCCGCACGGGTAAGTACAACCCCCCTACCTATTTCTGCCGTGAAGCAGTAATGCGTTTGGTTTGAAGGGTGGGGTAGCAGTTGTAACTATACTGAGACCTTAGAACTCATATCTCAAGGTGGGTGGCGCATTTACGTCGTTTAGGCTCCGGTAACCACTTAACACCAGGTGGGCTGTGATCTCATCCGACCATTTATGCAATAAAAAAATTAAAAAAAACAGCTTAAGACGAGTTGGGCCGTGTGCCCATTCAGCCGTCCAGTACAATTAAAGACCTATACTTATTGACTATGCCAACGCTACGACTGAATTTCGTTACATTTTCGGATATGAGCAATAATGCTACCGGAATTCCTAATCAGGGTTCTAGATTTCGTTACAGGTATGCGAGGAATTTCTATTACATATATATATATAGATGAGTATAATTCACACTCCGATCACATGCCTTAGCGGGTATGGCGTAACATTATGTTTTTTTTTTGAAGTGAAAACTTCTTTAGAATCGTTGTGATTTCAAACCGGATGCAACGGAAAAAACGACAGGTAAGAGACACAAATACAAAAATGTGTAGGATGAAGCCAGCAAAGAATGAGACAGAAATATACATACTATTTAATACAGCGCCATCGCAGACGAGCATACGGCCCACCTGATGGTGAGTGGTTACCGTGGCCCATGCACTTCAGCAATGCCAAGGGCAGAGCCAAGCCGCTGCCTACCGCTTAATACTCTCCACAAGCCTCGTTTGAAGAAGGTTGTACTTCATTTATCGGTTGACAAAAAAGCTTTTATTATCCATACGAAAGTGCTGCCACTCACCTTGGGACATGAGGTCGAGGTCTCAAAAACGGAAAAACAAGGTTGGTAGTGCCCACAGAACGCTCCACTAACAGTAATTTTTTTCTAAGTGATTTTATGACCTGGTAACTATGACCTTTAAGTCATGTCTTATTTTAATTTATATTCTTACTTATACGAAAAATGAGAATATGAAGTGAAATGAAATTAAGATGGTTAATTTGAGACATTAATCAACTGGGATAAAATGAAATGGGATGAGATGATATGAGATGACATATAATCTCAGTAATGGTGGTCATTTACTGAGACTTTTTCAGTGGACTTTTTGGAGGATCACCAGAAGCTACGTTCAGCGACTTGGTTTCATTTTCCCACATTTGTGCACTGTCACAGATATTAAACAGTTAATAAACCATCGTTATTACACATTTAAGCCTGAAGAAACTCTTAAATAGACAAAATAAAACAACACACACAACTTCACTCTTCGCGTTCCCGCCAAAAAGTCCCACTAGCAGTAATTACGATATTTTATCCATTACCGTCAACTTAACAATAATTTATCGAAATCAAAACCGGAAAAAATCTCTTTGGAAAAATCTTGTCCCAAAAATTTGTGGTTTGTTTTTTTATTTATTGTTATACACGTCCACACCGCCCACCTGATGATAATTATTGTCGCAAGGCCAAACCACAGCCTATTCAAGCGGAATCTCATCATCAATCTGATTTGGTGATGCTACAAATCCCACTCAGGAAATACCGTGAAGGGATCTCATTGAAATATTATCATTCTCCTGCCCTTCTCCCAGTCACCTAGGGTCGGCGCAACATGTTTTCTCCTTCCATACTCCTCAATCATATACCATTTCTTCGCTCACTCCCCTTTTAAACATATCGTCTTTCACGCATCCATCCATTTTTTCTTAAGTCTACCTCTTTCTCTCCTTTCTTCTTCTTCTATCTCATTAAAATACCGTATGGTATTATTGATATAATTTAAAGGTGTTGGTAGCAGAGTTCAATCTTTAAATCGCAGAGTGCAGGCAGTTACGAAATAATATACTAACACACTTTTATAAATTAGAATTAATTACGTGGATGCTTTATATTATTTTTTATCGAAATCAAAGTTTTGTTATTTTGTTTTACTTCACGAACTGACTGACATGTATTCCCTTTTTTTTTTTAAGACACCTATTGTCACTGCTGTCTATGTATATGTTTTCTTTTTTTTTTATAAAGAGTTTCTATATCTATCAACTCCAACAATTATTAACTCTTCCCAAGTAGCGGATAGTGCAATGATTTAAAAAGGAGGTTGACTGAAGAATTTTGAATTTAGAGATTCACAATAATAAACCCAAAAAAGTATGTACCTATCTATATATTAATACGTGAAGCAAAAACTTTGTATCCCTTTTTACGAAAATTGCGCGGACGGAGGAGTATGAAATTTTCCACACTTATAGAGAATATAAAGAAGAAGTGCACAATGCTAATATATTTTTTAAATCAATAAGAAATTTAAATCAAATCAATAAAGAAAACATTACACACACTACATACCATGTATTTGACGCACACACGCATGCATACTATTTATTGTCAAACTTTTGTTCTTGACGTCTGTTGTCAAATTGAGAATAGATTAAATATTGTTTGCCTTTGTTAATATTTTTTATAGTGTAGTCTTGGCGAAATTTGTGATTATAGAAGTATAAAATATAATCATAATAGTGTACAAACTTACAATTCCAATTACATAATTATAGTCGAATTTCGACTACTGCGGGACCTCTAGTTAACATTATTACATTAGGACAAATCGAAATATCAAATTTGTTACATATCGATTTTACGTATCCAATTCGTAATTAACAAATACGTTGTTTCCAATCAACGATTTGTGTTTCCAACAAATGGATTACGTTCGTTTGTAAGCTTAGTATACATTAGATTGGCCAATTAAACGGAGTTTCTAATTAATCAACCAAACCGAATCACATAATTATCAGTCTCTATCGCATTACTACGAACTGGCGTGTAAAAATGTATATTAATAGCTTTTTCCCGCGACTCTGTCCGCGTGGAATAATTACTTTGGTATAACGTTAAATTTTAACCCCCCACTTCATTTACGTAGAAAGTTTTGGGAGGCTTAAACGACAATGGGAAGATCTTCCACCGAGCGGGTGATATTGCTCGGTAGACCGACGGTCCGAATGTTGTTGTTTGGAACTTGTATATATGCGAGCTTGTTTTGAAAATGTCGTAAGCGAGATTCAGACATCTGTCAAATATCTTGCGTTGTATGATGGCTACCCGCCACAAGTGAAAATATTTTTTAATGATACAATGTTAAGGAGCTATTTAAACCCCTATTTTGAAACATTCTTTATTGGTGCTCCACTTGTATTGGTCTTGCCGTGATATTATATAGCCTATAGCCTTCCTCAATCGATGGGCTATCTAACACTGAAATAATTCAAATCGGACCAGTAGTTCCTGAGATTAGCCCGTTCAAACAAACAAACAAGCTCTTCAGCTTTATAATATTAGTATATATTATTTGATTAAGCCCCTAACTCACATGGGAGAAAAGGTACATATATACAAAAATAACAAGTGATGTGATCTTTTTTTTTCCTGTTAATATAAGATCAGACCGGTAGGCAGCGGCTTGGCTTGCCCCTGGCATTGCTGAAGTCCATGGGCGACGGTAACCACTCACCATCAGGTGGGTCGTATGCTCGTCTGCCTTTCTTCTTCTCTGTCGTTTCCTCATTACTGAGGGACGTGACCACCTTGGTCCAGTTTTTGCACCAGCTTCCTCCAATGCTGCCTGCATTCGGCCTGCTTAATGGCGCCCGGGACGCTAAAAAAAAATAAAAAAAAAATAAAAAAAAGATCGTAGTGCTTATTTAGAAAATAAATTGTAAATTTTCTATACTAATTACTATTACTATATCTATACTAATATTATAAAGAGGAAAGATTTGTTTGTTTGTTTGTTTCGAATAGGCTCCGAAACTACTGGACCGATTTGAAAAATTATTTTTCCATTAGAAGCCGACATTGTCCCTCATGAACATAGGCTACTTTTTTTTAATTTCTTTTTATTTTATTTTTTTGGTTTCATGTGTGTTTTAATGTTTCCGAAGCGAAGCGAGGGCGGGTCGCTAGTTATATATAATATTATAAAGAGGAAAGATTTGTTTGTTTGTTTGTTTCGAATAGGCTCCGAAACTACTGGACCGATTTGAAAAATTATTTTTCCATTAGAAGCCGACATTGTCCCTGATGAACATAGGCTACTTTTTTTAATTTTTTTATTATTTTATTTTTTTGGTTTCATGTGTGTTTTAATGTTTCCGAAGCGAAGCGAGGGCGGGTTGGTAGTATTAAATAAATCTGTCCATGTCGAGTATGCATATTTTCTAGTTTTGAAGTCGGTAAAATGACATTCAGATAATAAAAAAATTATAAATCATACAAGTCTTTATTTGTAGATATAAGATACAAGTCTTAATTATAGACAAATTGATTAAATTTTATCATTTGTGGATTCTGAAAATTTATAAAATCCTTCATTAAAAACAAAATATAGGATACGTTATTTGTCACTGCCATTTACAGGAGCAATAAGAAACTAATCGAACATTTTTGTTGAGTGCTTGAGTTGCTTATCTATAAATAATTTATGTGTATTATCTATAAAATGTTGTCTGTTGTCTGTCGATCACAGCCACTTTGTTATGAAAAATGATTTCATGGTCTTCTTCAGGAAAGCGGCTTCGACTCTTCTATCGTGTTCGCCCCGAATCTAGCAATGGGTTAATGCCCAGCCGATGTCGCCCGAAACACGTCATGTGGGATCCTCTCGGTGCTTTTAGGCACTTCAGTCACCATTGGACCAAGAGTTCCCAGAATTCGTCGTGCAACCTAACCCACAGACATAATCCACTGAGTTTCTCGACGGATCTTCTCAGTGGATAACGATTCCGATATGGTGGTAGCGAACTTTTTTGGTAGTGTTAGCAAATTCTCTCAGGCTGAGCCCCATGAGCTCACCCTACCAAATCGCGCGTAGCTGAAATAGCCCCTCGACGCTACCGGCGATGAGGTAGGGTAAAAAGAAATGTTTGATTTGTTTTCTATGAGCCATGACCAAGGACGGAGATCGGACATCGACTGAAAGACTGCCAGGAATTTTCGATAAGTGACTATAGATCTGAACAAAGACAATGACAACCGCCGGTGTAGACAATTAGAGACATCTGATGTATTTCGGTAATCAGGCTGGTGGCAGAGCATTTTAGAAACTGCACAGATGTAAGCCAACCCTAGCATTTCTGGCACGAACGATTCTCTCAGCTGAACAGGTAAGCCTCTTTTAAATATTTATGAAGCTTCGACTTTATCATTAAGTTGGCTGTGAACGTTTCTGTTTGTCTGTCTAATAGAAAAAGACGAGTCTAGAAGTCTAGAGCGTTGTACCTATTTGTGAATAATTTCAAATGCTACACTGTCAACTTTTTCATCACCTCACTTAAGGCGCTTGTTCATTTGCCGGTTGTCCTGCTCAGCTGATTATCTTTTTTTTTCCCACCTGAGCTGATAGCCTTGAGAGGATATGTCAGCGTAACTAACGTGTAGATGTAGGTGAGCTCACGGGGCTCAAACCTGGTGACGTTGCTAACACTAGCCCTAGCAAGAGCAGTGCTTCGCAGAGTCTACCACCGAATCGAAAACGCGACCCACTGAGAGGATCCGCCGAGAAACCTAGTGGGCTGTGTCTATGGGTTAATTTACTGAAAATAGTGACCGGTGCTTGAAGTACCTAAAAGCACCGTTAGTGGATCGGGAGGATCCAAAATGACTTATTTTGGGCGACGTCGACTGTTTACCTTTTGGTCCACAGGATCGGGTATGTAATTTCCGGCGGCACGACAAGGGGGTTTTCTTGTCGTACCGCCTTCTCAAAGTGGCGCACTGATGCCGACTGAATATACTTACTCATGGAGTCAAGCTCCAGGTCATCATGGAGATCCACGTTCCTCATGAACCACGGTGCTCTGACGGCTATCCTGCAAAAACGGGATTGAATGACTTGAAGGGGCTTCAAATTAAATGACCGCATCACCGGGTGTATGCAAGTTTTGTAGAGTGTCACCTTATTACAAAGCTCAGCTGCTATTGACCGGTTGCCGACCCCAACACTCATCGCAACACGAAAGCCGTCGTTCAGTAGTCATTGAAATTTCGACTTAACGTCTGAGTTAAGTCGAAATTTCAATGACTACTTTAATCAACGAACATCAAAGATTCATTGACTAAAATGTTGTAGAAACTTGACAGTGTGTGAACGTGCCGACCCGACAAAGAAAAAGTGCACTCGACGCGGCCTCTTTGTTCGCGATACCGCCGTGCGACCGACGGGGTCAACGACCTGATCAGCGTTGATTGGAAAATCGATAGTCCTCATCCATAGCTAATTTTATTGACATCTATTCTACTTCAGTAGTTTTAAATTACAAAGGGCATAAAAATTTAATATAAGTGTGTTTTAAAACATCTATCTAGATTCTAAATAGATCTAGATTCCACATTGGTCAGTTCAAGTTAAAGCATAAAGAGATCTTATTCAGATCCGGCGAGCGCGAGATGACAATTTCAACTTAGTACAGTCGGAAAAACAAAAACGGAACATTTTCACTAATACAAACAAAAAGTTTGTGATAAAATAAAAGATAGAAAGAACCAGTTTGCGACAAATCTACGGTATAGTGGAGTATATCTGAGTCAACTATTATCAAAGCCGGCAATGTGACTTTTGGACAATTATTGGTAAATCAGAAAAACGAATTATTGACTTTGTATTCTATTGGCAGTCACAAAACTCTTCTGAACGACATTTTAGATAAATAATAGGTTAAGTATTAACCTTTATTTAATTCAGGTTTTGAACCGTATTCTTTGAAGGAGACGATTATATTCAAATCAATCTGTATTGACATATCAATAACATTTTTTTTTCCAAATGCACAGATTGCCACCTTTGATAATAGACGACTCATCTATCTATCATCTATAATCTTATGTTAGAAATGTCAAACAGGAGAAAACGGTATCTAATCACTATTGCATTTGATATCACAACTTTCACCTATCCGGGTGAAACTGGAAAGGCCTACGAGCAACCAATAATCCTTCAATCATCATAAAAAGATATCACAACACATGGTTTATCTTTATTAATACAAATCATAGTGTTACGCCGGTTAGAGTAACGCCATCTGTCGCCGATATCGTAGGATCTAGTAGCACCTAGAACGCTCGAGAAGTACAACGCCATCTATTGTCAGATAGCGGAAACACAATAGTCGAAATGTGTGGAATATTCTCGATAATTCTAGGAATGTGGTATCGGCTATAAAAGCGTTGCAGGGATGGCACGCAGTCAGTTAGCAATCGGAACTACGCGAAACGAAACAGCGAACGGATCACCTGAAGCGAAGCGGAAGAAGCGAATTAAGAATTTTAAAGTGGTTGTGAAGTGCTTTAAGTGTTGAGTACAGTTTTTAATTTGTACTTCGGTAGAATTTTATTTATCCCGAACCCCAGCACGTAACAATATCAACCTTAACGGGGTCCGAACTACATAAAGATTATGTTCCGTAAATTCTTATAACATTAGAATTTGTTACGTCATTATGAGCTAGTTTCACATGAAAATAGTAAAAGCAAACTTAAAAAGCACAGGTGTGCTATTTCGTTATTTCTGTTGTCTGTACCGAACTAACAAGATCTCATATAACAGAGATAGCGCTTCTCCCGATGTGAGCATTCAAGTGAAACCATAATACGAGTCCAACTTGAAAACGGTCGTCAAGTCAAAAGCGAGAGCGAGTTTCAATTCATTATTTAATTAGAAATAATAATAAAAAGACGTGTGGCACTCGGGGACTGCCGCGGTAACGCTATTGCAAAGCATTTTTTATCAACTTATGCAATTACAATTAGACAATAATAATTTAATATTAAAACAATAATAAAAATAAGACCACGCTATATTTATAAACATTAACACATTAACTGTCCTCTTCACACTCATAAGCTAGACCGCGTGAGAGAGAGATGGGCAGACTTTTCATGATGCTCATGCAGTGCGACGTCACGCCGCGCGCTTATTCACAAACACTACACCAGCGCAACGTGTGAATGTGTTGAATGCGAGCTACATAGTAGGCGTAGTGGGGTGTCAGGCTATTTTCGTTACGGAATTTCTTGATTAAGTCGCCGCGCTCAAGGCCCGCGATAGAAGCTATGCAATTGCTTAAAAATAGAGAAGAAGTTTTACGGGATTAAAACACAATACGAAAGAGTGAAAACGTAGTCAAGTTGCGGGCCACGCGAAGGACGTTTAAAAAAATACAAATTGTATTTTATGAACGCACCAAATCTGACTTAAGACGAACTTATTACTAATCTTAATCTAACGGAAAGGGCATCGGACCACCGGTCCACAGAATGGCGTCGTCTGCGAATTCCACAATTCAGCAGTTGAGTTCGCCGAAGATCTGCTTTTGCATACTTGCGTCAGCAGAGGTGCCCCACATAAGTGGTGGTAGAACCTCTTCAGAGTCCGTGCGGGTAGGTACCACCACCCTGCTTATTTCTGCCGTGAAGCAGTAATGCGTTTCGGTTTGAAGGGTGGGGCAGCCGTTGTAACTGTACCTGAGGCCTTAGAACTTATGTCTCAAGGTGGGTGACGCATTTACGTTGTAGATGTCTATGGGCTTCAGTAACCACTTAACATCAGGTGGGCTGTGAGCTCGTCTGCCCATCTAAGCAAAAAAAAAACATAAACACATACGACCAATATTTATAATCAAACAGATGATGTTATCCAAAAAAATATTTTATTAATACTGAGTACATTCAATTCCCGTGAAACTCCTCTCTTGACTTAACTCATCTTGTTTAAGTACTAGTAAATTTGCCTTCTTACCTTTCTACTACTCAACATATAAGTTTTTATTTATTTATTGCTTAGGTAGGTAGACGAACTCACAGCTCACCTGGTGTTAAGTGGTTAGTGGAGTCCATAGACATTAGACATCCACAACGTAAATGCGCCACCTACCTTGAAATATGAATTCTAAGGTCTCAGTATAGTTACAACTACATACAAAGCGTATGGCTATCTTTGTCTAATAATGTTTCATCGGCAGTTAGCACATGCTTATTTTGACCCCAAATGACGTCATACGCAATTCAGCCAAGTTTAGCCGACATAAATATTGAACGCGGACTTTTGTAAAAGATATGAGTTCTAAGGTATCAGTATAGTTACAACGACTGTCCCGCCCTTCAAGCCGAAACACATTACTGCTTCACGGCAGAAATAGGCAGGTGTAACCTACCCGTGCGGACTCACTAGAGTTCTTACCACCTAATATAATTAGTATTGTCCGCTTCGCTTATGACTTGGATGGCGATTAAAATATGAGCGGTTCGCGATCCGATGTATGCCCACTCGAAAGATATGCTCGTTTTTAGTAGTGGGACTATGCATTTAACGTGGAATAAAACTGGGACACTGGAAAACAGCATTCTAGTGTAGTGCAAGGTAAAAATCTATAACTATAACGAATTAAAACTATCTAAGTCGAAGGTATAGCTTAATGATGTATGAACAACCAACAATGAACCTAAAAGATAAGTAATTGAGTAGTAAGTTGAGAGTAAGTAAAGACAATTAAGCAGTCATGACTTACGTGAGTGTGGTGTAGGTCACGCGGCCCGCACACATATAGACACCCTCCAATCCCTACAATCCCGCTTTTGCAGGTTTTGATTCGATATTACATGACTTGCATTTAAGTATGTACATTGCTAACTCCAGCACCCATTCAGAGCATAAGTACACTTCCAACGATAACAAAAAAAGCTTTTAAGCATTTCTACGAATTCAGAATAAAACAATGAACTCTCAAAGACTTGTGCTTTTCAAGGAACTCTCTTCGTAATCTCTTTCTCTCGCTCTCCTTGCTATTGAGAGCAGTTCCAACAATACTATCTATTAAAACTGTTTCCACTAATCTGCGGTAATCTTTACTGCATTATGAAACACCCCTTTATTCTAAGGAAAAATTGTCAACCAACACATTTGCATAATTTCATATCGCCTGCCACAGAACTGGAGTAGTCAGAAAGACGGACAGAAACGGGTTTTATTTTCTATATAAAAATTACTTTGTTTTTTGAAGAAAAAAAAACCGTAAATCTTATACGCAAAGAATGTTATTAAAGTTTGTGGATTTTGAATAAATATTTTTACATATTTCAAGCATGTTTGTTTTAAAATATAATAGCTTTATAGTATGGCTCCGTAGAAATTCCTGTGTACATATTTTTTTATTATTATTGCTTAGATGGTTGGACGAGCTCAGAGCCCAGCTGGTGTTAAGTGGTTACTGGAGCCCATAGACATCTACAACGAAAATGCACCACCCATCTTCAGATGTAAATTTAAGATCTTAGTATAGTCACAACGGCTGCCCCACCCTTCAAGCCGAAACGCATTACTGCTTCACGGCAGAAATAGGCGAGGTGGTGGTACCTACCCGTGCGGACTCACAAGAGGTCCTACCACCAGTAATCCTATCCACCAGTAAGCCTGTTGTTTTTTGGCTTCCAATAACGTCACAGATACTGAATATAAGTTCAGTGGAATCTTGTATAATTTGCCAGATATTTTACATATTATATATTTATATATATTTTATATATATTTTTTTATATATTTTTATATATATATTTTTTATTTTTGTTGTTAATGCACTGTCGATTGCACCTATAATTGAGGTGACATCTGCCATGAACTTTTGTCAATTGTTCAATGTTTTGTATCGATGATCACTTTGTTGGTGCAACTTAATAAATAAATAAATATATAAAAGTAATGCCCGATCTTCTATTTTGAATTTCGCTTTTATTTCCATTACGTGCTCACACAATCATGAACGAAGCAACCTCCTATGACGAGCAGATTCATAGTTCACTCACCCTGTAGTTCAATCATTTCAATGCTAATTTGTTTGAACAACTTTTGATATTCATGTCGCTTTCAGTTTTCCCAGAGGTATAAGAAAATCTAATGCTGTTACTATATAAGAAGCTCTCGTTCGTTTTGAAGCTAAACCGAAAAGCTTGGTTGTAAAAGAAATAAAATCCACGAAAATTAAATAAATAATATGCGTGCCAATTGAAGTCGCAGATTTTTTTTTAAGAGATTTTATGATCTGGTAACTGAGACCTTTAAGTCATGTCTTATTTTATTGTATATTCTTAATTTAAGAAAAATGATATTATGGAGTGAAATGAAATGAAAATGATTAATTTGAGACATTAATCAACTGGAATGAAATTAAATGAGATGATATGAGATGAAATCTAATCTCAGTAAAATGGTGGTCATTTACTAAGATTTTTTCAGTGGATTTTTTGGAGGATCCCGAGAAGTTATGTCCAGCGGCTTTGTTTCATTTTCCCACATTTGTGCACTTTCACAAATATTAAACGGTTAATAAACCACCATTACTACACATTTAAACCCGAAGAAACACTAAATAGACAAAATAAAACAAATCACACAACTTCACTCCGCGCGTTCCCGCCAAAAAGTCCGAAGTCGCAGATAATTCAATTTACTAGAGACAAATAAACAATATTAACCTATGCTCAATTTGACCACAGACTAACAGAGCAACAAAAGCTTGACAATGAACATTGAGTATTCATAAGTGTGTGTGTCAAATAGATGGTAGCGTGTGTAAGGTTTTTTTATTGATTTAATGTATTTTACTTTACTTTACTACTTATTGAGAACTTATATCTCAAGGTGGATGGCGCATTTAGATTTAACACCAGGTGGGCTGTGAGCTCGTCCACCCACCTAAGCAATAAAAACAAAACTCACAAATCTATAAGCAAATACTTACATGAATCTCCAGCACATACGCTAAACTTAAAGACTTATATCGCACACGTATTGGTAAGTTTGAAAGGAACATTTTAAATCTATGAAGGTCCAAAGCCGATGTACAATGGAAGTATTTCCTCGGATTGAACGTACGGAACAAGTTCAAGTTTTAAGCTGTCCTGCGTATACTTACAAAGTTCGACGGACTTCATTTCCACCGTCACACATAATATAATAATATATCGACGCTTGAAAGGCAAACGTGACTAAGCGACACTACTTGCTTTGTACTTAAATGATAGGCAATAACCATATTCGATGCGCAAAAAACATATATTTCTAGGTCTATTAAAATCATTTCAATCCTACAGCTAGATTCGTTAAAATAGAATTTTTTTCAGGTATTTCAACTTTAGTCTACTGTAAAGTTCACGCATTGTCACTTAGTCACGTTTGCCTTTCAAGCGTCGATATATATAATTTTCCTACCTATGCTGATAGCCTTGAGAGGCTATTTCAGCTTCGCCCTAACATGTAGGTGAGCTCGCGGGGCTCCAGGCGGAAGTGTTGCTAGCACAGGCCCTAGCAAGAGCAGTGCTTCGCAGAATCTACCACCGGATCGGAAACGCGACCCACTGAGAAGATCCGGCGAGAAACTCAGTGGGCTGTGTCTGTGGGTTAATTCGCTCGTCGAGCCCTTCGTACATAATTCGTGATCACGCTAAAAATGTTCACAATTTAAAAGAGTATTGATTTTTTATTGTGATTTTCCTCGCCCGGTATTCTAAGGTGGCCCTTGTCATTCTAAAGAGCTGTGCTAGGCTTTTGTTGTAAAACTAACAGCCGAACTATCTTTTTTTTTTCATTGCTTAGATGGGTGGACGAGCTCACAGCCCACCTGGTGTTAAGTGGTTACTGAAGCCCATAGACATCTACGCCGTAAATACGCCACCCACCTTGAGATATAAGTTTTAAGATCTCAAGTACAGTTACAACGGCTGCCCCATCCTTCAAACCGAAACGCATTACTGCTTCACGGCAGAAATAGGCAGGCTGGTAGTACCTAACCGTGCGGACTCACAAGAGGTCTTACCACCAGTAATTACACAAATTATAATTTTGCGGGTTTCATTTTTATTACACGATGTTATTCCTTCACCGTGGAAGTCAATCGTGAACATTTGTTAAGTACGTATTTCATTCGAAAATTTGGTACCCGCCTGCGGGATTCGAACACCGGTGCATCGCTCAACACGAGTGCTCTGAGGAATTGTTCGAGATGATACCGGCATCTCGTTTTTACCATCGCACCGCCTGGCACCGGAGTAGAGTTCATCCCTACTACCTGGAGCCACTGTGGTCATCCACAGTGCGTTTCCAGAGGTATTTTTTGCCAAGTACCATCCGACTATGGAATGGCTCCCCTCCACGGTGTTTCCCGAGCGCTATGACATGTCCTTCTTCAAACGAGGCTTGTGGAAAGTATTAAGCGGTAGGCAGCGGCTTTGCTCTGCCCCTGGCATTGCTGAAGTCCATGGGCGACGGTAACCACTCACCATCAGGTGGGCCGTATGCTCGTCTGACTACAAGGGCAATAAAAAAAAAGTCTTATCCTTTAGGCCACGACGACTATCTCCCTATTTAAATCTTAACAGTCTGGATGCAAACGCGTGCGGGCAAAGTTGTCGGTCACCAAATAAAAATCCATTTCGTCTATCTACCAACTGACTATACTGGTGGTAGGATCTCTTGTGAGTCCGCGCGGGTAGGTACCACCGCCCTGCCTATTTCTGCCGTGAAGCAGTAATGCGTTTCGGTTTGAAGGGTGGGGCAGCCGTTGTAACTATACTGAGATCTTAGAACTTATATCTCAAGGTGGGTGGCGCATTTACGTTGTAGATGTCCATGGGCTCCAGTAACCACTTAACACCAGGTGGGCTGTGAGATCGTCCACCCATCTAAGCAATAAAAAAAAACTGAAGCTAATTTTTATTACATTACGGTGTAAGCGCATGTCCTACACATCTGAATATAAGTTGTACACCGTCTTCTGAACAAGTAGGATCGGAGCTTCGTAGAATCACGTAACTGCTTGTTTTTCAATTCAACGCTCCTGAACGTTTTCTCAAGGTTTGTTTACGTAACATAATATATTGACGTTTGAGAAATTACCGTAGCTTTAGATGCGAACACGAATTAAACTGTGTTCAATATTTCCAGCAATTCAGCCATGGAGCAGTCACACGTCGTTGTGTTAAAATAGATAAAATGTTGATCTTTATTTCGGTGAAATGTGTATAAAGTCATCAAATACTTCAGATAATGAAACAACTGCCTTTTCCGTGATATAAATACGAATTTATTGACAATATAAAAAATAAAACTATAATAAATTAATCTAACAAAATATTCACTGACTTGTAATATATGTAAATACGATAAAAAAACATTTAAAGTGAAGTCGTCGTGGCCTTAAGGATAAGACGTCCGGTGCATTCGTTGTTGCGATGCACCGGTGTTCGAATCCCGCGGGCGGGGTACCAATTTTTCGAATGAAATATGTACTTAACAAATGTTCACGATTGACTTCCACGGTGAAGGAATAACATCGTGTAATAAAAATCAAACCCGCAAAATTATAATTTGCGTAACCACTGGTGGAAGGACCTATTGTGAGTCCGCACGGGTAGGTACCACCGCCCTGCCTATTTCTGCCGTGAAGCAGTAATGCGTTTCGGTTTGAAGGGTGGGGTAGCCGTTGTAACTATACTGAGACCTTAGAACTGATATCTCAAGGTGGGTGGCGCATTTACGTTGTAGATGTCTATGGGCTCCAGTAACCACTTAACACCAGGTGGGCTGTGAGCTCGTCCACCCATCTAAGCAATAAAAAAAAAAAAAAATAATATTTAAAGCCCTTAATATCCCTGTTTAAATTAATATTTCAAACAATACTATTGTATTTAAGTAGTAAGTTTGAATTATTTCTCTTCATTGAATGACAGACGAGTGAACTTGTCTAAGAAAGATCTTTTTAACGGCCGTCTGGTGTAGTGGTAAGTGACATGGTCAATACACAAGGGGGTCGCGGGTTCGAATCCCGCCAAGGGAAGATATTTGTATGATAAATATAAATGTATTTTCCAGGGCTATGGATGTATATTAAATATATGTATGTGTATAATAAAAATCTTACATTTATTTCCGTTATCTGGTACCTGTAACACAAGTTCTTTACGAACTTAGCACGGGACCAGTTAACGTGGCGTGATTGTTAGTAAATATATATCTATTTATTTTAAAATCAAAGAGGTTAAAGACCTTTCACATAAAATCTCTTTATTGAAACAATGCTTGTCTATGCTGCTGTACCGTATTTATTATATTTTTTAACTCAACCAGTCTTTATAAATACGTGTAATTTTTCTTCATCCTCCTTTTTTGACAATGTCATCAGTCATTCTTCTTTTCTTTTTCGACTTCTTGCAAATAGGTTGAAGTATTTCTACCTAGATGTGGTAGTGATCTTTTTAGTCGCCACAAGGTTTACATGTGTATAATGTAAATATAAGAACCATAATTTAAACTAAATTTACAATATAAAGCTATACAACGCATCGTACTGATATTCACTTTTCTTCTTCTTTGTCTCCACCTTATCCCGCTAGGTGGGACCGGTACAGCGATTTTTTCTATTCCATTCTCCTCTATCAGCCGTCATCTCAACACTAGCTCCTCTCTCTCATGTCGTCATTCACACACTTCATCCATGTCTTCTTACCCCTCTACCTTGCACTACCATTCCCATACATCTCCTAGTCACATGCATCTCCTCTCTACGCATCACATATCCATACCATGTTTTACTGGTGATAGAACCTCTTGTGAGTCCGCACGGATACCACCACCCTGCCTATTTCTGCCGTGAAGTAGTAATGCGTTTCGGTTTGAAGGGTAGGACAGACGTAACTATACTGAGACTTAAGAACTCTTATCTCAAGGTTGGTGGCGGCATTTATGTTATAGATATGTATGGGCTCCGGTAACCACTTAACGCCAGGTGGGCTGTGAGCTCGTCCACCCCTCTATGCGATAAAAAAAAACACATGATAAGCCTTCACAGCGATTATATTTACTAAACGAATAAATTGAAATCTAAGACGGAATTGTTTGCAGTCATAATTTATATTGTGGTGCAATGCGTGCGAACTCTTTGAAAGGTATCTAGATGATGACAAAGAACGAAGTTAGTCTTAGAGGGTATTGAAGAATCAGAACGACACAAGTCGTTACAGTAAAGTTGCGGACGACAAGAAGAGCGTCCCGTCATCTCTCTACCGTGCTTAAACTAAGCCAACTAAACGTAGGGTTGACAAGAATGGGTTTTAACAAATGGCCGTCACGTCAGAAAATCACTACCACAAATAGTAGATAAATCTGTCGATCGATGCCTTAATAAGCAACTAAGGTATTCACCAGAGCATTGGCAACAGCATACGCCGACCGTGACCGAACCTCATTTGAGGTTTCCGCGTCTAGGAGGCACGCGTGGTATGTGACACTTAACGATCTACAGATGTTGGAAGCAGACCGCGGGCACAAGGATGTGTTTAGGACCCAATCCACTAAACGACCCCCTTGCACTCTCTCACTCAACGTCCGATCTCCGCTCAAGCTCAGAACCCGGACAGAGTAGGAGACCGGTTATCGTTCTCGTCGAACCCGTCGCTTGCGAAGAAGAGCTCGGTGAGTAAATTAACCCACAGACACAGCCCACTGAGTTCCTCGCCGGATCTTCTCAGTCGGGTCGCGTTTCCGATCCGGTGGTAGATTCTGTGAAGCACAGCTCTTGCTAGGGATCGTGTTAGCAACGTCGTCAGGTTTGAGCCCCGTGAGCTCACCTACTAGCCCGGCGACGCTGACATGGTATCTCTAGACTATCAGCCAACGACCAGCTTTAGTAGGTAACAAACAAAAGAGTAGGGGGATTCCCGCGGTGAACACTAAAACCAGACTAGCAGCGCCACTCAATTATCAAACAAACGTTACTGGCAGTAGGACGTAATGTAAACCCACACAGGTATCACCTATCCTGTCTATCTATCCATTAATACGTGAAGCAAAATTTTTTTATGCCCCTTTTTACGAAAATTGCGCGGTCGGAGGAGTATGAAATTTCCCAGGTCATAGAGTTTGGCTTTGAAAAATATCTATTTCTCAAGCGTTTAGTTCTTAATCGATTTTGCAAAGAATTATTTTATTTATTTATTTCGTTTTTGTCAACCCTACGATGGAATCATTAGCGAGTTCGAAGTGCTGCCGATAGTTTCGCTTTTAACGATGTCACTCGCGTTGTTTCGTGACTTTTCGTACATTTAATATTCCATTGTTCATTATATTAATAATTTGTGCTTGTTACTTCTGGAATCTCGACATGGCACATCAATGGCTCTTAGTTGTCCTTCGCAGAACGGTCGGTGAGGATCTTACTTTTTTTTTTATTGCTTAGATGGGTGGACGAGCTCACAGGCCACCTGGTGTTAAGTGGTTACCGGAGCCCATAGACATCTACAACGTAAATGCGCCACCCACCTTGAGATATAAGTTCTAAGGTCTCAAGTATAGTTACAACGGCTGCCCCACCCTTCAAACCGAAACGCATTACTGCTTCACGGCAGAAATAAGCAGGGCGGTGGTACCTACCCGCGCGGACTCACAAGAGGTCCTACCACCAGTGGAATTTATGTGGTATTTATGAACTTAATTACCACAGCGGCTCAGAGAACCGAGAAGAATTTCGACGGGACCACATGAAACCTCCATTCTTCTCTGTTTTTTGTTAGAGCATCTCAGACTTTGAGGCTAACGAGATATCATCATCTATAAAATATATTTTCCATTCAGATTTTTTTTGCCATTTAGACAGTTCTGGCGAAAGGAAATTATCGTTACGCGTTTCGGAACTTTGACAAACCTCGAAGAGAATAAGGCAGCGGTGCTCAAATTTTTACTTATTTTTATAAAAGTTTTTAAATTACCTACACGGATGGACAAGCTCACGGCCCACCTGGTGTCAAGTGGTTACCGGAGCCCATAGACATCAGCAACGTTAACAAAGCCGACCGACCGCGAGCCATGAGTTCTGAGTCTCAGTTTTATTGTACAACGGCTGACCCAGCCTTCAAATGCCACCAGACACCCTACCACCAGCAATAACCTTCAGCGATGTAGGGATGTCGTCATTTAAAAAAACGACTTTGCCTATACTATATAGATAAATACTACCATCCTGACTATAGCTATCGCGAAGCAGTCTTGTATACCGATTTTAAGGGAAAAACCGATGTTTCTCCTATTTTATTGAGGGTCAAATCTTATGTCTCGAAGTGTACAGCGGCGTCCGCGTTGTGATTCATGTCTGGAGTACACAGCTTGACATCAATTGAACGCCAGCTCATACTTTTTCTTATTTTTGTGTTTTATTTGTCTCTTCCCTTAAAAATAAACACAACTGCTCATTTATTCAAGTTTATTACTACACTTTATAATTACTTTAAAAATATAATTACGGTTTTGTTTGATTCTCGTACAAGCAAAATAAATCCTTATTCAAATGAGGTTTACATCGAGTGTTCTTTAAAAATCTTTAAGAGAACGCGTATGATTTTTTAAAAGCAAACCGAGTTTTGCGATTTTCAACCTTATTCCTTTTCGTTAGCCACCAATATTAATGTATTAAATTCATTTTTTAAAAGACCTTAACGTAGCATTTATAAAGAACGTTTTGATAAATTTTTTTTCGTGGCGTTACTTAAGTCTTTCCGCATCGGAAGAACTCGTTAATTGAGTGGTTACAGTTTGCGAAGTTTTTCCTCTCTGTTAACTTTTAAACGCTTTTAGTTTTTGTTGCGTACCCGTTGAGACTTTGCGGTGAAGCTTAAATAAGTTGAGTTTCGCAAAAAAAAAAAACTTCATCTCCCTTAATAACTTCCGAGAGTTTGTTCAGAGTTAAAAAGTACAATCAATGCTTGTGCTTTTCTTTTGGTATGGCACGGTTCTAAGCGCCATATATGTGGTATTACCAACCTGCCTATTTCAGTGGGACAGACATCATCCACTAAAGACTTCGACTTCAATCTTCAAGGATTCCATCACACACTCTGTGATGTCTATGAGCTGTGCTAACCACATAACTAATGCGCAATTGGTATAGGGTGTATCAGAGAAGTACAGGGTGTCTCAAAAGAAAGTTCACATTTGTTTTGGTTATTGCGTGAACGCAACTATTCCGAGGGGCGCGGGGGGAGTGTCAATCGGTAGCCTGGCTCTTGGGAATTTTGTTGCTATGGAGCGTTTCTCGGGAGCGGACCGTGCGTTATGCATACGCGAGTTTTATAAAAACGGTAATTCGGCGACTGTAGCGCGTAGAAAATTCTGCAGCATTCGACATATTCGTCACTTGAATGCTCCAGCCACTCGACTCATTGCTAGATGTGTCGAGAAGCTTAAAGAGACCGGTTCAACATTGGAAAATCCAAAGTCCGGGCGTCCAAGATCTTCGAGAACGGTCGAAAACGTAGACAGTGTCGTCCAGTCTATTCGGGACGATCCGAACCTTTCAATTCGGAAGCGTGCTGTGGCCTTAAGCGTGCACAGATTGTCGTTATGCCGCATTTTTCATAAAGATTCAAAACTGCACCCGTACAAGATTCAGTTGGTGCAAGAATTAAAGCCTCAGGAGGATTGGTCAGAGGTCAAATTTTTCCTGGCAAATTGATCTCCAGGAAAGGTGACATAAGTTGACCTCCACGCAGTCCCGATTGATATACCTACCGAGATACCTATGGATTTTTCCCTGTGGGGTTATGTCAAATCCAAAGTTTACGCCAACAAACCGACTTCCCTGGCACATTTAAAGAAAATATCCGTCACGAAATCGCAGTCATCACGGAGAACACCTGCCAAGCCGTCATAGGCAATATTAGTGCTCGATCTATAGAAGGTAAGTGCTCCAATAGAAGTAGCTATAACTCGAGGAGTATGTGTTATATAACAACTAGATGCTGGTGGTAGAATCTCTTGTGAGTCCACACGGGTAGGTACAACCACCCTGCCTATTTCAGCCGTGAAGCAGTAATGCGTTTCGGTTTGAAGAGTGGGCAGCCTTTGTAACTATACTGAGACTTTAGAACTGATATATCAAGGTAACACTAGGTGGTCTGTAAGCTCGTCCACCCAACTAAGCAATAAAAAAAACGCATAGTCAAGGAGCAGTTAAAGGTTGTGTCGTCGGCGAATAAGGCTAACTGGGTCGGCGGCGGCCGGGGAATGTCGTTGATGAATAAACTAAATAGGAGTGGCGAGAGGACGGAGCCCTGCGGCACTCCAGCCCTGAGTGGTCGCGGTGAGGAGCGGGTTCCCTCGACTCGATATTGAAAAGAGCGTTTCGACAAGAAGTCCCGCACGATGAGCACGAGACTATCCGGCACGCCCATGTTGAAAAGTTTGAAAATCAAACCGTTGTGTTCGAACACTTTAGCGACGTCGAAGAAGAGAGCTCCCGTGTATAACGGTTTTGGTCGGTTAAGCCCAACGAGATTGTGCTCCGTGAGGCGGTGCATCTGTTGTACGCATGAGTGATTTGCACGCAATCCTAATTGTTCATCGATGAGAATGCCCTTGGATGAGACGAAGTTTCTGAGACGTTTGCAGAACAGACGCTCATACAGCTTGCCTAGAGACATGAGGAGGCTAATCGGGCTGTAAAGATTGACCCATAATCAGCGCCAAAATATCGCGTTATGAACCCGTCAATTAATAGTGCTTATAACGTAGATTACAAAAAAGGATCACGGCAGCTTGGAGAAGCTAACGGTGACTGGCAAGGTGAACGGAAGAAGACCACGCGGTAGAGGCCCGACACGTTGGACTGACCAAATCCGCACTACCCTCGACACCACAGTTCACGACGCTCTACACTCGGTGGCGGATAGAGGCAAATGGCGTGGAATGGTCCGTAATAAGCTCTTGTTGCGAGGAGGTGGTCACGACCCCCAGTATTGAAGAAACCGAAGCAAGAAGAATAACGTAGATAGGCGATAAAGTTTAAATCAATTCGCAACTCTCACTTTTTTTTTTTTTTTATTGCTAAGATCGGTGGACGATCTCACAGCCCACCTGGTGTTAAGTGGTTACTGGAGCCCATAGACATCCACAACGTAAATGCGCCACCCACGTTGAGATATAAGTTCTGAGGTCTCAAGTATAGTTACAACGGCTGCCCCACCCTTCAAACCGAAACGCATTACTGCTTCACGGCAGAAGTAGGCAGGGTGGTGGTACCCACCCGCGCGAACTCACAAGAGGTCCTACCATCAGTAATTACGCAAATTATAATTTTGCGGGTTTCATTTTTATTACACAATGTTATCCGTGGAAGTCAATCGTGAACATTTGTTGAGTACGTATTTCATTAGAAAAATTGGTACCCGCCTGCGAGATTCGAACACCGGTGCATCGCTTCAACACGAATGCACCGGACGTCTTATCCGTTAGGCCGCGACGACTACTAAAATCACATCTATCGAATGTACAGAGAGAGCACTACAGACAGTTTTTATCCGATGTCTGGTATTACTATCTGATGAAGTCGCGCGGCGGAGGCACGTCCGCGATCAGAGATAGCTTTGGTAAGCATTAGAAATACCCGCTATAAAGATATAAGTATTTAACTAGCTATCTCAGAGATTATTGTGTTGTAATAAATGAAATTGTCACATACGTTAAAACATAATTTAGCCAAAGTCAATGTAATAAACATTTATCATACATTATTAATTGTTAATCACACGTGTATATATGAAAATATTTTAATTATTAGCTTCTTAGTGATTAAAATACTAGTGCTTAAGATAAGCTGAAAATAAATCGAATTTGTATACTTTTGGACTTAAATAAATCAGACATAAGACAGAATAAGACTTCACCGTTCACCTTTGTGACTTCGAACGTGTACTCAAGATATTATGTTTTTGTTGACAGCTTAACACTAATAACCGTAAGCTCTGAAGTTCTCAGACAAAAGGAAAACAAAAAAATTATCGCCTTGTTATTTATTCTTGTGCCAGCAACGTCAGACAAAAACTGAATGACAGATATTATGAATATGTATACTTTACTACGACATATTATAATATATCAAAGTCATAATCATAAAGCATCAAATGAATCGTGGAAGTTACTGGAAAATTGTCCGTATTTGCTGAATAATAAAAGCAGACATTCGCGTGACTTGCTATTTTTTCTTTCTAAAACTGAACTTAACAGTCTGAAAAGTAGCCCAAAACACTGCTTCCACATCAGTAATATTGTCACCTTAATTATCTACTTAACTTTCTATACTATATACTGTGTATACTATATACTAACCCCAAGTACCGGTCATCGTTCTCGTCGAACCCGTCGCTTGCGACGAAGGGCTCGGAGAATAAATTTACCCACAGACACAGCCCACTGAGTTTCTCGCCAGATCCTCTCAGTAGGTCGCGTTTTCGATCCGATGATAGATTCTGTAAAGCACGGCTGTTGCTAGGGTCTGTATTAACAACACTCCCGGTTGGAGCCCCGTGAACTTACCTACACGTCAAGGAGAAGCTGAAATAGCCTCTCAAGGCTATCAGCATAGTTAGAAAAAAATACAGAAAAAAACGCAATAGCCTATGATTTTATTTTATTTATATGATCATTTTTAACTTTCTTAATTTGCTTTGCAATTTGATGTTTGATAACTTGTTTGAAAGTTTGAATGTAATACAAACTGTCTCTTATGTAGGTATCTATATATTAATACGTGAAGCAAAAACTTTGTATCTCTTTTTACGAAAATTGGGCGGACGGAGGAGTATGAAATTTTCCACACTTATAGAGAATATAGAGAAGAAGTATACAATGCTATTTTTTTTTTAAATAATGCATAAAAGATACATTAAATCAATAAAGAAAACGTTACACACACTACATACCATGTATTTGACGCAACACGCAAATTATGTAGACTACAGCCGTAGCGTTTAAAAAAAACCAAAATTCTATGAACTTATTTATTATAGAATTATAATTATACAATTAATTAAACTAAGATGCTATTGAGTGGACTTGGACGATGTCAGTACCGAAGTGGCGCCAGCGGGCCCCGGCCCGGGCGGCATAGCGACGCTGCAGTGTCAGCACTTGACGCCAGTCGCGTAATTTTCCATGAACATGGAATGAGGTTGCTGCGTCGACAATTTGTAGTCACGTACGCCACTGGTTGCTAATTGCGAAATAGCGAATTAACAAAATGCATGTTACTAGGGTACGTAACACCTCCCCCCTTAGCTCGGCAACTATTTGATAATCTTGAGGGCAAATGTTGCCGGAATTCGGTCCTTCTTCTGGGGTTCTTCTGGACTCTCGTACGGGTGAAATTTTGAGGTTTCTTCGCGTGGCTTCTTTTCCAGGGTTATGTTGCAAGACTTGTGCCGATGAACAGCGATTACAACAGCTAGGACAATCGCGCCGCAGAGTGCTCCGTAAAAGGGTATTGTCGTATGAAAGAGTGCTTGGTTCGTGACGTCACTTTGTTCTAGGTCCACAGGATGTTGTTGGATTATATCATCTTGGATTTGGTGTATTNTGAGGGAAAGCTCTCCTCACTACGCAGAAACCCGCCGCCGCCGAGCAGGGGGTCGGGACCGGGGTCGTATCCGTGACCTGGCCCCCTAAGAGCTAGGGGTCCCACCCGTTTTGTGCGGGGAGGGACCCAGACGTGGGGTGGCGTGCTCTGCACGCTCACCCGCAATAGGAAGCCGGGTGATGGTAGACCGCGTTCCCCCGACCGCTCTGGGAGAAGGTGTAACGCGGCGCCATCAAAGCGGGCTCTCGGCCCGCTGAACGAGGGAACCGGTGGTCGTGTCGCTGGCGGCCACCGGTCCGGCGTCCGTGGGACGGTGGGATGGATGTAATGTGCTTTGCGTCAACCCTGTCCCGCCGTTTCAATAGCCCCGACTGGGCTCCGGCCCGGTCCGAGGTAGGGCGCCGGTTGTGAGCGGCAGGAGTTTTTAGTGAGGTTCAACTCCCACATACCCCACCTGCCGCGCGGGTGGCGATCCGGCGATTTTCTCCTGTGGAAAAAAAAAAAAAAAAAGTATCGATAGCGGATCACGGGACAATCAATATACGGTATTCGATAATATTTGTTTGCAATTCTCAAACATGGATGTGCTCAATTAAATATTTACAAAAAACATTACATTATTTTAATCGTTGATAACAAGCATTTGTTAGGAGCCACACATACCAATATTGGATTGAACATGTTTTGATTGTAACCTTATATGTTTATGATTTTATAACGTGCGAAGCATTTATTTCAGAACATCCTGAAATTTTAATGTATTCAAAGATACAATCAAACAATAACATAACCAGTGCTCGCTGCGAAACTTAAGTTTACAATTAACTGTTATCGATTGAAACTGAATTCAGTTTTACATGCTGATGAGTTCGGAACTAGTAATGGAAAATATGAACACAAAACTTATATGTGGGTAGCACATAATATGTACAAAGTGACGCTTGACACGACCAATGTGTAGGGAGAATTTAACTATCAATTTTATTAGTCTTCTATAATATAATATTAGCCTGTGTAAACATAGTTGAGATTAAATTTATTAATTTGAACTAAGCATTTAATTTAAACTAATTAAAAATTAAAATTAAGATTTTTTTTTTTAATTAATTCAAAATTAAAAATTAAAAACATAAAATTATAAATAAAAAATATAATTAATAAAAAAATATAATAATTAAAAAAATATGATTAATATAAAAAAAATATTAAAAATTAAAATTAAAAAAATATGAATTAAGAATAAAAAATTCTATGTGATTCAACAACGCCTAAAGCCAAAAATCATGAAGACACATTTGATTGTAACAAACATTCTTAACTGCATTTTTGGTGAGTTTTGATTTTTATTTATTTTTTTAAATAATGCGTAAATAGCTAGACGATAGCGATAATCTTATCGTGATGTTGAAATTCCAAGTCAAACAAAGTGCCATGGCCAGACCGCGTGATGATATTAGTTTTTTCTGTGTAGAAAGGAATTTAATGTAATGTAATGGAATTTTTTAATTGAAAAATTTTATGGTTGTTACCGCGATATTCTGATGTCGATTAATAGCACCTTAGTCGTTTATGGCGACGAAAACATCAGGATAAGCACAGCAAGAAAAGGCATGAGGTTGATTGAACTATATCGACGGTCCCACTCTTGAAATCGGAACGCGTGACTGTACATCTATAGAAACTAATCGCCCCGCAGTAGTCGAAATTCGACTATAATTAATTGAAATTATAAGTTTAAACATTATTATGGTTCTATTGTCCAACACTATTATAATTCGATAATATGATCACAGTATTCGCCAAAACTGCACTATACATAAATAATAATAAAGACTAACAATATTCGGCTATTTTCAATTTGACCACAGACTTTAAACACTAACAAAGGTTTGACAATTGACAATAAACGAAGAGTATATTTATATGTATATGTGTTCTGTCAAATACATGGTAGTGTGTGTAATGTTTTCTTTATTGATTTAATGTATCTTTTATGCATTATTTAAAAAAAATATTAGCATTGTGCACTTCTTCTCTATATTCTCTATAAGTGTGGAAAATTTCATACTTCTCCGTCCACGCAATTTTCGTAAAAAGGGATACAAAGTTTTTGCTTCACGTATTAATATATAGATAGCTGGACATGCCCTTTCTATTAAATATGTATACTTAGCGGTAGCTATCATTTAACACAAGATATTTGACAGATGCCTCCTGAATGTCGCTCACAAGTTTAGATATACATATACAAATTCCGACCAACAAAATAGGGACTGTCGGTCTATCGAGCAATTAAACCCGCTCGGTGGAAGATCTTTCCCTTGTTTGAAAAACAACATGACAACTTTCCGTTTGTGTATATAATAATATGATTTTAGGAAACTGAGGAATATATTTGGATATTCCAGACTCAAAATACGTTTGGAGCCTCTGGGTCTGCGGCGGGACTTCGCTTCTCTCTGTATTTTGTACCGTATGTTCCATGAGGAGTGCTCTGAGGAATTGCTGGAGATTATTGCATCATCTCGTTTTTACAATCACACCGCCCGCCACCGGAGTTGAGTTTATCCTTACTACCTGGAGCCACTGCGTTCATACACAGTGCGTTTCCAGAGATTTTTTTTTGCCACGTACCATCCGGCTTTGGAATGAGCTCCCCTCCACGGTGTTTCCCGAGCGCTATGACATGTCCTTCTTCAAACGAGGCTTGTGAAGAGTACTTAACGGTGGGCAACGGCTTGGCTCTGTCCCTGGCATTACTGAAGTCCATGGGCGACGGTAACCACACATCATCAGGTGGACCGTATGCTCGTCTGTCTACAAGAGCAATAATAAAATAAAAAATATACATATACTGGAAAGCTCTCCTCCTCCGATCCTCAGTCGATCGCTCATTGCTGAGCATCGTGATGCGCCCACCTGTGACCTTTTTTGTAATTTGTAGCCACTTATGTCGGTCAGTGGCACAGTGAAGTGCGTGGCTCAGTCTCTTGTCCAGACACTCGGACACTTGGTCACTCCATCTTTTTCGGCTCCGACCTCTGGATCGTCTTCCATCCACTTTACCTGTCACTATGAGTCTCTCTAGGTTAATGAAGAAACAACTATTTGAGTATCAACATAATTTTCCTCTCTCTATTGTAGTACCTTAAGCAATCATTGTACAATTCTGTTGAACTCGCTCACGTGTACGTCTGAGTGACCGCCGCGAGCGTAAATCTCAAACTCGCAAAATGGCGTCAAAATTTTTTTTCGGAAGTCACGCGGCCCTGGCTATTGCATTACGTGCCAGATGAATTTGCTTGCATAAATGGTTCGTTTATAGATGTTGGTTTTCACGATTTAATCTCAATGATTGATCTTGATGTTAATAACGTTTTTTGTTTTTGTTTTGTACAAAATTTATTTATATTTCCATAGCGAAAGCCATTATCCCGAGCACGGAATCGTGCGGCGTGGACAATTCACCGATAAATATTGTTTACGAGGGCAGAGCTCGCATCGAGACCTATCCCTGGCTGGGAATACTGTACTATCCATTATGTGAGTACTAAAAACTGTTCGTACAAACGTTTTTCACTAGTTCGCATGAAGCTATTTAAAAAATGAACATCATAAAAATTGCATATGCATTTAAATTTATTTTTGTTTTCCTTCATTGTATAATAAATTTTCCATTTTCAAACTGGCTCTGACGTTTGATCTTTTTTTTTAAACTCCCTTGACTGCATTGTGCCCTTCGTTTATACGTCACATGTAGATATTTTTCGGATTTCATTTGTACAATTAAAAAAAAGTATGTGTGAAAATCAGACGCGGCACAAGTAAATAATTCAGAAGCATTTTATCTCCTTTTTTTCCTAGCTATTCTAGTAACCTCAAGGGGTTATACTAGATTCACCGAACTAGTAGGTGAGCTCACGGGGTTCAAACCGAGAGTTTTGCTAGCACTGGCCCTAGCAAGAGCCGTGCTTCGCAGAATCTACCACCGGATCGGAAAGGCGACCCACCGAGAAGATCCGATCTGGCGAGTAACTCAGTGGGCTGGGTCTATGGGTTAATTTACTCGTCGAGCCCTTCGTCGCAAGCAACGGGTTCGGCGAAGACGGTGACCGATGCTTGAGATACCTAAAAGGACGACGTGCTTAGGGCGACGTCGACTGTTTACCATTCGGTCCACAGGATCGGGTATGAGCCTCCTCCAGGATGAACGATGACCTATTGAGGTTCGCGGGAATTCGCTGGATGCAGACAGCGCAGAACCGNTTTTATAAAAAATCAACAAACACTCAACAAATAGCAATGGCAACAAAGTCCACAAGCAATTATAACAAATAACTTAACGATTAATAACGATAGACTTTCCACTGTACGCAAGCGTACTTTTGGGAGCAAGCGGAATGAGGGCGCGGTGCGGGACGCAAGGTTCGACTGATCTACCAATAACGCGCTCGATACGATTTCCCCTGCCGTCGCGCCTCACCCTCACCACCAAAGTGATCTAAAATTCGGTTCTGCGCAGTCAAGGTCATTTGCTCAAGAAGTTTGCCGATTACTATATCACTGTGATCATTACTAAAACCTACAATTATCCTCTTCCCGAAATTTTACATTATCTTGAAGCCAACGTTTTTGAAGATTTCATTTCTACTACATTTGAATTGCACACATATTTTTTTTTGTTTTTGTATAAAATCGAATAGCACCGTACCTACATTTTTTTGCCATTCACAATTTGTTTTCATTACACATATGAACAATCTCACATCAAAATGACATCACATCCATCATGTTTTTTTTTTCCTACCTATGCTGATAGCCTTGAGAGGCTATTTCAGCTTCGCCCTAACGTTTGTAGGTGAGCTCACGGGGCTCAACCGGAGAGTTGCTAACACTGACCCTAGCAAGAGCAGTGCTTCGCAGAATCTACCACCGGATCGGGAACGCGACCCACTGAGAAGATCCGGCGAGAAACTCAGTGGGCCGGCCATCATGAAACATTAGATTTGAGTCTTAATTATGTAGTACTAGCGACCCGCCCTCGCTTCGCTTCGGAAACTGTAATTTATTATTGATTTCGCCACTATTTAATGGATGTTATTATACATTTACCTTACCTTCCTCTTCAATCACTCTATCTATTAAAAAAAACCGCATCAAAATCCGTTGCGTAGTTTTAAAGATTTAAGCATACATAGGGACAGATATAGGGACAGAGAAAGCGACTTTGTTTTATACTATGTAGTGATAAATGACCCCAGAACATACTTTTTCTGTTAACACAGATCAGAAGCGTTTAACAACAGCCGTAGTTCTGATAACGAGGCAAATGGTTCTTGCTTCGGCAGCAGAAATAGAGAAGATGCCAAAGAACAACTTCAGGTATTTCTTCGGTCTTCTCTTTATCGGTATTATACAAATTAAGAACTTTGGAACGATTTTTTTTATTGCTTAGATAGCTGTGGACGAGCTCACAGCCTACCTGGTGTTAAGTGGTTACTGGAGCCCATAGATATCTACAAGTGAAATGCGCTGCCCATCTTGATATATAAGTTTTTTTTTTATTGCCCTTGTAGGCAGACGAGCATACGGCCCACCTGATGGTAAGTGGTTACCGTCGCCCATGGACTTCAGCAATGCCAGGAGCAGAGCCAAGCCGCTGCCTACCGTTAAGTACTCTCTACAAGCCTCGTTTGAAGAAGGATGTGTCATAGCGCTTGGGAAACACCGTGGAGGGGAGCTCATTCCAAAGCCGGAAAAGTTCTAAGGTTTCAGTATAGTTACTACGGCTGCCCCACCCTTCAAATACCGAAACGCATTACTGCTTCACGAGAGAAATAGGCAGGGTGGCGGTACCTACCCGCGGGGACTCACAAGAGGACCTACGACCAGTAATGATTAGTATGCCTCTACGAAATTTTTCAAACGCTACTTCCTACTACCATTCGCCTATTTGTTTATCTGATGACACGGATTGGTACTTAAATGTTGGCGTGACTATTCAAAATGGAGGACGACATTTAGTGTCGGCTCGTTTGTGTAAATTCTACATAGTAACATACTAAACAGTATGTCACATACGTATTGCGATAAAGCCGAACAGATTTTTTTACTGGTGGCAGGGCCTCTTGTGAGTCCGCACGGGTAGGTACCACCACCCCGCCTATTTCTGCCGTGAAGCAGTAATGCATTTCGGTTTGAAGGGTGGGGTAGCCGTTGTAACTATACTGAGATCTTAGAACTTATATCTCAAGGTGGGTAGCGCATTTTCGTTGTAGTATGTCTATGGGCTCCGGTAACCACTTAACACAAGGTGGGCTGTGAGCTCGTCCACCCATCAAAGCAATAAAAAAAAGATAATTAGTTAGACCTAATCTCTTGTATTAATGTAAGTAAAGCTTAAAGTGAAAAAAGCGAATCAAGGAAGCGCGAATAAGCAGCTTTTACTGTATATCACAAGACCAATCTCATCTTTAATATTTTTATATTATTCATCAATTATATTTGTTTTTTTTTTTATTGCTTAGATGTGTGGACGAGCTCTCAGTCCACCTGGTCTAAAGTGGTTACTGGAGCCCATAGACATCCACAACGTAAATGCACCACCCAACTTGAGATATAAGTTCTAAGGTCTCAAGTATAGTTTGATTGTAAGAGCTTAGTCTTAGCGTGTCAGGAAACCCATCAATCTTCTGTTTAACGCAATAAGGTAAGTGTATTCTCAACTTAACAATTCCAAATCAAATTGGTTTGCATTACAGAATGCTTTCCAAAGTCGTACTGGGTTGCAACTGTAGTGGCCCTACCATTGGAGTGAGAGACTACATCAACCACCCCGATTATGGCAGGCATAGTTATAATGCTCTAACTATGGTGCAGTTGGAGACCGATGATTTAACAATAGGTATTTTAACACGCTTTATTAGCTTGGTATGTATGCACGTTTGTTTGTGTGTAACACCCTCAGACACAGCCCACTGAGTTTCTCGCCGGATCTTCTCAGTGGGTCGCGTTTCCGATCCGGTGGTAGATTCTGAGAAGCACGGCTCTTGCTAGGGTTCGTGTTAGCAACGTCCTCAGATTTGAGCCCCGTGAGCTCGCCTACTAGTTAAGGTTCCGCTGAAGTAGCCTCTCAAGGCTATCAGCTTAGGTAGGAAAAAAAATGTGTGTAACGGAATCTTTGAACCACGTTTTCACTGACTTCAAACCGTTTGATTAAATTGAAAATTAGCACACGCATTAACAACCGATTAATCTACAAGCTTTTTATTTTTATTGCTTAGGTAGCTGGACGAGCTCACAGCCCACCTGGTGTTAAGTGGTTACTGGAGCCCATAGACATCTACAACGTAAATGCGCCACCCACCTTGAGATATAAGTTGTACCACCAGTAATTACGCAAATTATAATTTTGCGGGTTTGATTTTTATTACACGATGTTATTCCTTCACCGTGGAAGTCAATCGTGAACATTTGTTGAGTACGTATTTCATTAGAATAATTGGTACCGCCTGGGATTCGAAAATCAGTGCATCGCATTCCCCTATAGCAGGGGTGGCCAACTTGATTAGAACCAAGATCTACTGTCTACTGACGAAACACTCTGCGATCTACCAATGACCTTTCTTGAAATTTAATGAAACTATGTAGTTCAGTATACAAATAAGTAGCATATTATTTTCTTTTATTAAAATAAAACTGAAGATATATAGTAAAAGAGAACTATTGGGTGGAAGAGAGGATAAATAATATGACGTAATGGTCATTGACAAATGATACAAGATGAAGATGATGCGTGCAGCAATTGGTGATTACGTTGCGAAGTCTGTTCTATATATGTATCTTATACCTCTAAACGAGCAATTATTGTATATTAATATATATATATAATCTGAATCTCGGAAACGGCTCCAACGATTTTCATAAAATTTAGTATACAGGGGATTTCGGGGGCGATAAATCGATCTAGCTACGATTTATTTTCAGAAAATGTTGTTTTATTCGTGTTTTCAATGATCAACTCTTCCCGACATCTATTGGCGAATAATAATACTATTTTTCTTAATTGAGGGCAACTAACCAAGATGGCGTTATGATCATTATCTAGTTCTTTTTAAATGTGGGAAATTTCATACTCCTCCGTCCGCGCAATTTTCGTAAAGAGGGGTATAAAGTTTTTGCTTCACGTATTAATATATAGATACTTAAGATAACAATATCGGGGGGTGAACAGCTATTTGAGGGAGCTATTTGAGATTTCTTAATTGAGGGCAACTAACCGCTTTAAAGACACAAACAGACGGTCATCGTCTAGTTTATATTTATTTGTCTTGCCACGATCGACTGAACTAATAGCCATGATTGACCGGTCGATCGCGATCTAACGGTTTGCTACCCCTACTCTATAGGTACCTCGCGCATCTAATCCTTAGTAAACAACTAGCTAGCTTTAATTATAATTTTTACGTTTCCAGAATTGGGTCCAATATGTCAGCCACCCTCGCATTTTATGAACCCTAGAATATATGCAATGGCGCTCTCTAATGGTGGGTACAGAATTACTTTCTTTTTTTTATTGCATAGATGGGTGGAAGAGCTCACAGCCCACTAGGTGTTAAGTGGTTACCAGAGCCCATAGACATCTATAACGTAAATGCCGCCACCCACCTCCATTACTTTATCCATTTAATTCGTTAATTTTACTCGACAGTACTTATGCAGTATAGTAGTATGCAATGCTATTTTTAACCGACTTCAAAAAAGGAAGAGGTTCTCAATTAGACTGTATGGTTTTTTTTATGCTTGTTACCTCATAACTTTTGACTATTTTGATGATTCTTTTTTTATTAGAAATCTGACGCTTCCCGTGTGGTCCCATTTCAATTAGTCCAGTTCTGTTAATGGTATCCATGAGAGAACCATATTTAAGACTTTTAAATTTGCATTAAGTACGTGCGCGACAAATAGATGAATAACTCAATAACTCAATATCACGCCAACCGATTTCGATGATTATTGTTTTTAATGTATATTAATTTGTTTTGGAATATCTTTTTTTTCTATTTGAAGTCGGTTTTTGTTAAAGCTATCTATTTATCAAAAGATCTGTTATGATGGTCGAGTGAAGAGAAACAATTGATTACCCATTTTTGGCCTTAGCGTAATCTATCACAGAATCTGGAAATAATGTGACCCGTTCGAATGACAAATATGTGAAATGAGGACTTACCTAACTGAAGTCGCCGTATAAGATTAAAATTGCTGCATTATGGCTAATAAACCACTGTGACTATAAGAACATATTTGCAGAACATAAATCTGAGATTTTAAATATATATAATACGTTAATTACTTTCAGACTGTACAAAGCCTATTGTAAATGTTTACAAAATGAAATATGTCGGCGATGAAGAGTGTGGACAGTACTACAGAAGGGCAGAGGTAAGAGAATCATAGGGAAAAGATCACGCAAGGTTCGTTATTGTACTAGTGATGGTAGGACGTCTTGTGAGTCCGCACGGGTAGGTACCGCCGCCCTGCCTATTTCCGCCATGAAGCAGTAATACGTTTCGGTTTGAAGGGTTGCCGTTGTAACTATACTGAGTCCTTAAAACTCATATCTCAAAGTGGGTGGCAGCATTTACGTTGTACATGTCAGTTCAGTTTGATTTGAGCATTAATATGCCTAGATTTATAGTACTTAGGCCGAAGCAAAGAATACATACGTGGCTACGTCAGGCACGAGACTTATTCAACCAATTAACATTATTACTATTAATTTAAAACAACTTATACAGTTTAATTTTTCTAATAGTTCACATATGACTAACATGACCAAAAATGTAAAGTATGTATTCGGAATGTCGGAAATAATCTTCTTCGTTATCTCCACCTTATCCCACTAGGTGGGATTGGCACAGGGAATTTTTCTATTTCATTGTCTTTTATCAGCCGTCATCTCAACACTCACTCCTCTCTCTCTCATGTCGTCATACACACACTCCATCCATGTCTTCTTCGGTCGACCTCTTCCCCCTCTACGTCGAAAATAATATAATACCATAATAAACCACCAAAAAGCGTAAAATTAAAGCGTAAAACTAATTTAAACCGAAGCTTAAGAACACTTTAGTGCTGTTTTCATTTCAGCTGGACATGGGCAGCTTATGGCCGAAATACGCTACGTGTGCACAAGCCATTATGGGCAGAGAATGTGTTTGGAGAAGTGGCACCGCTTTAGTTACGAAAACTAATGGAAGATGGAGACTGGTATTTAGGATTAATTACTTTAAAAACAGTCCCGTCATATCTAGGAATTCGGGCAATGCCCTCATTTGTGACTCATCCTAACTCAAAATGAGCTCTCATTATATTATTGTGTCCAATTTGTAACAAACAAGTGTTTACTTTCTTATTTTTACTACACTTAGTTTATTTTTATTATGTTTCACACAGAGATTTATCTCGTTTAATAAAATATAATTTCATTACTAAAAAGAAACCGGGTTTCACTATACATTACAAAAAATATATATTGGGGGAAAAAAACGTGCCTTTAAAATAATTCAAGAAATGTGGTAAAGAGGAATTAGTTAATGCTTAATTAAATCTACTTTTACGGTTTCATATCGCGTTTATTAAAGTGATTTTACTATTTTTATTATTTTAAAAACTATATAGTTTTCATGACGGACGGTTATGGTGCTATTTGAATATTGTGCTAACAATGTCATTTAATTTTACAATAAACAATTTAAGGATATTTAATCGTAAAAGTAGCCTCAACTGTGTCGCGAAAATCGAAGAAAATAATAAAGGTATAGCAATCTAATAGATTTAGAATCGTGGGCATAACACCAGCCGGATGGTCAGATCTGGTAAATGAAGGGATTGGTGGTAGTCTATACTATGCGATCCATGATCGAACGCTGTGGAGGAACGTTACATGTGGTCGCGATCCTCAGCAGTGAGGGAACTATGAAGAAAAAAGAAAGAAACAAACAAAGAAAGAAAGAAAGAAAGAAATCATTTATCATACGCATAGTGAAAATGAGTTATTACATAAGGTAAAAGCAGCGTGTATGCTTTGTCATTACTTGACATGCGAATTTTAGTGCAGAGCAAAATATTATGATATTACATAATTTACCATTCATTCATCCATAATTCAACTAATAATTAAAAAATTCATTTCTTTTCAATGTCGTCCCTAAGAAAATCATTTATGTGATAATAATTTTCACTAATAAGAATATCTTTTAGTTTTTTCTTAAAATGAAAATCGTCTAGGTCTCTTAATTTCTTTAGTAGTTTATTGAATATCCTAACGCTCATACCTAGTATACTATTCTAGAAGAAAATCAAATAGCTGTCTGGCTTTTCCATTTGCCAATTGACAATTAACCACATTGTAACCGCAAAAGTCCATAAACTACTACTAGAAATTCAGAACTTGATAAAGAAAAAAACCACTCTTCTCCGATCAGATTGGTTTTGGTATCTACGGACCTGGTTGCGGGGCCCCGGCGAGGTTCTTGGACTACGGAATGTACGAACGCTGGGTGAGCCGCAGTGTTGCCAGGATCGGGAGACCAGCAATCTCGCAAATGGATACCGATTACATCATATTACGACGCAGTAAGTGAAACAATAACCAGTTGCTTGGATACGGAGAAAATACGCTTTTGATGCCCAATAAATGGATATAGGACTACTGAAGAGGTTATATATTACATCAGGTTCGATGTAATAAAAATGAAATAAATAAGAAAATAGTTTGAACCAATTCAAAAGCTTTGTAAATTTGTATGTCGACAGGCATGCAACTTTTTTGCAGGTGTTTTAACCTCAAAGCCGGTGCCCTGAGTGCTTTGAAGCTAAAATAGACAGGACCTATCCCCGATCCTGCGGACCGAATGGTAAACAGTCGACGTCGCCCAAAACACGTCATTTCGTATCCTCCCGATCCATAACGGTGCTTTTAGGTACCCCAAGCACCGGTCACCGTTCTCGTCGAACCCGTCGCTTGCCAGTATATTAACTTAATCGGTCAGTAAATTAACCCAGAGACACAGCTCACTGAGTTTCTCACCGGATCTTCTCAGTGGGTCGCGTTTCCGATCCAGTGCTAGATTCAGCGAAGCACTGCTCTTGCTAGGGCTGGTGTTAGCTACGTTCTCAGGTTAGAGGCCCGTGAGCTCACCTACTCGTTCGGTGAATCTAATATGACCCCTCGAGGTCACTAGAATTCTTCTTCTTCTTCTGAGTTGGTCTCTTAATTTCTGAAGGTCGTGTCTAGTTAAAAATGTTGAACACTTGATGCATTATTATTCCCCACGTCTTCCTGTCCTCGGCGGTCTTTATAGCCTCCGTCATTGGCAGGCCGGTGAGCGTCTTTACCAGATCAGACCAGCGGGTAGGTGAGCGTTCGCGTGATCTTCTTCCGTCAACTACCATCAGCTTCTCTAAGCTATCGGGGCCACTAGGATAGGCAGGGAAAAAAATCAATTTAACGCGAACGATGCGATAAAATTTCAGCGTTTTCAAACGTCCAAAGATACGGTCCGTGTGATCCAGAGGAAACCAAAACGGAGATATTCACTGATACAACCCAGATCATGAGAGAAGGACACAATTTTAATGTTCGCTACAATGTGAGTTTTTTTTATTTATTGCTTATGTTACGGTTACCTGCAACTCATTGCGAACAGAATGGAGATGGATTGTCCATTCTTCTTAGCATGGAAAGGCCTACATGTGGCGGTATAATATTATTATGTATTTCCGAATTGTACTTTTATATATTATGAGCTAAAATATGGTCTGAAATAAATTATTACTATTATTATTATGTGGGTGGAGGAACTCACGGCCCTGATGTTATGTGGTTACTGGAGACATCTACAACGCAAATGCCGCCACCCGTCTTGAGATATAAGTTCTAGGGTATCAGTATAGTTACAACAGCTGCCCCATCCTTCAAACCGAAACGCATTACTGCTTCACGGCAAAAATAGGCAGGGCGGTGGTACCTACCCGTGCGGACTCACAAGAGATATACCACCAGCAAAGGTTACCAGGTTAGGTAGGTTCAACTTTTATTCTAGATGATTACATCCGATATATTAAGGTAGTGATTTATTACGACTTCATTTGTTATGTAATTAAAAAATAACCTAATGAGGTTACATACCTCATTTATATAAATGTAGCCTAAATTCGACTCTAACAACTAACATTTTAAACTTAGTTTTATTTTTTTCCTCTTTTGTATCGTTATTGACAATTTTCTTAGGGAGTCAAAACGAAATTATTTCCAAAAGTTTTTCTCGATATTACTAAAACTCGCTAACAATGTACTGTAATAGTCAGAAAAAAAAGAAAATAGGTCGACAAACGAAAAAAATTAATGAACTGTTTTTTTTTTGTTTTTTTATACAACATTTATTATACGATCAATAAAAACTAAAAAAAATACTTTCATTTTATTTCAGCTATCTCTGTATGCGTCAGTCGAGTACTCATGTATAGTGTTCCGTGCAAAAAATGTCAGACAAATTCAAGATGGCGGGCCGTATGTAAATTCGTTTCGCAAACCAAAAATCAGCTTAAGACGTTGGTGTTCGGGCCCCGCAGCGCTTTGCCACGACTTTCAATACATCGAAATACATTTTTACGTTGAAATTAACTTCGAAAGCGATATTTTATTCAAAGTCAGCGCCTACGGGAAGGAGGCAAAGGTTATCGACCCTTTGAAAGCGACATTATTCGCCAACCAAAGATATTCGCAACCTCACATTCAAAATTATCGAAGACTGAAACATGAATTGAAAGTAAAAAAGCTAGGAAGAAACAATTTTTGGTTTTATAAGGAAGATTTAAAGTGAATTAGTTTATAATCCATCAGTTTTCTGTAATCTAATTATATAATTTTGTTTCCATCGATTATAGGGTTTTCTATCAAATGACTGACACCTTGCTTTGTATGTTCTTTGTCTGGGTGTTAAATATTTAAACGTGTTATATTTAAATTAGTATGTACCTAAGTATATAAGTATGATTCCCATAGTACAGACTATCTTAATTCGGGACCATTGGAACTTGTCTATTGCTATTATTATTAAATAAAGATGTAATTAAATCAATAACACAAACAAACAGTTTTTAACTGCTTGCCGGAATACGAAACATGCGATAAAAAACAGCATAAAAGCAAACTAGGAATCTTCATTTATTTCATAATTTGTACGGGCCATACGACACCCATAAAAAAGAGGAAAAACTGTCAATTCATGATCTACAAATCCCAAGGAAGTTGATGTGAAGAAGGTGACCGATAGATGAACTACCAACTTAATTGAGAGTAAAATCATTTACTCCTGAATTTAAAATAATCCAAGGTACTTTTGACCTTTTTAAAAGATACGTGGTCATAATCGCTTTCTAGTTCAAATGGAAGACTTGGTACTGACGTGGTCGGTCCACACGGTAGATAACAGTCCGAACGATTTTTTTTAAAATCCCTAACATAGAATACTTCTTCTTCTTGAAATTTTTGCTAACGCGTATTGTTTTCCTGTCAGATTCGTCAACAAATTATTGTTGTAGAAGGCATTATTTACCAGAATTTTCACATTTGTTGATGATAATTCGACGTGTTGCAAGTGCCATGCCCAGTAGACTCGGAAACAGCGCCTAAATATCACGAACTCCCCATAAAATGTGGTAAAACCCATTAAATAAAGTATGTATAATGCAGATAGCTGTGAAAGCTTAAAACAACCAATCCAAATATTAACCAGCCAATCGCTGCACCCGAAATAATAGATCTATTGAGATAACCCCAAAGTGTTAAATATCTTTGGCAAGCCCAAATTCGACACGATCTATACTGTCTTCGTAGGACTTTTCCAACCAATTCAAAATTGAACAAATTAGATTTTTCAAATTAATATCTCTACCTCCTCGGGTCAATGTGATCTCAAAGCATTGAGTATATGCATAAAATACTCGTACACTTGCTATTTTAATAGAGGGTTTTAGTGCCTCTCCATGCACCCGTTATTTCGTTGCGCCTTTTTTCCCTACCTAAGCTGATAGCCTTGAAAGGCTATTTCAGCGTAACCTTAACTAGTAGGTGAGCTCACGGGGCTCAAACCTGACGACGTTGCGAACACGAACCCTAGCAAGAGCCGCGCTTCGCAGAATCTACCACCGGATCGGAAACGCGACCCGCTGAGAAGATCCGGCGAGAAACTCAGTGGGCTGTGTCTGTGGGTTAATTTACTCGTCCAGCCTTTCGTCGCAAGCGACGGGTTCGACGAGAACGATGACCGGTGCTCGAGGTACCTAAAAGCACCGTTAGTGGATCGGGAGGATCCGAAATGACGTGTATCGTTGCGCCCTAGACCACTGTATTCCGATATCCAACAAAGGATCAACATATCACTAAAATTTTCCATATTCCCGCAAGTAGAACGAACCTCCTTAGATATTCCCCTTTATCAAAGATTTGTAGTAAATATAACCAAATATGTGCATTAATTGACGGCATCGACATTTTTAACAAAACGTGTCCTGTCTCAAAAACAAACTAGTATCCAAGTTCCTTTGTTTATAATTGATGAGAGAATGTTAAGTAGCTAACTCTTGTTTTCATGTTATTTTCAATAAATTTTTTTGTCGTACTGTTAACATTTAAATTTAGCCTATTTTTCCGCTGTTTGTAAAATTGCTGTAACATGTCATAGTGTGTCATAAGAGATTACTGTACATGCCTGTACCTAACTTACATACCAGTACTTAATTTTATACATGTTAATTTTAAGCTTGAATGTGTGTATTGCTGTTGGTGTGTCTAAATAAATAAATATTATTGCCGCCAGACTTGTTTAAAGTTTCGCCAATCGCCAATACGTCCAGCTACACCAACAATTTCTAGATCTATTGTATAAATAGAATACGTTCCGCTGAATTCGCGTGAAGGGAATCGTTATTGAAACGAACTAATCTAGTGGAAGCGTCGTCCGGCACCGTTCACGGTTGCACTGCAGGTATTTTTCCGCACTAGACCTCTTGGATGTTGCGTTTTTAATTGGTACAAGAGGTCCCGCAGTAGTCGAAATTCAACTATAATTTATTGAAATTAAATGTTTGTACACTATTTTGATTCTATTGTCAAAGACTATAATCACCAAAATGATTTCGCCAAGACTACACTATAAAAAATATTAACAAAGACAAACAATATTTAATCTATTCTCAATTTGACAACAGACGTCAAGAACAAAAGTTTAACAATAAATAGTATGCATGCGTGTGTGCGTTAAATACATGATATGTTGTGTGTGTAATGTTTTCTTTATTGATTTAATGTATCTCTTATGCATTATTTTAAAAAAATATTAGCATTGTGCACTTCTTCTCTATATTCTCTATAAGTGTGGAAAATTTCATACTCCTCCGTCCGCGCAATTTTCGTAAAAAGGGATACAAAGTTTTTGCTTCACTTATTAATATATAGATAATTTATGACCATTGAGTGCGTTGTGAATTCTCTCAGATGAGTGTCAAGTATTCTTATCTGTCATGCGTTGTGTTCTAAATAACGTATTAAGCGTCATTTAATTATAACCGTAACTTTGACGGCGAGTTTCAAGGTGGGTGGGTATCATTAAAATTATATGTCTATAGGCTTCAGTAACCACTAGAACTACAATCTTCGATCTAGGCATCTAGTGCAAAAGTAAATCGGAAAAAGATTAACGTAAAAAAGGAGTTTATTTATCCAACGATGGAAATTATACACGCTATGACCAGCGCCTTAAATCTCGGTACTCTTCGGTACACTCCTCGGCCGGTACTCTTATTCAGATCGCTAAAAAACACTAGAAAACGAAAATGATGTAGAAAACATGCTTTCTGTGAGTGTCGCCCCAGGGCATAATGCCCCTTCCCCCTCGCTACGCCAATGCAAGACGGACGCCACTATTCACAACTTTCCATCTCCGGAAATCGGTAAAGCTAACACTGATACAATCTCGGGATTTGAGTTCGTCCACAAAAAAAAAAAGCTAAAGAAACCACACACGTTATTATAACTCCAGTGCGAATCTCATGTAGTATTCCAGGTTCGACTCGGTACAATGTTGGCTTTCAGCTTCAGTTCGCGTTGAAAGAGCTCAAAATGTTTTAACGTAATTGAAAGTTCTTCGTTTAACCGTTTTTTATTGAGTTATAAAATCTAAATTTACCAAATTAGGACTTAGCGACATATTTTTTTTAATAAGTTAATTAATTACTAGGGAAATTGCGGATATTTTTTGCGAGAAATCGTCGTGGCCTAACGGATAAGACGTCCGGTGCGTTCGTGTTGAGCGATGCACCGGTGTTCGAATCTAAGACGGGTACCAATTTTTCTAATAAAATATACGTACTCAACAAAATATGTTCACGATTGACTTCCGCGGGGAAGGAATAACATCGTGTAATAAAAATCAAACCTGCAAAATTATAATTTGCGTAATTACTGGTGGTAGGACCTCTATGAGTCCGCGCGGGTAGGTACCACCACCTATTTCTGCCGTGAAGCAGTAATGCGTTTCGGTTTGAAGGGTGGGGCAGCCGTTGTAACTATACTGAGACTTAGAACTTATATCTCAAGGTGGGTGGCGCATTTGNGAAGGAATAACATCGTGTAATAAAAATCAAACCTGCAAAATTATAATTTGCGTAATTACTGGTGGTAGGACCTCTATGAGTCCGCGCGGGTAGGTACCACCACCTATTTCTGCCGTGAAGCAGTAATGCGTTTCGGTTTGAAGGGTGGGGCAGCCGTTGTAACTATACTGAGACTTAGAACTTATATCTCAAGGTGGGTGGCGCATTTGCGTTGTAAATGTCTATGGGCTCCAGTAACCACTTAACACCAGGTGGGCTGTGAGCTCGTCCACCCATCTAAGCAATAAAAAAAATAAAAAAAAACTCCTAAACGAGACCCACAACGACTAATAAATCTTTAAAAATTACAAAGCAACACAATGTTCGTGTTTTAAAAGCCTTCGCTCGCGGACGAGCTTCGAGTTAAGCTCTCGTACCGGCGCCGTCAACAATGCAAGCGAATACAAAGTTTCTAAACTTCGCGAGTGTGCATCCAACAGATAATTTAATATAAAACAAAATGAGCTTTGCAGTTGTTAAATTTTAGTGGTGGACAGCAGTTTGGCTCTGCCCTGGCAATGCTGATCTGGCTTGCTCATCATGCGGGGGGGGGGGTACCTGAGCTCGTGAACCAGTCCAGCAATTTTTTGAAGTGAAAACTTTTTTAGCATCGTTGTGATTTGAAAGTCGATGAAACGAAAAAGCGACAGTAAAAAGAGACAGACACATAAATCCATAAGATTTAACATGGGAGAAAACGAGATAGGAAGCATAATGCAGTGTTCTTTAAATTCATGTTTCTCTTTATGCTTCCGGGTCGTACCTAATATTCGTACTCAATAATCGAATCAATCTATGTATAATTTAAACGAATAAAATATAAAATAATTATCAAACTTTGTATCATTACGATCATTACTAAAACCTACAGTTATCCTCTTCCCGAAATTTTACATTCGTCTCATTATCTTGAAGCCAACATTTTTGAAGGTTTCACTTCTACCNTGTTTCTCTTTATGCTTCCGGGTCGTACCTAATATTCGTACTCAATAATCGAATCAATCTATGTATAATTTAAACGAATAAAATATAAAATAATTATCAAACTTTGTATCATTACGATCATTACTAAAACCTACAGTTATCCTCTTCCCGAAATTTTACATTCGTCTCATTATCTTGAAGCCAACATTTTTGAAGGTTTCACTTCTACCAATTTTGTATTGCACACGTTTTTTTTTTAATCTATACTAATATTATAAAGCTGAAGAGTTTGTTTGTTTGAACGAGCTAATCTCAGGAACTACTGGTCGGATTTGAAAAATTATTTCAGTGTCAGATAGCCCATTTATTGAGGAAGGCTATTATAGGCTATTTAACATCACGCAAATACCATTGAAGTCGGCTAAAAAGCATGATTTTGGTACCTTAAATAGCTCCTTAACATTCTATTATTCAAAAATATACTTACTTCTACGTAAATGAAGTCGTGGGTAAAATTTAGCGTTATACCAAAGTAACTATTCCACGCGGACGAAGTCGTGGGCAAAAGCTAGTTAGTTTATAAGTACTAACCATCATTTTCTTTATCAGACCTGGACTAAATGTCTGTTGGATTTTAAAAAAACGGTCTGTATCTTCCTTAACTCTCGACTTGAATAACAAAGTGTATAAAGTACCTACTTTCGAAACAGTATTAAAGGTGGAGGCAACATCTTAAGATCGTTAATGAGAATTGTGAAAATAAACTTTTTCATGGCGCTTGAAGAGATTGATTTTTTTTTTTCATTTTCGACTGGCACATGCTTCACTGCGCGCTCTTACATTGTTTTTTTTGCATCCCTCGCATATTATTATATTTTTAAGGGATTTTATGACCTGTTAACTAAGACCTTTAAGTCATGTCTTATTTTAATTTACTAGAAGTCCCCCAGTAGTCGAAATTCGACTATAATTAATTGGAATTGTAAGTTTGTACACTATTATGATTGTGTTTTCAACGCCAAGACTACACTATAGAAAATATTAATAAGGACAAACAATATTTAATCTATTCTCAATTTGACAACAGACGTCAAGAACAAAAGTTTGACAATAAATAAATAGTATGCGTGCGTGTGTTGTGTCAAATACGTGGTAGTGTGTGTAATGTTTTCTTTATTGATTTAATGTATCTTTTTTGCATTATTTTAAAAAAATATTAGCATTGTGCACTTCTTCTCTATATTCTCTATAAGTGTGGAAAATTTCATAGTCCTCCGTCCGCGCAATTTTCGTAAAAAGGGATACAAAGTTTTTGCTTCGCGTATTAATTTTAATTTATATTCATATTTTTATGAAAAATTATATTATCGAGTGAAATGAAATGAAGATGATTAATTTGAGACATTAATCAACTGGGATGAAATTATATGAAATGAGATGAGATGATATGGGGTGAAAAATAGGTAATCTCAGTAAAATGGTGGTCATTTACTAAGATTTTTTCAGTGGACTTTTTGAAGGATCCCGAAAAGTTACATCCAGCGGCTTTGTTTAATTTTCCCACATTCGTGCACTTTCACAGATATTAAACAGTTAATACACCACCATTATTACACATTTAAACCTGAAGAAACACTAAATGGACAATATAAAACAAATCACACAACTTCACTCCTCGCGTTCCCGCCGAAAAGTCTCGCATATTATTATATCTGTCTATGTTTTGAAAGATTATTCGTAACTTAAAATGAGACGCAATAAAATTATATTCAAAACGCAAAACTCTTACGTCCAGAGTGTTGTACTCAAGAAACCTTTTAGTTTCCTTTTAGTTTAGTGTTTAAGTAGTCGTCTTCTTTTAAATCATTTCATAGTTTGTTGCACAGCTGTGCTCTTTCCATTCATTATACCTATCTATATTCCATAGTTTGTCGTGACTTTAATGATTTCGGTTTTATGGGCCGTTTTCCAATTACAGCACAAGAGCGCATTATGCGGCATAATCCTCAACTAAGCTTCAGCATAATTCGGCATTGTGCGTCACTCGTCTCGTCTCGAATATATTAAGTGTATAATCTATGGTTGAGCATTATGCCGCATAATGCGCTCTTGTGCTGTAATTGGAAAACTACCATTTTTTTTCTTAGATTGTGCTTTTTAATTATTATGCCTATCCGCAACATTCCTAAGTTTTTATTTTTAAAAAAATCTTCATCGTAACATTAAGACCGGCGTTATAAACCGATTAAATCAAATACGTTAATAAAATTTAACATTAGCACAAAATGCGATGTCAAGAGAAACCATAAAAATATTTTATTGATTCCGATCTCCGTGCGTTAGACACGGGTCTCCTACAATAGGCCCCGGACAAATACTTAACCAAACAAAGGCGTCCTATCTTGTAATTGAATACATCCAGGATGCCTAGCTCTGAAACAAAGCGCCTTCGAACAATACACGTTTAGCTTTGTCTTGATTTGGCAGGATAATGTCTCGTTAGATGTTTTTATTATAAATTAGCATTGAAAATAAAATAATTAATTCCGAATAATTGTTATAATATACTAGCTGACCCGGCAGACTTCATAGTGCCTCAATCGATTAAAAAAAAGACCTAAACTTTTGTATAAAATACACCTAAAACAAACAAAAGGAATCCGTCCGACGGGGGACACATCAAAGGAAAAACAAAATTGTTATTTTTATTTAATTCCGAGAATTTACATATTTATCTACCTTTTAAACCTTCTCTGGACTTCCACGAATAATTCAAGACCAAAATTAGCCAAATCGGTCCAGCCGTTCTCGAGTTTTAGCGAGACTAACGAACAGCAATTCATATAGATTTACACCTGTGCTGACCGAAACATTAACTCTTCTCGTACAAAATGCAGTTAAATTGTCTNTTATTTTTATTTAATTCCGAGAATTTACATATTTATCTACCTTTTAAACCTTCTCTGGACTTCCACGAATAATTCAAGACCAAAATTAGCCAAATCGGTCCAGCCGTTCTCGAGTTTTAGCGAGACTAACGAACAGCAATTCATATAGATTTACACCTGTGCTGACCGAAACATTAACTCTTCTCGTACAAAATGCAGTTAAATTGTCTATTTTAATATAACCTCAAACACTTATTGAATTATTGATAGATTTAAGTAGAGGGCGATTCATTTCATTTTCAAAGTCCAATCATTCTTTTGCTATTCAATCAAATAAGGACAATTAAAATAAAATACTCAAGTCCACTTATATTCTCTTGACATTAATTTTATTCGTAATTCGCATGGCTAGTATCTGATTGAGCTAAAATCTATCGGTCTGCGTATAATGCTTCTAAATTGTAAATGACCTATTCGACTTTGAGCGAACTTCGAATTTCGACTGTTTTAAATTATTCATGTTAAATTGGCAACATCGCCACGCGCCGTGCGGTTTACCCTTTTGAATTTTTTATCGTTCAGAGATGAGCTACGTTTGGGTCCCTTTACGTGTACGGGTGTTTAAAAATAACGAGTATTTGCCCTTCAATTTGGACCTTCGTCGAATTTAGGTACAAGCAAATGACGATATGAAATCCATTACTACATAGAAAGTACGTAAGCGTGCGGTTTTTTTTCTTTTACCTCTCGATAGGTTAATATAATTTTTAATCGAGTAGGCAGTGACTTCCCGTGTAATCGTCGTCAAAGATAATCAAAAGCAGGAAACAAAATCTTAATATTTTTCAACATGGCGACAGGATTCAACATACATGTAGGTATGTATATCCCATAATGAATGGTATTCGTGTTGCAATTATATATCAGTAACATTTCAATAAACCTTTACACATTTTCCTCTGCTCGCATACGAATAAAAAAGCTAAAGGAAATAGAAAAATCCTCATACGAAACGACTTAAAGAAAACATCTACGCAACTAAAATACCGCAAAATGCAAAAGATCAGAGAACCTTTTGTTTTTTCTGCGAAACGACGCGGCGAAAATTCTTGATTCGCGCCTCAGGGCGGCGCGGCGGCGAGACGCTTGGTTTTTTCCCGCTTACAAACATTTTTTTTTTTTTTGAGACCGTGGCGTTATGTGCTTTGCTTTTATCTTGGAACTTTTTGGAAAACGAAGTAATATTAGCGAATTTTCATAAAGGACATATTTTTTTTGTATCGTGAATAATTTAAGGGAGTGACTGTGACGGATCCCGTAGAGGCTAACATTTTAAATATCAACGCCCGCAAATATCTGCAATAATACATTTGATTCCAAAATTAAGCCTGAAAAGGAAAAAAGTAAAGACGACTAGGATAACTTTATTGTCAGCTCGTATGTGTCCGATGTCTCCGATGCTTAAGACCATTTTTCTCGCCAATTACCACAAAATACTAAGGTCTATGTTGAAAAAAGGTCATACAAATATCAAACTAGAGTCGAGTCCAGTCGTCGTGGCCTAAAGGATAAGACGTCCGGTGCATTCGTATTGAGCGATGCACCGGTGTTCGAATCTCAGGCGGATATTAATGTTTCTAATGAAATACGTACTCAATAACTGTTCCCGATTGACTTCCACGGTGAAGGAATAACATCGTGTAATATAAATCAAACCCGCAAAATCATAACTTGCGTAATTACTGGTGGTAGGACCTCTTGTGAGTCTGCACGGGTAAGTACCACCAGCCTTCCTATTTTTGCCGTGAAGCAGTAATGCGTTTCGGTTTGAAGTGTGTGGCAGACTTTGTAACTATACTGAGACCTTAGAACTCGTATCTCAAAGTAGGTGGCGAGATTTACGGTGTAGATGTCTATGGGCTCCGGTAACCTCTTAACACCAGGTGTGCTGTGAGCTCCCATCTATACAACAAAAATAAAAAAAACTTGTCGGTCGTTACCTATTGATCTGTAACCGGGAAATTCGAACGAAAATCGAAACAAGGTCTTATAGCACAAGTTAGAGGAAAACCCTGAAAGTAACTTTTTTGTGTCTCTGGTAGATTAAAAAGTTAAAATTTTGTGAATTACGTTTGCAAATATCGACAGGCACGTAGTAAACTTATAAAAGACTAGCGGTCCGCTCCGGCTCCGCTCGGGTCTTTAACAAAAATTTCAACGATATAATTTGACGTTGTTTTATTTGTTTAAATAAAAGAACACTTATTGCGGCACAACTATAATAGTTAGACATATGCTGTCACGAAACTTTTTGTAAATAATAATGTGTTCTACAAAGTTGTAGTACATTATTTTATTCTATCAAGAATAATTTTCGCAGGGCACGCGTCTCCCGATACGACGTCCTTCGGGATATTCCCGGAGATGAAATCCCGTCTTATCATCAGGACGGGTACTGGCGAAGGCGGACCTTCGACGCGGTACCGTAGGTCTGGTGTAGCCGGTGTGGTGGAGCTCGATGGGGCTCAGTCGGTAGTTAGTTTTGCGGGGCGAGCGCCTCGTGCGCCTTTTTCGAGGCGTAGTCTCCTGTGACGAATTCGGGGAGGTGGAGAACCTTGGCCCTCCTCGTCCCCCTCTTCCTCTCAGGAGGCGCCGGAGTCCGACATAACCCGGGTCGTTACCCCCCGGACCGGGTATCCAAAAAGGGATTCCCCAGCGTTAAAAAAAAAAAAGGGCACGCGGTGTAAAGAATATTTTAAGCAATTTTTTACACGTTGGGTTCTATTATTGGAGTGTTAGTAAGGATCCCTAATTTTTTTCAATAAAGATTACAGCCTATGTCACTCGGGAATAGTGTAGCTTCAAAACAGTGAAAGAATTTTTCAATTCAATACAAACAAACAAATTTTTCCTCTTTATAATATTATTACTATAGATTGGTTTTATTCGACCACAAAGTTAAGTTTTCCTTTCGAAAGCACCAATATAGAGTACCAAAATCGATTATAAGTGACGTTACTGTTAATGTTTTTCAATTAAAACGAATTTAATGAAAACAAAAGTAAAATCGTAATTTCCTCCTCTGTTAATAAGAACGAATGGCCCGCAGTAGTCGAATTTCGACTATAATTAATTGAAATTATAAGTTTGAATATTATTATGGTTCTATTGTCAAAGACAGCGGCTTTGTTTCATTTTTCCACATTTGTGCACTTCACTGATATTAAACAGTTAACAAACCACCGTTATTACATATTATTATTTAAACCTGATGAGACACTAAATAGACAAAAGAAAACAAATCACACAACTTCACTCCTCGCGTTCCCGCCAAAAAGTATCTTTCCATAATGCATTTTTTAGATGTGTCAGATTAACTGGAGCGCTTTTCTTTTCCAAATTTCCACGCCTTAAATTATAGCTAATAACATGGAGAATGTATTCCAACTCTTTTCTATTAGAATTTTGACTAAAACTACTGCGTGGATTTTACCGAAACTTTACAATAATATATCTTACACATCAGAATAACACATAAGCTATACTCGTATTTTATAAAGATACAGAGTGAATTATCCAAACTAGAGGTCCCGCAGTAGTCGAAATTCGACTATAATGAATTGGAATTGTAAGTTTGTACACTATTATGATTGTATTTTATACTTCTATAATCACAAATTTCGCCAAGACTACACTATAAAAAATATTAACAAAGACAAACAATATTTAATCTATTATCAATTTGACAACAGACGTCAAGAACAAAAGTTTGACAATAAATAGTATGCATGCGTGTGTGCGTCAAATACATGGTATGTAGTGTGTGTAATGTTTTCTTTATTGATTTAATGTATCTTTTATACATTATTTTTAAAAAATATTAGCATTGTGCACTTCTTCTTTATATTCTCTATAAGTGTGAAAATTTCATACGCCTCCGTCCGCGCAACTTTCGTAAAAAGGAATACAAAGTTTTTGCTTCACGTAATAATTTAAAGATTAAAACGTTACGTGTCAAGTAAGTAGGAAACAAAACTACCATCTGCCATTTATTTTGGCGTGCGCTACAAAAACGTTGGTTAGTTACACGTGTACGATGTAGGTACAGCGGAAATGTTTATCTTAAATATTCTAACAAAATATTTTACGTGTAAGCCATTATCGCTAAAATAGTGAACCATAAATACAATAAAACTTCATAATTAATTTCTAACGCACATTTGGTAGTAACAAATTAATCCTTATATCAAAATATAAACTTTTATCGCATCTGGTATTTAAAATAGATAAACTTGTCTTTTACGCTACATCATTTGGACAAATATTTGAATAGTTTTGGTAGGTACATATTAAGTGTATTTATTGTCTATGGCTATAACTATAAACATTTTCTCGTCGAACCCGTCGCTTGCGAAGAAGAGCTCGGTGAGTAAATTAACCCATAGACACAGCCCACTGAGTTTCTCGCCGGATCTTCTCAGTGGGTCGCGTTTCCGATCCAGTGGTAGATTCTGCGAAACACTGCTCTTGCTAGGGTTAGTGTTAGCAACGACGTCAGGTTAAGCCCCGTGAGCCATTAGTTAAGGTTACGCTGAAATGGTCACTCAATTCCATCAGCCTCGGTAGGGAAAAAAAACTATAAACAACCGAGTCGAGTACCTACCTACACTATTAAAGTGCGATCCGGCGACGGGTGAATGGTCAAATATTAAGTGTATTATCTATGGTGAATAGGACGAGCGCGCGTGCGGTGACAGTAACTAAAACGGGCAGACATCGTTGACGATTCTATACGTAATGTGAATTTTCAAGGCACTAGATCAGGTTCAGATTTGTATATAAGAAAATTAAATAAAATCAATAATAAATTATAGTCCACGAACCGAAGCGAGGGCGAGTCGCTAGTAAAAAAAATAAAGTTACAACGAATCATACTGTAAATTGATTAAACCGCCATCTATTGGGTTTTGTTGTTACCACATGACAAATTGTCTATTAAATGTATTATGGAGGATAGAACTAAGGAGCAAACTCTCTGTTAAAGGTAGAGCTAGAGGTAAAAAGAATCATCTCTTAAATAAGAATAGTTGAAAAAGTATCCAGCTGTATGCTTTTACATTGTATAAAATAATGCAGTAACTTAAATAATTATTACAAGAAAACGTGTACTGAGGGTGATTCTATTTCGTAAACTGTGAATGTTACGGTTATTGATTTATTAACATTTCATTTTATGAAAAATTATCTATCAAACCTACTCTAATAATATTTGGCGCTTCCTTGAAAATTTACCCTGGTTATAATGTGGCGCCACCCTAATTTAATACATTTCGACGGACAATTTTTTCATACATATACCTGCATAGTTTATTCTGCTTACATCTATCCTCCATGCTCTCTGTGATGAAAAAGGGTCCCTCGAAAAACGACTAATTAAGGTGGCGCCACCGTAGCAAGTGTGATTTCAAAGAGAGCGCTAGAAGTTGTTTTTATAAATTTTCCAACTCATGACACTTCGCTTCGCAAAGAGTATATAATCACTATCGCTTCGTTTACAACTGCTACATTCAGATCATATATACCACTTGCTACGTTGGCGCTATTTTGGTGGATTTTTGAGTTGTAATTTGATTCTTTAAACTTGACACTTTAAAACCATTCTCCCGTATAAGATATTATAAGTTCTCCATGTCTCTACCCTCCATAGGTTGCAAATTAGTTTTTCTGTAAATCTGCTATTTATGTTATAGGTAAATATATGAAATTGGAAGATATTTGGCATTGGAGGATGGTTTTAAAGTTCTAGGCTGAAATGGGCTTGGCATCAACATCAACGTTCATTGCATAACTCACTTTCGAGTGGCTTCGAGCAACGCAACTCTACCGATAATATTGTGGTTATGGACCTTGGAGGACCTCAGCAGATTGCTCAATGACCTCAGTAGGCCTCTGTCCGAGTGGGCCTTAACATGAACATGGACAAAACAAAAATTATGTCGAATGACCATGTAGTGCCGATTCCAGTAAAGATCGTAAGTTTTACGCTCAAAGCTGTAGGCCAGTACGTCTGGGACCCATGTTTGACTAGAAGTTAAACCTTTTTTTTTTTTTTTTTAGAAGTTAAACCTGCCTAACCTCGAGAAAGAGATCAATCTAACGAGAGAAACTAACAAAACAAAACAATTAAAAACCAAAAAAAATATTTTACCAATAAGACTTTTTATTTACCCAATTGGACAAGCAAAGGGAAAACACATCAAAAAACTAATTTAAATGCAAAAAATATGGTGAAGCAACATCTGTCATACAGAAAGTGAAATGAAATGTTTATGGAATTAAATTAGTTAAGTTGCAATGAAATAAAATGTAAAATGATCTCAGTAAAATGATGAGAAAGAAGTCAACATGGCATAGCTTCACATCACTGACCACGTCACTAAGTTGTCAAATATATTTTCCAGCGTATTTTTTCAATGGCAATTCGCCGAAATGCTTGTCTATAAAAATAGTGTTCGATGTCTTTTTTTGACAGAAACAGTCAGATCTTGGTAGAGAGTGAATTATTTGCTTGTAGTGAGTTACAGAAAGTCAGTGAGTACGTCCGACGCGGCGACCTTTTAAAAGTCGTTTCTTATTAAATCTAAAACGTTATTTAATAACTGAGAATTTTTTTATTATAATTCACATTCTTTATAAGGTAAGCATTGATTTCTATAACTTCCTTTTCATAAAAAATAGATAACCTTATTTTTTCGGTGAGTAAATTCACCGACATACTATGACACATTTATATTTCCGTGAAAATAATTTAATTATGTAAGACGAAACTTTTTTATAACCGACAAGTGAATTAAAATGATTGAAAAGTTATAAAACAGAAGATTTTAACTGTTCAAAGAACACGTTTACCACGGCGTCTACGTTAATGTCAAGTGTCAAGTGGTTCTTAGAAATCGGAAGTACCTACTTACTTCGAACCATGACGCTTTCCTTTCATGAACCCATCCAGTCAGCGCTTCCGACACATCCTTCCACTCGTAATCCGCTAAAACACAAAGTTCTAAATTATGTAGTCTTAGTCCCGAAAATATTTTTAAATGATGCAATGTGACAGTTTTTTTTTTTAATTTCGCTTAAAGAACACTCAAAATCATAATTTTTTCTGAGCAACTAGTAAATAATTAGTATAGTCTGCAGTCAATTACAGTACAACTATGTTAACACTACATGAGTAAGTCAGAAATGAATTGAATCATCATTATCATCATTATTAACCCTTTGCACCCGAGCAATTGATGATTATCACATATTTTGAGCAATTCATCTCTCGAATGCAAAGGGTTAACAGCCTATTTTAGTATACCGTTCCACTTAGATCTCTCTCAAGGCACTCCACTCCACTGCATGCTACTTGGCATATATTGTTTCTCCATCTTGTTACTGGGTATTCTCTACACTAAATTTACCTTTCCGCTGTCTCCAATCCAGAATTTGCTTAACTTATTGTTTTTTCTACAAGTAAGATGCCGATCTTGCTACTTTAGCTTGCTTATAAGTTGAATAGACCTACTAATACAGTCAAACCTGGATAAGCGAGAGTTCAAGGGAGCACAATCTCATTCTCGTTTATAGAAGTTTCTCACTAACCCGAGTTTCTCGCTAATGCTCCCTCTTGATTTTCTTTCGCGATTTTCCGGATTCAAACGCATTCACTATTTTAAGTTTATCACTTAATGACAGTACTTTAATTTTCCGTTTTGACATGATGCAGAACAGAACTTTTCTTCCCAATTGATTAACGATAAACTGAGTAAGTCCGACACACAGGCACACATGTCCATTCAAAAAAGAATGCAATAAAATTACAACATTATTTAGTTCTACGAAATAGAATAGGTTCAATATTGACGAGAAAATAATACAAAAACAATTGTAGGAAGTTCCACAAAAGTTAAGAATGAATCATAAAATAGCAGATGTTAAATTTGTAATTTGTTTTGTAATTTGTTCCTCCTAAATAATATTTATTTATTTATTTATTAAGTTGCACCAACAAAGTGATCATCAATACAAAACATTGACAAATTGACAAAAGTTCATGGCAGATGTCACCTCAATTATAGGTGCAATCGACAGTGCATTAACATCAAAAATAAAAAAAAAATACAGCTAAGATTTGAATACATTTCATTCATTGCTTATGATTAATTTAATTGGGAGATGATCCGCGACAGATTTTTCCTGTAAGTAGTGAGACAGTCAGAAAAAACATCTCTTAAAATAAGTTCAGCGCAATCGGACGACCCCGAGGGAACATTGACGGAGACCGCGCTACCGTGGACATTATTGTAGTCCCAAAGGATTCTGTTTAAGGAAGAGTAAGCACCTAAATAAATAAATAAAGCTCGACTGTCGCTTATAGAGGTATAGATAAGTAGCAGTCTCACTTACAGAGGTCCATGAGGGAAAAAGACTCTCTTACAGAGGTTTCTGTCTCGCTAATAGAGGTTTTGGGAGCTTAAAATGACGGGTCCTGGTTATTACTCTCACTTACCCAGGTTTGACTGTATATTAAGTAATATAACTAAACGAGCTAAATAAAATTAAGAAACAAAGCAAAATAGGCAAATACCACAATATACAATTAACTAATGTCATATTTTACTGGTGCTTTACACGGCAACATAGATAGGTCCCACTACCCTGCCAATTTCTGCCCTAAAACAGTTATGCATCCTAGTTTGAAGGCTAGTCAACACTATAAGATTGAGCCTCAAAGCTTATGCCTCAAAATTGATGGTAGTATAGTGGAAACCACCAAGTACCAGGAGAGCCATGAGTTTGTTTACTTGATTATTAATTTAAAAAAAAACTCAAGAAATGTCTGCCCCATTGATTACCATATGTACATAGAGAAGCAAATATTGAATCTTGAATAACTATGTTATGTAAGCATAAATTAAATCATGCGTCTGTAGTATAAAGATTATGTGTGATATAAATTGTAACATATTGCTCTAAACCCCACAAAATGGACACAGTTTAGACGTACTTCATGCCACAAATCTTATACTGACTCTACTAAGGTGCTTAGCTTTTCAACTCCAGAAAATTATTAAATTTAACAAAACATGAGGTGTGAAATAAATTAAAAACAATCATCCAACCTAATCTAATCAAATAACCAATCGACTTGACAACATAGTAAAAACAGTCTAGATAAAGAGCATCCTGAAAACTATCAGGGACAACCATGGTCAGTAGAGGCAGAAATTCAATGCTCGGAAGGGATATGAAATCCTTATTATTATAGTGTATAGTCACTTGATGGTATCACTATTATTATAGTGTATAGTCACTTGGTGGTATCACTGTGTCTTTACGGGTCGGGTCGGTAACCACTCACCATCAGGTGGGCCGTATGCTCGCCTGCCTACAAGGGCAATAAAAAAAAAACTAAATTTCGACTAAATGGTGTTATCGTGAAAATCATGAGACCTTGTATTTTGGTTAGCATGTGGCTTTGTCTTCAGCTTTTGTAATTAATTTTAAATATACAGATACCTAATCATGTTTCCTAAATGTGTTTAATCGTTAATTAATCTCATTAATTGTAATTAATCATTAGATACGCTTTTTAAAAAGAATGCCACTAGTACCAATGTGCCGTTATAATCTATTCTACTCGATCTAAAATTCAAATAAGATAAGATAGGACAACAATCAATAAATATACATATTTAGACTTTGAGAACAGTTCCTTATACCGTATTATCTTATTTTAGCCATTTTAATTCCAAGTTTAGGGCTCGGATTTTTTATTAATATTTTACCCGACTTACCCTGTAGCAGGGTAATGTTTTTTAAATTTGTATTACATTAAAATTAAAATAATGAACGAAACTCATTTATGGACAATATGATTGTATTATCTGTGTACTACAGAACATAATAAACTAGTTAATGCCACTAATAATGTTTACACTTCCGCCTTGATTACGGCAAACAAAAATTTCAATCCTCTATCATAAAGAATACAATGCTGCTTCAAAAAAAAAGAAGCAATTTAAAACATATTTCGCATCTAACCCTTTAAAACACGCTTTAACGTATCATCCGGTTTTACAACATCCAATAGAGCCAATTACTAAAGGCCACGTGTCTCTTCTATGATTGAACAAAACTCAAGGCCTTCATACAATAGTACAAGCTTAAGGTCATTCGTCATTGAACGTGGGCGTTAACCAAATATGTTATTCGTAAAATTTTACTGTTACACAGAGGCGTTTTCAGAATCTTTCTATGTCGCTCTAGTTAATTATGTTTCAGACCTTTCTTTTTCTGGGCCGAACCTTCTACGGGGTCAGGCGCCTTTTTTTTACTATGCTGATAGCCTTGAGAGACTATTTCAGCTTCTCCTTAACGTGTAGGTGAGCTCAGGGGGCTCAAACCGGGCGTGTTGCTAACACTGACCCTAGCAAGAGCAGTGCTTCGCAGAATCTACCACCGGATCGGAAACGCGACCACTAGAAGAACCGGCGAGAAATTCTGGGGGCTGTGTTTATGGGTTAATTCACTCGTCGAGCCCTTCGTCGCGACGGGCTCGACGATGATGGTGACTGGTGCCTGTGGTACCTAAAAGCACAGTTAATGGATCGGGAGGATCCGTAATGACTTGCTTAGGGCGACGTAGACTGTTTACCATTTGGTCCACAGGATCGTGATAGGCGCCTAGAGAGCGTGCGGGGTATGCGGAACTGGAAGGTCCGCATATGTTAGGAGCGTGCGGGGTATGCGGAACTGGAAGGTCCGCATATGTTAGGAGCCAATCGCGGGCGCAAGGGTTATGTTTCAGATATTGGCTCTGCAGGCTGACGATTATACGGCCCGTCTAATTATCAGTTGCTACCGCCGTTCGTTACTTCAAAAAACCGCCAACGCTTAAAATTGAAAACATTTTCCATAACCAATTTGCGTAAAAATGTTTTACAATTAGCACGTGCCCTATTTTTATTATACATAAAATTTAATCTTTAAACTCTTATCTTATAAATACGTTTTATTGACCTGTCACTATCTATGTAACGAAATCTTACAGCATAGTTACAATAATCTTTAGGATGTTGTCAATTTAGTACTTACTACTAGACGCCGATTACGACACAAAATATATTATTATCTTGGTCGAACCTTTTATCCAGACCGCAGATAGAAGAGGATTAATTAAAATTTTTAGTTCGGCTTACTCTCAGGGTGTTTTTTTTTTAACTTGTTGATGTTGAAAACCATTTTTCCTTTCTTTTCTTTGTACCTGTTAGAAGAACTCGTTGCGGACGACCGCATGTTACGAAACAGGAATTGTAAAAAGTAAAAATAATCTTGGCAAAAGCAGCAATAGGCAAGCACGTTACTATTTTCAATATTTAAAAAAATAAATCTTTCTGGCGTATCGTCAAAAACCCTGAAATTATTTGTTTTCAAGAAACTGTCTTGGTAACGTAAGATCTGAACGTAGCAGACTGACCTACCTGACTAGACAGACAGGTCAGTTGCTCTCGTAAGGCACGAGATGATTCACGGCATCTCACCCTATATATGGTCATACAACTACTCTACGTGCTTGTCTGGCTGGAACTATGTTCGACTTCTGCGAATCCACAATCTCGCAGAAGGAGGCGGCGGAACGGGAGAGGGAGAGATCTTCTTTCCTCTCGGCGCCGTGCCGCCGCCGCCGAGCCGGGGGTCGGAGGAGGCCGTTCGTCCAGCCCCGGCCCTGTGAGGAGGCTGTCTCCTTCCGGTGATGGTCACGGGGCGACCTGAGGGGGTTGAGACTGCGCCGCACGCTACCGTCACTCCAGCGCGCTGGCACCAGGAGGACGGGACGACGCCTCGGCGGCTGCGGCCTGCGATGCGGTCCGCATTGTCGTCGTCGCTGTCGTCGCCGAACATCCTTTGGAAGAGCAACCCGGTCGGCGGTGTATCGCGTTCCGACCCGGCAGGCTGGTTCTGGCCCAGCGCGCTATCCCGGAACACCAGCGGCATCGCCCAGGCGGCCTGGTAGGGCCGCCGTACTGCGGAGACCGGCGTCGTTGGTGTCGACTATCGCCTCGACGACCCGTCGGTCGGGCGTCCTCGGGGTGGCGCTGCGTGTCTGGTTGTAGTGTTGACCGCAGGAACCCCCTTACTCTGACCGGGTTCTGACCCCGGACGGAGATCGAACGTCGGGTATAAAAGTGCAGGAGAGTCGTTTAGTGCGGTAGGGCCCTAAAATTCCTTGGGCCTGCGATCTGCGCCCAACACCTTGCAGATCGTAGAGTCCCCACATACCCCGCGCGCCCCCTAGGCGCGGGGACTTCGTAGGAGGTTCGGCCCCTGGTCCGATTGAGATATAAGTTCTAAGGTCTCAATATAGTTACAACGGCTGCCCCACCGTTCAAATCGAAACGCATCACTGCTTCACGGCAGAAATAGTCAGGGCGGTAGTACCTACCCGTGCGGACTCACAAGAGGTTCTACCACCACTGTTTCGCTGCAGAACTAGGAGAATGGTGGTACTCTTCCGTGCGGGCATACTATATGACCTACCACTAGACAAATACCGGTTCGTCATCGCAGTGCGCAGTATAATATTTAGAGAACGCTGCTCATTCATTCGTTATCAGAATTTCCGGAATTGGCTTAGTCGCCTTTCGCGATATCTACAGAAAGAGACGAAGCAGTGCTAAACTAGATTACACCGAATAGTCGACCTAGAAATGCCACTGTAATCCGGGTCAATAACCCGACTCGACTGACGCGGTGAATGGACAGCAAACTTCAATATATGATATTGGGAACGTTACAGTTCAGATAGTACTTATTCAATTAATTGAAATCAATTCCATGTCTGTTTGTCAACCGGTTGTGCTATTGAGGAGATTCGTGTAATCATTTTGGATATTGTCAGTTTTTGTTTTATGCCAACGAATCATAACGAACAAAAGAGCGAATGTATTAAATAAAATTCATCTTTATGTGTCAGTAGATATGGTCGGGTTTTTTCCTACGAATGGACATTAGTTTATATTAAGTGACTAGCTGACCCAGCAGACTTCGTAGTGCCTCAATCGATAAATAAAAGACCTAAACTTTTGTATAAAATAAACTTAAAACAAACAAAAGGAATCTGTCCGACTGGGGACACATCAAAGCAAAAAGAAAATTGATATTTTTATTTAATTCCGAGCATTTTCATATTTATCTACCTTTTAAACCTTCTCAGGACTTCCACAAATAATTCAAGACCAAAATTAGCCAAATCGGCTCAGCCGTTCTCGAGTTTTAGCGAGACTAGTAAATACAGTTATTTTTGAAATCGTTTACTCAAAGACATTTATATTGGATAACTATACACATTAACCTAGGATAGGTAAGAACCGAATATATGAAGAGCAAGGTACGAAGCGCTAAAGTGTTAGTGAGAGAAGAGAAAAGAGTAACTATACTGAGACCTTAGAACTTTTATCTCAAGGTGGGTGGGGTATTTACGTCGTAGACGTCTATGGGCTCCAGTAACCAACACCAGGTGGGCTGTAAGCTCGTCCACCCAACAAAGCAATAAAAAAGATGCCGGCAAGAGAAAAAGAAAACAAAATAGATGGAATGATGTGAAAAAGAGACCTCTCCTTAGTTTAGTTGGAAAAATAAGGAAGCAATTCAGATGAAACAAATTACTATCCAGTGCATCATTAATTTATTCGCCACGAATCCAATTCGACATACATTTGAAATATCTACCGATAGATAACGTGATTGAAGGATAATAACGTTCTAATGAGGTTGAAAATTAGAAGCCTTGATTTTCTTATCGATACATTATCAGATTCTAAAGTATATTCCGAATCGGCGCGGTAAGGTTGTTGTTGTAACTCTTCAGAAGAGCCTGTAACGGTAAACTTGTTTAATAAACATTTAAATTTGAATAGCTTTCGTTCGTGTAAAAAATAGTTTGCGTTTTCGAATGCAATATGTTTTTGTTTGACAGGCAAAACAAAATGGCAGACGACTTCAAAACGTTGACCGGCGTGTCTCCTCTCATCACCAACGAGAGACTGAACGAATCTCTCACCAAATGGTTCGGCGAGGACACAACCTTCACCCATTGGGAGGTAATGATATATAATATCCAAGTTACTCTTTATCTTTAATTGGAACTTTAATTTCGTGCCTTATGGGCCCAGTGACTACTGAACCTCACCATCTAAGGGTCATCATCGTTTTGGGTTTATAAGCTTAAGATGTCGAAAAGTAACCAACGTAAATACCGCGACGTATATTAATAAACAAGTCTCACAAATTTTTGTGATTATCATTAGTGGTAGTTGACTCCGCTATCAGCATTCTGACTATATCTGCCGCAGACCTGTCGCTTCTAGGCTCGAAGAATCCCAATCTTCCCAGTCGTTTTGAGAGAACAAATTAGACTGAACACTTCTAAGAGCCACACTTACCCGGTTAAGTCCTTAATAGCACGCCGAACGTAAAATCATCGGNCAAGTCTCACAAATTTTTGTGATTATCATTAGTGGTAGTTGACTCCGCTATCAGCATTCTGACTATATCTGCCGCAGACCTGTCGCTTCTAGGCTCGAAGAATCCCAATCTTCCCAGTCGTTTTGAGAGAACAAATTAGACTGAACACTTCTAAGAGCCACACTTACCCGGTTAAGTCCTTAATAGCACGCCGAACGTAGAATCATCGGCCATCTAAAAAAAAAATTGGGTAGTTTTAAGTTTTACACCAGCAATGTTTATCAATTAATCGAAACTTAAGTAACGGTTTCAGTATGTCGGCGACACCGGCAAGGGTGATTCCTACCTCAGCGAGTTGATTCGCATCAAAATCTACGGCCTGAATTCGAACAAAGAGTCGAAGCACGTCCAGTGCGTATTAAAGAGCATCCCAAAAAACGTATCTAGGCGCTTGACGTTCCGCAGCAATGAGTTCTTCTATAACGAGATCAGTTTCTACGAGAAAGTCTTACCTGAACTATCAAAGTTCCGAGCCTCAAAAAGCGCCAATGAACCGTTCGACAAATGCCCGAAATTGTTATTCTCATACGTCGACGGGGTCCATGACGTCATTTGTTTGGAAGACGAATCGATATATGATTACGGCGGTGCCGTCAGACAGGAAGGTATAGATTATGACCACGCGAAATTGTCGTTCAAGGTCTTAGCGCGATTCCACGCTATATCGTTCGCAATGAAAGACCAAAAACCGGATGAGTTCGAGAGGATTCGTAAAGAATTGCTAGAGACGTACTACCACGAACGCCTGTGGGACTGGTATTCGAAGTTTTGGGATCGGCTTCGGTTCATTGCGATAGACGCTGTCGAAAAGGAATATCCTAACTCGATATACTCGGAGAAGGTCAAGGAATTCGCCGTACCGGAAATATACAAGAAGATGGTAGATGCCGCCACGAATACTCTTGATACCGGCGTCATATCTCACGGGGATTGCTGGACGAATAATTTCCTATACAAATACGTTGATAGTCGGCCGGTTGACGCGAAAATCATTGATTTCCAACTGACGCGCTGCGCCTCGCCGGTTCTAGATGTTTCCTTCTTTGTTTACGCGTGCACGACTCGTGAACTAAGGGACAAACACTACGATGAACTCATTGACTATTATTACGACGTATTGTCGCAAGAAATTCGAAGCTTAGGTAGCGATCCTGATAAGATCTACCCTAAGTCATTGTTCATGGAAGAAATCAAGAAATACTCGTACTTCGGGTTAGGTTTTAGCTTCGAATCGACCCCGTTCATCGTCTTGGCGCCCGAAGATGCTGTTAGTATGGAGATGGAGGTAAGAATCGACTGGAAAATAGGTAACTTTTTTTTAGGTTTAGGTTTAGGCGTATCCGCTTACCGGTGGTAGGACCTCTTGTGGGTCCGCACGGGTAGGTACCACCACCCTGCCTATTTCTGCCGTGAAGCAGTAATGCGTTTCGGTTTGAAGGGCGGGGCAGCCATTGTAACTATACTGAGACCTTAGAACTTATATCTTAAGGTGGGTGGCGCATTTACTCTGCTGTGACGAGTTGTGAGCTCGTCCACCTATCTAAGCAATAAATAAAAAACCGCGAAAAGATTTTCTGCTACCTAATTAATACACCAATCTAATACATTTTTTTTTTCTTCAACAGAGCGAAGAAAAACTTAACATAGACGATTTCTGGCAGGTCAAACCGTTTAAAACTAAGGAAACGAGGCTGAGAGAAGCCAACAACGTCGTACATTGCGTGGACAGGGGATACATATAAATAATAAAATTAGTAGTTCCTTCGCGTTTAGGCCGGTGGCTCTCAAAGTTCTCCATAAAAATTAGCCTAAAGAATCGATTTGGGGATCCATAGAATCACATGATACGCATGTACTAATATTTATCTATTAGATAAATAAAACAGTTTCATCTGAATTAGTCTCTAATATGACAGCAAAGTAAATATCGTCAATTCATAATGTATTTTTGTTGAAATTTTATGTGATTTCAAAGGGACAGTGGTTTCTTTTTTGACCAAAACTAAATTGCAGTTGCATAGCGTATCTAAACTTCCTAGATCTACCCTCACTGGCTGGCACCACAGTTTCCTGTTTCGGTTTCAAATATCCCGGACCCCCATCATTGAAACTTTAATAATTCATAATAAATCAATATTGGCGACGATATTCAGGGTACCCGTAATAGCAAAAATTCTTAGACTTTGAGTGTCACTGGTTTAGAGGCGTTGAATCGAGGCGTTAACGCCCCACCAATAGTTTGACCTCCACAATAAACAGTATGGAATCCTGCCGGATGAGCTATTTAATAGCCTGTTCGTGTGATCGTTTCTCTAATAGATTTAGTAAAAATATATAATAATATACTGGGTGTTAGGAAACCGCATCCGAAACCAAAAAATTGGTACCTCCAAAGTTGTAAATTTTGGGAAGCGCGGTATCAGCGCCGCGCCCGCGCGTTCGTTGACCCCGAGCATCAGCTGTTTCTGATTTTGTGTTTCATTGCTGGTTTTTTTTTAACATTATGGGACGTAAATAATGCTAATAAAACGTTTTAAAATAGTTTTTTTTTTAAATTAGGATCGATTTTTTTCCGTCCCATCGTCAAAGGTGTCATTAGTACTATCGTCTGTCTTCGTTTTCGGAAGCGGTCTCCTAACACCCAGTATATCCATAAGATTTTGAAAATCGACCTTTAATGTATTCCATTTATGGTTTAATATCGTTAAAATAGTGTAGTGAATTCAAACAGTTCGGTAACGCCGTCCTATAGGACACAGTGCCTTACAGTAAATACCTCATACCGTAGTTTTATGGTATAGCATTAGATATAGGTATAATGTAGTGTATAGTTTAAATATAGCCCCACACGAAAAAAATAATTCTATACTATAATAGTTTAAGCGCACAATCAAATTATCGATTTCGTGATTTACACACCCTGTATGTTACGTCGAGGTCAATGACCTATCTAATGCTGAGTCCACACTATCGGTCAACGTAATTTTCTTTTCGTCTCGTCCCTGCTTCCCTATGTTTAATGACTGTTAATAAGAACTAGTGGTAATTCCCGCGTCATGATGTGTCAAGAATATCGCCACGGCACGTCACACCGCAATTAGAATGTGGTCAAAATATCCCGTTAAGCCGCGGCCACATTACTGTGTTCTTAGTGCGAGTTTTTTAACGCTCTCGATAGCGTAAAAGTTAACTCAAATTTGTATACAGTTGGAACAGCGCCCCTAGCGGCAAGCGTAGGCTGTCGTCGCAGTAATGAGCAGCGGTACCCGACGGTCTGGTCTCAGCTTAGATAATATAGGAAACATCATTCTGTACAATTTGCTTACCATTATGGTAACTTTGTTTTATGCATTCAATAACATATATAAATAAATACATACATACAATAGACATTGACTTTACTCGCGAGTGTATTTCATTTTTTTTTTTTTTTTTAAGAATGATTTCGATGCGTTAAAGCCTGTTATTGGTTTAAGCGATATTTTTGAGACTATACACGAGAGCAATTTAAAGTTTTAAAATTTAGAAAAAGATATTTAATAACAAAAAAAAGCACATTTAATTACAAAAATAGATGTCGCGTATAATGCGTAATGTCGCTTAGACCAAATAATTTTTCACCCCTCGATTTGGTGTCTTTTATAATATCAGCTTTCGCCCATGGTCGCGAACCATTTTGAGATTTTGTTTCTTTTTCGGTAATGACATTTTGACATTTGCTTGATATTGTGAAAAAAGAACTTAAATTTTTTCAATTTTTAATTTCTTACAGTTCACCAGGATCTATTCAACAGAAAACAAGTACAGTTGACAAAAACACAATAGAAAATTATATTGCAACTGTTTTTTTTTTCTAGCTTTAGTAAGCACTAGTGAAGGCTTTCTAGCTCTGTAAGCACTAGTGAAAGCTTCGTTTCTAGATTTTTAACCACTAGTGAAAGCTCGCTACCCGTGATTGCCAGCCGGCTTATCAGCCCCAATGTAACGTAAAGTTGCGATTCCATATTTACCTTACGTTTGAAGTTGACTCTCTTAGTGGATAACGTTACTATTAAATATGTCCGCATTCAATCTTTAAGAATGACCATAGAACCAAAAACGCGACCGATATTTGAGGGTATCGTGGTAACAATATATTTTANTAGTGAAAGCTCGCTACCCGTGATTGCCAGCCGGCTTATCAGCCCCAATGTAACGTAAAGTTGCGATTCCATATTTACCTTACGTTTGAAGTTGACTCTCTTAGTGGATAACGTTACTATTAAATATGTCCGCATTCAATCTTTAAGAATGACCATAGAACCAAAAACGCGACCGATATTTGAGGGTATCGTGGTAACAATATATTTTAAAAGTACCGTCTTTTCTCGAATACTTTTGTAGATTCTGGTAATTTGTTTTCATTCTCTAAGATAACTCAGATAACGCAAGACTTTTTTATTGCTGTCAACCTGGTCTTCAATGGTTATCGGAGGCCATGGTCATCACAACGCGAATGTACCTTGCGACATGAGATCGATGTCTCAATATGTCCTGAGATCGTCGTGCGCTTCATAACGCAAGAATAATTCGCGACAGAAACAAAATGATAATCGATATTATAAACATTATCTTTGAAGATTTTACTACACTAACAATAAATAGGTACTATACATTTTAAAAATACACTCAAACCGAACACATATATGAGTCGTCTATTATCAAAGGTGGCAATCTGCGCATTTGGACAAAAAAAATTTATTGATATGTCAATACAGATGGATTTGAATATAATCGTCTCCTTCAAAGAATACGGTTCAAAACCTGCACTAAATAAAGGTTAATAGTTAACCTGTTATTTATCTAAGATGTTGTTCCGAAGAGTTTTGTGACTGCCAATGGAATACAAAGTCAATAATTCGTTTTTCTGATTTACCAATCATTGTCCAAAAGTCAGTTTGCCGGCTTTGATAATAGTCGACTCATATTATGCTTTTGACGCCTGTGCAAAGATTATAATCCACTGAGTTGCTTAGTACAGAGTTTATTTTTAATGTTATAATTGATTTGAATTTTAAAATTTAATTCATTTGTTTGTGTGTATTTGGTTTAAGAAATCATGACATTGCTAGCATTTTTTATTTTCATTGTTATTTCCTAGTGGTTTAATATTCAAATGACGGACTGATTTTAAATCAGTTGTATATTTTTTATTTCATATTATATTTATAATTGATGCTTAAAATAAATGTTTGCCATTTACAATTTTTATTTTATTTTATTTCGATGATTGCATTTCGACATTGCATTGCATCGACAGCCGATTGGAATACCGTCTAAAATTTATTATTAATTTCACTTAACAGATGTGATTAATAACGTTAATTTACTAAGCGAAGCACTAATAATTGTACTGTGTATGTTGTTATATAATAGTATTAATTATATATTTTAAAGAACAAAAATTAAGGGAATCCGCATGCAATTTAAAACATTAAGAGGTCAGTTGTAAATCGGGGTCAACGACCCCACTAATCCCGTGTCTTCTATTAGGTAGTGAATTTCCACTTCGATAAAGCGGCACGACACGAGAACCCTCGTCGTCGTGGCCTAAAGGATAAGACGTCAGGTGCATTCGTGTTGAAGCGATGCACCGGTGTTCGAATCCCAGGCGGGTACCAATTTTTCTAATGAAATACGTACTCAACAAATGTTCACGACTGACTTCCACGATGAAGGAATAACATCGTGTAATAAAAATGAAACCCGCTAAATTATAATTTGTGTAATTAATGGTGGTAGGACCACTTGTGAGTCCGCGCGGGTAGGCACCACCACCCTGCCTATTTCTGCCGTGAAGCAGTAATCCGTTTCGGTTTGAAGGGTGGGGCAGCCGTTGTAACTATGCTTGAGACCTTAGAACTTGTATCTCAAGGTTGTAGATGTCTATGGGCTCCAGTAACCACTTAAAACCAGCTGTGAGCTCGTTCACCCATCTAAGCAATAAAAAAAAACCCAGAGATAGTACAAGCATGCTGTGTCATATAACCAACATTTGGCAAAACGAATATGCATTGGCTGCTACAGCACGTGCGCGTGGACTGACAGCACCCACATACATTCGCCAACACTAGCTCTGGCTGCCGTGCAACACGCGTTGTATTGGTCGCCGCGGCCAATAGTTCTGGGATGCCTAGTACGCGGGGAGTCTAAGAGGTCAGTTGTAAATCTGGGTCAACGACCACACTACTCCCGTGTCTTCTATTAGTGAATTTGAAATTTAATCTTTTTTCCCCCTAAAATCTATCTATCTATATATATGAAAATGAATTGTTGTTCGTTAGTCTCGCTAAAACTCGAGAACGGCTGGACCGATTTGGTCTTGAATTATTTGTGGAAGTCCAGAGAAGGTTTAAAAGGTAGATAAATATGAAAATACTCGGCACTAAATAAAAATAATCGTTTTGTTTTCCCTTTGATGTGTCGGACAGATTCCTTTTAGTTTAGGTCTTTTATTTATCGATTGAGGCACTACGAAGTCTGCCAGGTCAGCTAGTATTCAATAAAGCTTTTTTTATTGATGTTACCTTCTGGTAATAAGGTATTTATTTAATAAAGGCAAAAGAAAAATAAAGACGAGATAAAAGCGTATATTCTTTAATATCTAGCCCGTGGTCGAGCAGGACGAAGGTCCAGATCCGCTTCGTTACAATTCATGGTTTTTTCGGTGAGGTCGAGTTCGTTGCTGGTGTGGTCGAGTTGGTTGCTGGCAAGGTCGAGTTGGTTGCTGGTAAGGTCGAGTTGGTTGGTGGCTTGGTAGTCGGTTTGGTGGTTGTCGTTTTCCTTTTGAACTTCTTTTTCGTCCTAGTCGTGGTAGTCGAACCGACGGTGGGACGGTACTCGACCATCTGTGCGAATTGTGCGCCTCCTGACCGAGAACACAAACAATCATATCACCGGTAAAGACGCGATATCGAATACAGCGTAGCGTTGGGTCTATTCATTTAACATTACACGTAATAGTAAAAAATGGTGAATCGATACACAAATTTTTGGGGTAATGCAGGTAGGAGTTGTAAAGAGAGACAAAGGGAGATAGACTTAAATGTCAACATCGTTCTCTACGGATGAGACTTTTTGTATTGCGTTTATGATATATCCTTGTATGGGTATTGTTCTTGATGGTATCCACCATCGCTCATAAACATTAGCAATTCCAGGGACGCAACCAAACCGCTGTGGACTCCCCGAACCTCGTTTGAAGAAGGACATGTCATAGCGCTCGTGAGAGACCGAGGAGAAGAGCTCATCCGAAAACCAGATGGTGCGTGGCAAAAAAGATATCTGCTAACGCAGTGGTTCCACGTAATATGGACATAACCATGCCGCGGTCTGCGAAAGTACCTCTCTGACATACGGTACAAAATACAAAGAGAACCGAAGTTCCTCCATAGACCCAGAAATCTAAACGATTACTTTGCCTAAAAGTTATTTGCGAACTTTTAGAGTTATCATTCGTTAAATGAATCCCATGGGGGAAACCCCATCTTATGTATCGGTAGGCAGCGGCTTGGCGCTACCCCTGGCATTGCTCAAGTCCATGGGCGACTAACCACTCACCATCAGGTGGGCCGTATGCTCGTCTGCCTACAAGGGCAATAAAAAAAAATGTTTGTTCAGAAAATTATTACACTATTTTGGTACGGGCGCATTATAAACTCCCATGGGCTGGTACCAGCCGCGAGGCCACTCGTCCTGTCCCCAAGACTCACCGGATTCCTTGGAGGGAGGCGGCGTTGTGCTCGACCAGCTACTGTTATCGAACTCTGTCGTAGTCCAAACATCGTATTCCGGTATCCACATCTTGTAGTCCAAGGGCTCGTAACCGAAATCGGTCATGTAAGTCTGACCCCTGTATTCGACGCGGCTCATAGTGAAGTCTTCGTAATAGGTGCCCTCCTCCCATTTCCACTTTTGTTTGTCGAGCAGAACCATGTTTTGTTCGTCGCCCCATATATACATTTGGAAGACGCACTTGTCCGAGAACATTATGTATACTGATATATCGAATATGGTCCCTGGGAAAGACGTTTAATTGAATTTTTTATTTTATTGCTTATATGGTTGGACGAGCTCACAGTCCACCTGGTGTTCAGTGGTTACTGGAGCCCATAGATATCTACGACGTAAATGCGCCACCCACCTTGAGATATAAGTTCTAAGGTCTCAAGTATAGTTACAACGGCTGCCCCGGCCTCCAAACCGAAACGCATTACTGCTTCACGGCAGAAATAGGCAGGGCGGTGGTACCTACCCGTGCGAACTCACAAGAGGTCCTACCACCAAGAAAAAATTGATATGTGTGGCTGCGCTTATCCGCTCATGTACCCTAATGAGAACCTTACCTCTATAAGTGTAGCACGCGGGTCCGTGCGTGTACCTGCGAGAGTGGTGGGTGACCCTCATCTCTGAAGTTCCGGACGCGTTTACCAGCTCGAGCGTCAGACATCTATAGTTGACGTTGTTCATCAGTGTCAACTGGAACAAGTATGTTTTATTACATGGTAGGCAGCGGCTTGGCTCTGCCCCTACTATTGCTGAAGTCCATGGGCGACGGTAACCACTCACTATCAAGTGGGCCGTATGCTCGTCTGCCTACAAAGGCAATAAAAAAAATAGATTTTTGTGTAAAACTAGTGACCCATCCTGGCCTCGCTTCTGGTCCTCTAATTTATTATTGAACTTATACAATTTTCTTTCTTCATCGGTACATATTTATAAATAAAATTGGAGTGTCTGTATGTAATATTGAAATAACCGCTTTTAACCGACTTCAACAAAGGAGAAGGTTCTCAATTCGACTGTATTTTTTTTTATGTTTGTACCTCATAACTTTTGACTGGGTGAATCGATGTTGATGATTCTTTTTTTATTAGAAAGCTGATGCTTCCCGTGTGGTTCCATTTCAATTTAGTCCAGTTCTGATAATGGTATCCATTAGAAAACCATATAAGTCTTAATACGCGACAATTAGACGAATAACTCAATATCACGCCAACCGATTTCGATGATTATTGTTTTTAGTGGATATTAATTTGTTTTGGTATATATATTTTTTCTATTTGAAGTCGGTTTTTGTTAAAGCATGTCTATTTACAATTATTGCTACATGCATATGAATACGGTACATACGCATATATATAAAAATAACATTTTTTACAGTTTTTGTCTGTCTGTCTGTCTGTTCCGGCTGATCTCTGGAACGGCTGGACCGATTTTGACGGGACTTTCACTGATAGGTAGCTTGAACAAGGAATAATTTAGACTACTTTCTTTGGACTAGCTTCGCCCCGCGGATAACATCGCGGGACTCAGCTAATCTTTCATAATATCGCGCAATCGGTTTGTTACCACCAAATGTGCGTTACAAATAAGTTATCAATTTTTATTGTTTTTAATAAGGTTCACTATTTTGGTGATTATGGCTTACACGTAAAAGATAGATATATACTGTCGCGTGCTTTTTTATTGGGTTATTTAAGATAAACATTTCTATTATACATTATACGTTACAAATGAGTTATCAACTTTTATTGCAGTTAATAAGGTTCACTATTTTGGCGATTATGGCTTACACGTAAAAGATAGATAAATGCTGTCGCGTGCTTTTTATTGGGCTATTTAAGATAAAAATTTCGATTTTATATTTTATATACGTGTAACTCTCAACGGTTTTTGCAGCGCACGCCAGAAAAACTCACAAATAGCTGATTTTTTCGTACTTACTTGACACTTATCGTTATATTTTGGATAATTCACACAATATCTTTATAAACTATAGCCTATGTATTATTCTGATGTGTAAGCTATATTATTGTAAAGTTTCATCAAAATCCATCCAATGGTTTTTGCGTGAAAGAGTAACAAATATACATCCATACATTCTTACACCTCGATAAAGCGGCACGACACGAGAACCCTCTCATCGTGGCCGCCGGTAACTACATTCCCGATCCTGCGGACAGAATGGAAAGCAGTCGACGTCGCCCAAAACACGTCATCTCGGATCCTCCCGATCCACTAACGGTGCTTCTAGGTACTTCAAGCACCGGTCACCGTTCTCGTCGAACCCGTCGCCTGCGACGAAGGGCTCGACGAGTAAATTAACTCTCACACAGCCCACTGAGTTTCTCGCCGGATCTTCTCAGTGGGTCGCGTTTCCGATCTGGTAGTAGATTCTGCGAAGCACGGCTCTTGCTAGGGTTCGTGTTAGCAACGTCGTCAGGTTTGAGCCCGTGAGCTCACCTACTAGTTAAGGTTCCACTGGAGTAGCCTCTCTAGGCTACCAACTTAGATACGAAAAAAAAAAATCTTACAAACTTGAATTTCACATTTAAAATATTAGTAGGATTATACATTTTTATCCTGAAGTCGTCGTGGCCTAAAGGATAAGACGCCCGGCGCATTCGTATCGAGCGATGCAACGGTGCCAGTGTTCGAATCCCGCATACCTACAGGTACCAAGTTTTGTAATGAAATACGTAATTGGTAAATGTTCACAAAAAAAACAACTGTCCCACTATTTTTGTGTTTATCTCTCGCCCTGCGATAAAAGTTACGTATCTACTCGTAAATTCTTCAAACTTCGAGTATTCAGACATGACTTAGTAAATTCCTTCCAGATTAGGCTAGTGGTTTATTGTCTCTTTGACTTCGGCGTCGCTACAAATGGTCCACACTCTGATAGCCGGCATGACACTGTTTTCTTATTCTTTGAAGTCGTCGTGGCCTAAAGGATAAGACGTCCGGTGCATTCGTGTTGAGCGATGCACCGGTGTTCGAATCCCAGGCCGAATACCAATTTTCCTAATGAAATACGTACTCAACAAATGTTCACGATTGACTTCCACGGTGAAGACATAACATCGTGTAATATAAATCAAATTCGCAAAATTCTAATTTGTGTAATTACTGGTGGTAAAAGATCTTGTGAGTCCGCACGGGTAGGTACCACCACAGTGCCTATTTCTGTCGTGAAGCAGTAATGCGTTTCGGTTTGAAGGGTGGGACAGCCGTTGTACTGTAAAAACTGAGATCTAAGAACTCATATCTCAATGTTTGGTGGCAGCATTTACGTTACGAAGTCTTTGACTCCGGCAACCACTTCACATCAGACAAGACGAAAACTCATTCGCACTTCGATTACATTTATATATATAAAAATGAATTGCTGTTCGTTAGTCTCGCTAAAACTCGAGAACGGCTGGACCGATTTGGCTAATTTTGGTCTTGAATTATTTGTGGAAGTCCAGACAAGGTTTAAAAGGTAGATAAATATGAAAATGTTCGGAATTAAATAAAAATAACAATTTTGTTTTTCCTTTGATGTGTCCCCCGTTGGACGGATTCCTTTTGTTTGTTTTTAGTTTATTTTATACAAAAGTTTAGGTCTTTAATTTATCGATTGAGGCACTACGAAGTCTGCCGGGTCAGCTAGTTAATTTATATATTATTATATCGATGAATTTCATTTTGAAAAAGTAAAAAGAAAACAAATATCTCGGAAAAACGTTTGACAAACACAAGGAAACCGTTATCAATTGTTAAAAGTTACTGCTTCTTGATAACAAATGGAATTAAGATATCGGACTTCGATGCTCTGTTGATAACGTAAACTCCTCAATGGGATACTAAATTAAAACAAATCTGCCAACAAACAAGAAAATTATTTACTGCCTTATAAAAAATTATCTTTAATCTATTAAATATGTTTATCTAATATATAAAATTCTCGTGTCACAATGTTCGTTCCCATACTCCTCCGAAACCGCTTGACCGATTCTCATGATATTTTTTATTGCATATTCCTGAGCCTGAGAATCGGCTACTATCTATTTTTCATACCCCTAAGTGATTAGGGTTGTCCACCCCCTAACATCTTTTTTTTTTATTTGGACTTTTTTTTTCACAGCACTACATACCTCTTTCACTCATTTACCACATCCTTACACACTTACAATAAGTTAGTTTTTTTTTCTACACTAGAAATTCCCTAGAAATCTTATATGCCAAAACAATGTTTGCCGGGTCAGCTAGTATAGATATAAAAGTCTAATCATTGTTACTTAGTGCGAGTTTTTTAACGTTCTCGATAGCGTAAAAGTTAACTCAAATTTGTATGGAGTTGGACAGTTTGCCTACGTTTGCCGCTACGGGCGCTGTTCCAACTGCATACACATTTGAGTTAACTTTTAGCCGACTTCAAAAAAGGAGGAGGTTCTCAATTTGACTGTATGTTTTTTTTTTATGTTTGTTACCTCATAACTTTTGACTGGGTGAATCGATTTTGATGATTCCTTTTTTATTAGAAAGCTGATGTTTCCCGTGTGTTCCCGTTACAATTTAGCCCAGTTCTGATAATGGTATCCATGAGAAAACCATATAAGTCTTAAATTTGCATTAAGTACGTGCGCGACAAATAGATGATAACATAATAACTCAATATCACGCCAACCGATTTCGATGATTAATGTTTTTAGTGTATATTCATTTATTTTGGAATATCTTTTTTTTTCTATTTGAAGTCGGTTTCTGTTAAAGCATGTCTATTTACAATTACTAGAGGTCCCGCAGTAGTCGAAATTCGACTATAATTAATTGGAATTGTAAGTTTGTACACTATTATGATTGTATTTTATACTTCTATAGTCACAAATTTCGCCAAGACTACACTTTAAAAAATATTAACAAAGGCAAACAATATTTAATCTATTCTCAATTTGACAACAGACGTCAAGAACAAAAGTTTGACAATAAATAGTATGCATGCGTGTGTGCGTCAAATATATGGTATGTAGTGTGTGTAATGTTTTCTTTATTGATTTAATGTTCTTTTATGCATTATTTAAAAAAAATATTAGCATTGTGCACTTCTTCCCTATGTTCTCTATAAGTGTGGAAAATTTCATACTCCTCCGTCCGCGCAATTTTCGTAAAAAGGGATACATAGTTTTTGCTTCACGTATTAATATATAGATACGCTGTCGAGAACGTTAAAAAACTCGCGCACTGAGCACACTGTTTATTTTACCGGCACTACTATACCCGTGTGTACAGATATACTCGTATTTTATGTATAATCTCTTCACAACTGATAATAACTATTACAGCTGCTTATAGTTTTTAGTTGTCACGAATACTGGGCAAAAGGGAGGAATTTGTAATTATCACACGTCACACATATGATATGAAAGCCTATATATGAGTCGACTATTATCAAAGCCGGCAATGTGACTTTTGGACAATTATTGGTAAATCAAAAAAACGAATTATTGACTTTGTATTCCATTGGCAGTCACAAAACTCTTCTGAACGACATCTTAGATAAATAACAGGTTAAGTTAATACTTTATTTAATGCAGGTTTTGAACCGTATTCTTTGAAGGAGACGATTATATTCAAATCAATCTGTATTGACATATCAATAACATTTTTTTTGTCCAAATGCACAGATTGCCACCTTTGATAATAGACGACTCATATGACGATTATGACATTTTGTATGAGAAACCCAATTTTCACGACGTATCAACGAGACACGTAAGCGAAATCGTTTGGTGAGGCAAAGTTGTTTTTTTTTTAATTGCTTAGATGGGTGGTCCAACTCACAGCCCACCTGGTGTTAAGTGAGGAGCCCATAGACATCTACAACGTAAATGCGCCACCCACTTTGAGATTAAGTTCTAAGGTCTCAAGTTACAACGGCTGTCCCACCCTTCAAACCGAAACGCTTTACTGCTTCACGACAGAAGTAGGCCGGGTGGTGGTAGTGGTGGTACCTACCGGTGCGGACTCACGAGAAGTCCTACCACCAGTACTTTACATTTAATAGGTATGGGATTTGAGCGACTGAATCTCAGATTTTCGCTCTGTTTCTGAGAATACACTAAGCATTTCGGATCATCTATTATTATCAATAAAGTAACTTAGTAACTTGATTACAAATAAGTAAAGTGATTGCCGTGATTGAGCGTTTTTCGGCGATTGTACCTAAGCGAGTCGTAGTAGCGATATAGACGTTAGACATGCTCCATTCGCATGCAGCAGAGATGCGAATGTTGCGATTGATAACTATGAATGTGGAAGAATATAGAGGAAGAGGTAGACCTAAGAAGAAATGGATGGATTGCGTGAAAGACGATATGTGTAAGAGGGGAGTGAGCGAAGAAATAATAATAATAATAATAATAATAAATATTTACTAACAATCACGCCACGTTAACTGGTCCCGTGATAAGTTCGTAAAGAACTTGTGTTACAGGTACCAGATAACGGAAATAAATGTAATATTTTTATTATACACATACATATATTTAATATACATCCATAACCCTGGAAATGACATTTATATTTATCATACAAATATCTTCCCTTGGCGGGATTCGAACCCGCGACCCCCTTGTGTAGTGACCATGTCACTTACCACTACACCAGACGGCCGTTAAATGGTATATGATAGAGTATGGAAGGAGAAAACATGTTGCGCCGACCCCAGGTGACTGGGAGAAGGGCAGGAGCAGTGGTGGATTTACACTGGGGGCAGTCGGGACAAGTGCCCAGGGTGGCAAAATTTTGAACGTAATTTTTTTTTTAATCTTATCAAGATTGCTCAATATAATTAATTAATTCTAATAATTAATAATTTTCTTTTCAATTGATAATTTAAGAAATTCAATTCATCCGTTATTTGTATAATCAAAATGATTTAATCAATGTATTTCCTTGGAGATATAAAATATTAATCGATTTTTCTATTTTCTGTAATTAAAGAAATTTAATTTGTTTTTTTTATGTAATATAATTATGAATCACCCTTAATCAAAATTTATAATTGTTAGAAAAAAAAAAACAAATGTTTATTTATATTTTTGGAATATAATATGACATATGATAAAGTTATAACTATATAGACCATATATATAAAACATAAGTTTAGGTAATATTCCAGTATTGGGGCGGATTTTTTTCCGGTGCCCAGGGGCGGCATTAAGTTTAAATCCGGCCCTGGGCAGGAGGATGATGTTGGACATGCGCCAACGTTGGTGCGATCAAAACTGCTACCTTATTCCTTTCATTTGAACAATAAGAAGTTTGCACCCGACATATGCGCCCAAACAAATTTAACCCATTCATATAGTTAGAGCGCGTTATCTTATACCTTTAAACGAGCAATTCTTGTATATATATATATATATATTTCCATCCGGGAGTTCATGTTACGTCCTATATGGCGGTTTTTACCGATGATATTGCATCCGACCGACTTATTGCGTCCTGTATATGGACGCAAGATTGTCCATTTCTCAAATTCAGCCAGAGGTAGCCGAAAGATCCGTACAATGCGTGGGTAAAATATTGGCATGGACGTTATTTTGTCACCGGATTGATTCTCAGCGTATTTCTTAGTTCCGCTGTTTGGCACGCGAATTTNCATTAATCGAAGACGGCAGCACTCCAAAAAGTATACGGTATCGATATTACTATAACTTTAGGAGGAAGCAGCAACCTCAAAACAATTTATGGAGTACATACAGAAAAAATATTCGGTACCTATATAATCTCAAATATAGCAAGTAGTCATGTAATTAGTGGAATGCATAGAATAAATACAGGACAGTATACGGAACCGACATATCCATACATTTGGATGGATGTCGAAAAACTGATTAAATGTATGGAACAAATACAGAAATATACAATGTCACACATTATTTCCATCATGAACGGATGCAAGGAACCAGCGAAAATTATTTCAAATTGAATATTTTATTTTTGAATTTAAACAAAATTTATTGTTGGTAATAGAATTCACATGACACCAATGTAACTATATTCGCACGAATAATAGTTTAAAACCCATTGGAAACGGTGGATGCAACAGGGTTCGACTATGAAAAGACGCAAGAAGTCTTCATCGATTTAAATATATATATATATATATATATATATATAATCTGAATCTCGGAAACGGCTCCAACGATTTTCATAAAATTTAGTATACAGGGGATTTCGGGGGCGATAAATCGATCTAGCTACGATTTATTTTTAGAAAATGTTGTTTTATTCATGTTTTCAATAATCAACTCTTCCCGACATCTATTGGCGAATAATTATACTATTTTTCTTAATTAAGGGCAACCGCTTTAAAGACCCAACAAGATGGCGTTATAAAAAAAACCGTCATCATCTAGTAAAAATCTTAAACGCACATTCACGACGAACCTCATGACGTCAACGTCACAATTCGGTATCAATGGCTTACCCGACCAATAAACACGTGTCCATTAATTAATTATTAGATAAGTCGTCGCGCCGCGTTAAGCAGAATTATACAGTTAAATCCGATTTAATTGAGCCCTCGTAAAGATATTATGATAAAACAAAATTGGAATATAATCAGCGTCGTCGGTTCTCTGTGCGGCTGTGAAAACACAATTTTTTGTTTTAATTGTCTCAATAACACGTCACGCATTCTTTAGGAAAAGGGTTATGTTAACAGTTCATCGCATCGATTCTCTGTGAAATTCACAGCCCGTTTAGTTTCTCGCTTGATTTTCGCAGTGGGTCGCATTTCCGTTCCGGTAGTAGATTCTGTGAAGCACTGTCCTTGCTAGGGTTAGTGTTAGCAACGTCGTCAGGTTTGGACCCCGTGAGCTCACCTACTTGTTAGGGCTACGCTAAGAATGGCCTCTCAAGGCCAATAGAAACATACACAATACATATCATATGATGATATACATATCATATCATCATAAAAGCCGCCATCAGAGCTGAGTTCCTGTTTAGTTTCCGCAACTTTTTGTGTAAATTGTCTCTTTCTATTGCCCAGATGGGTGGTCGAGCTCATGATACACTTAGTTTAGTTTAGTTACCAGAGGCTGCAGACTTTTACTGGTGGTAGGACCTCTTGTGAGTCCGCGCGGGTGGTTACCACCACCTCGCCTATTTCTGCCTTGAAGCAGTAATGCGTTTCGGCTTGAAGGGTGGGGCAGCCGTTGTAACTATACTGAGACCTTAGAACTTATATCTCAAGGTGTGTGGCGCATTTACGTTGTAGATTGTCTATGGGTTCCAGTAAACACTTAACACCAGGTGGGCTGTGAGCTCGTCCACACACCTAGGCAATAAAAAAAAAAACATCAGTATGTTCACGTACTTTCCGTGGTCGTATGGCGCTAGTAGAATACCCCTTTTTTTTACTAGCTGACCCGGCAGACTTCGTAGTGCCTCAATCGATAAACAAAAGACCTAAACTTTTGTATAAAATAAACTTAAAACAAACAAAAGGAATCCCCGTCCGACGGGGGAACACATCAAAGGAAAAACAAAATTGTTATTTTTATTTAATTCCAAATATTTTCATTCATTTATTTACCTTTTAAACCTTCTCTGGACTTCCACAAATAATTCAAGACCAAAATTAGTCAAATCGGTCCAGCCGTTCTCGAGTTTTAACGAGACTAACGAACAGCAATTCATTTTTATATATAGAGATTACACTTCATGTAAAATTTACATTGGCGGACTTAATGTCTAAGGCGTTCTCGACCAGTCAACCAAAGGTATTGCAGAGTGAATAGTGGTAGGTGCAATGAAGTTTAATACTTACGTTATAAGTCAGGAATTGGTATTGGTTATTGTCCGTTCTCAGGACGATGACCTCTCGGAATATGAGGTTGTGGGTTTCCTCTTCATCGCAGTCCCCGAATCTCTGGTAGGCCGTGCCGCCGTCGCCTATTCACATCAAGTCGCTTATTAATTAGAAGCGGCTCGATTAATTGTAGTTTTAGAAGCAAGTTATTGTCGTCCTTTGCGGGACATAGGCCTTCCCCAAGGTTCGCCACAGTGGCCAGTCTTGTGAAAACTGCGCTTAGTAGATTCCGCCACCTTTAGCAGATCGTCGGCCCAACTCGTGGGAAGCCAAACCACTTCACGAATTCCGGTGAGCGTTCACCACTCGATGACTTTTAAGCAACGTACCCACTTCAACCTCGCAGATCTTCGGGCGGGTTTTAAATAACCGAAATTAGCCGTTAAATATTCTAATTGTGGCTAAAATTCAAGAGAATCTTAAAAATTACTAATCTGTAAAGTGTTGGTAGGGCAGGTCGCAAGTCCGGACGGGTAGGTGTTACCATTACGCTTCTTTATGCCACTAAGATATCAATCGTTCCGGTTTCAAAGGTAGGGTCAATTATTCTCCTGTAGTTTTTTTTTTAATTTTTTATAATTAAAGTATTACTGGTGGCCCGGAGGCCTTTCCAGTTTCACCAGGGCAGGTGGGCGAGCAAGGCTCAGACAGGAGGGGTGGGATTTGCTAACAGCTACCCGAGCGCCTCCGAAGAAGACCTAACAACTCAAGAGTAGCTGCTTCGCTAATGAATCTACTACCGGATCAGAATCGCGACCCGCTGAGAAGATCCGGCGAGAAACTCAGCGGGCTGATGCATGGGTTAGGTTGCATGTCGAACTCTTTGCCGAGTTCGACGAGTACGGTTACCGTACCGTAGTGTTAATAATTCGACGTCTTGTGTTAATATAGGTATCGATAGTCACACCGTAATGCCTATGGCCTTCGGTAAGTACTTAAAAGGTTATTGGCTGTGTGTTCAATCACTCATCAAGAACTATAAAGATAGAAGAACGAGCTAAAATAAAATAACTCACTACGCAATACATATTTCTGTCGGGTTATCTCCGAAATTGTGATGCGCTGGAACTTGGCGAGGCTGGACCGTATCCAAGGGTCATAGCTCATGATATCCAGAAACCTGGATGGCGCACCGCACCCTGGTCCTCTTACTCCTAGGCCTAACTGTTGTTAAAATAAAGTACCGGTCGCTTACTAAGCACAGACAAAGGGAAACAATCAAAGCAAAGCATTGCAGTACAACTCTCTTACAATACTATTGAGGCTTCGGGTCTCAAGTTGGGCGGCAATATTCACTTTGTCGTGTTATGTCTATGGACTCCAGTATCCACTTAAGATCATAAATCTTAAAAATTTTAAAATAGCATTTGATTATCGCTTTAGTCTAATTAAGATTACTGGTGGTAGGACCTCTTGATCCGCAAGGCAGGTACCAGCACCCCACCTATTTCTGCTGTAAAGCAGTAATTCGTTTCGGTTTGAAGGGTGGGGCAGCCGTTGTAACTATACTGAGACCTTAGAACTTATATCTCAGGGTGGGTGGCGGCATTTACGTTGAAGATGTCTACGGGCTCCAGTAACCATGGGTCACCAGGTGGGATGTAAGTCGTCCATGCACGTAAGCAATAAAAAAAGATCCTTTGTGACGCATTCTTAAATTTTTGCCCGTTTAGTTACTGCATACACAACCTTACGTCTTAACAGGTGTGGCTGTATTCCGATCGATAAGCTGACTACGTTTCCCCGTGCATAAGTGAAATCAAAATATTCCACACACTATACGAAACTTTCAAGTTTACAATATAGGCTTTCTCAATTTGTGTATTACATATACATATAATAGAGTACATTGTTTATTTTTATTTTTATTTTAGTTTTAGTTTATTTAAATCTATCAGGAATTAGCCGTTTCTATAATCTGTGCCTACTAGCTACAGTGAGTTATCTGTGAGTGTCAAACAGACAAGAAACGTCAATCAGAAAAATGTCAATGTCAAATGGAAAATGTAACGATTGTGTCAAACAGAAGCATGGAGGATAGAATTAAGGAGTAACATCTTCTATGGGGGACAAGTTGAAGAAGTGTCCGCTTATAAACAGCAAGTTATTATTGGGAGGTACATCGAATTAGCGCTAGTGTAGGAATCGAAATTTATATGAATATACCAGTTTTACGCAGAGTGAAGTGTGCTGAATTGAAGTGAATTCTGGTATTTTAAGGCGCTGTCTTTTTAATTTTTCCACTTGCTACTATGGCGCCACTTTAACGGGCTCTCTTTCAGCAGATACTTTATAATATACTGAGATTGTACTCCTTAGTTCTACCCTCCATAGACAGAAGAAAGAAATAAAAACTACAGTATCTACTACAAGTTGTGTTCAAGCCAATCCCTTGCATATTGAAAATCCTCTTACCAACTGCCATCTCCCCCAAACGTCTCTAGAGACTAAGGCTGAACCAGCGTTCCAAACGCAAGGGTATTTATCGTCCAACGAAACGACACAGGCCACGTGTGGTGGACGCATCTTCAGGCTATACAACTGTTGGTTTAGACATGTTTAACCTATTTACAATTATTTACAAGTTACAAATGTTCACGGTTGACTTCCACGGTGAAGGAATAACGTCGTGTAACAAAAATGAAACCCGCAAAATTATAATTTGCGTAATTACTGGTGGTAGGATCTCTTGTGAGTCCGCGCGGGTAGGTACCACCACCCTGCCTATTTCTGCCGTGAAGCAGTAATGCGTTTCGGTTTGAAGGGCGAGGCAGCCGTTGTAACTGTACTTGAGACATTTAAAACTTCTCAAGGTGAGTGGCGCATTTACGTCTTAGATGTCTATGGGCTCCAGTAATCACTTAACACCAGGTGGGCTGTGAGCTCGTCCACCCATAAAGGTAATAAAAAATATATATTTAAAGACCCGCTATAGTTAAACCTTGGGATATAATCCTGATTGTACTGAACGAAGACAGACAGTGGAGCTGGTAATTCACCACACATTTTTTTGGGTGTGAATTCCCCGGTCATTCGCCTCCGAAGGGCGATAAGGCATGTCTGATTTTTTTTTATTGCCCTTGTAGGCAGACGAGCATACGGCCCACCTGATGGTGAGTGGCTACCGTCGCCCATGGACTTCAGCAATGCCAGGGGCAGAGCCAAGCCGCTTAGTACCGACCAAGCCGCTGCCTACCGATTTGAACCAACTAAAACTTCCTGACACTTAACAATCCGTGCCTGAAGATTTCCAAAGAGGCAGAACTTATATACAACAGCGCCCCTAGCGGCAAACGTAAGCAAACGTTCCAACTGCATACAAATTCAAGTTAACTTTTACGCTATCGAGAACGGTAAAAAACTCGCACTAAGCTCATTGGTTCAAAAGGTTCAAACTTCGAATGCACGTTTGACGTTGGGCAACGACATTCGAATAACCACTACTTTTAACGCAATACGAACTTTTAAGTCGACACAAAACCTAATTAAAAAACTATTCTCCCGACTTAGGTACTCTGGCGTTTTTGGCTGTCTACATTTTTTTTTATTGCTTAGATGGGTGGATGAGCTCACGCCCAACTGGTGTAAAGTGGTCGCTGGAGCCCATAGACATCTACAACGTAAATGCGCCACAAACCTTGAGATATAAGTTCTAAAGTCTCAAGTATAGTTACAACGGCTGCCCCACCCTTCAAACCGAAACGAATTACTGCTTCACGGCAGAGATAGGCAGGGTGGTGGTACCTACCCGCGCAGACTCACAAGAGGTCATACCACCAGTAATATTACTGACGTTTCCAATGTTCCACAGTTTACGTGGTCACGGACTGACGTCAATGATAACAAGCAATTAAATTGTGAGGGTAATTGTAATTATATCTATGACTGGCAAAAATCGAACGAAATAATTACATTGAACAATGAAAACAATCCAACAAATAAATAATAGTTTAAAAAACTAACAAAGTACACTTTTATAGAAAATCCAGCTATAAAATAGAAAAGAAATTTTAATAAATTTGAATTAAAAATAGTGTAAGAAAAAGATGATTTTATTGTAAAAAAGCGTGGCGTGCTTTTCAGGATATTATCAAAATAACCCTTCAATTCATATCTGTTCATAAAATATTTATAACTACTGATACCATGCAATCCACGCTTATTTTTTACAATTACATAATTTTTCTTACACTATTTTTAATTCAAATTTATGAAAATTTATTTTCTATTTTTTGGTTGGATTTTCTATAAAAGCGTATTTTGTTCGTTTTTATAAACTACAGTCAAAATCTGTTATAACGACATCGAAGGGACTGCTCATATTCAGTCGTAAAAACCGATAGTCGTAACAACCGGTGATGTTTAATGTGTATCGTGCAAGTACAAACAAATCGATAGGGAATTATTGGAAAAATATATTTACATAATACGCGATTTTTCTTCAATATTAATTTGTTTTCTTTTTCTGTGCGACATTTTGAAAGTTTCACGAATAGCTCCACAAAGTTTTGGTGCGTCTTGTGTATAGATAAGTAATAAACTAGCTGAAGAGATATGAAGAAGCGGGCTTTGACTCTACCGCATGCACGTGTTTTGTTTCTAAGAATTAGAAAAGACCCTAGACTAAACTAAATCCTATTGTTTTCTTTCCTGATTTTAATAACCATTGAAGACAAATGTAGATACCTATTCAAATTGTTTACAATACAGCTTAGCCGGTCGTTCTAACAGATTTAATTCTCCGAAATATTAGTTAAATGTTGTCGTTTTATGAGGTATGTCGTTATTACCAATGTCGTAGAAAGCAATATTTTTAATAAGGCGGTCATATGGCATTCAGCCGGGACCTTTGTTCTAGGTTATTATAACCGGCATGTTGTTCTAAACGATGTCGCAGTAAACGGTTTTGACTGTATTATTTATTTTTCACTTTTTAGTTGAATTTCAATTTTTTTCTATTTTTTAGTTGGATTTTTTGTAAAAGCGTATTTATTTTGTCTTTTTAAACTATTATATTATTTATTTTTCATTTTTTAGTTGAATTTCTATTTTTTCAATTTTTTTTATTATCATTTTTTTTAAAATTGAATTCTCATCTGTCTTTAATAAGACAGATAGACTAAATTTCGAATTAATAAGACGTTTTGATCAAATCAAGGGGATCAAAATCATGTTCAACTTACATACTAACATATTAACTTACATACGTCTGAAGCTAATAAGCATATTAAAAAAGTAACTCACGTTAGCTTTGACATAAAACTCTTTGCACCAATTCCCTGGTATGTGTTCGACTTGAATCATCTTCTTTTCGAGATTTGTGTAATCTGAAGATAATCGGAATTAAATGGAATTAGATTAATACGAAACGCGTATTCGAATTGTGAATATTGCTAGATTGATTTTTTTTTTCCTACCTAAGCTGATAGCCTTGAGAGGCTATATCAGCGGAACCTTAACTAGTAGGTGAGCTCACGGGGCTCAAACCTGACGACGTTGCTAATACGAACCCTAGCAAGAGCCGTGCTTCGCAGAATCTACCACCGGATCGGAAACGCGACCCACTGAGAAGATCCGGCGAGAAACTCAATGGGCTGTTAGATAGAAAAATCAGTTCAATGTAAATAATATGCAGTTTTTTACTTTTACAGTTTGTGTTTAAGCCTTCACGGCTATCTACATTACACCCACTATTATTTGTCGATGATCTCACTAGGGTTTAGTTCATCAGGTTTGAGCCCCATGAGCTCACCTACTAATTCGGCGAATCTAGAATAACCCCTCGAGTTTACTAGAATAGGTAGGAAAAAAGAAAGAAAAAAAAACTAGGGTTTTCATATTTAACATGTTGACTACCTTCGTCACCGGTGTCCTACGCGGCGCACTGAAGTAATTATGTCGATTTCGGTTACTAAGACGCCGGAATGCCTAGTAGATTCTGGGAAAGACGAATCCGAAGATAACAATATTAACTTCTCAATTTGCCCACAAACTTTGGGCAATAACAAAAGTTTGACAATAAACAAAGAGTTGACTCGTATATATGTGTCTCAAATACATGGTAGTGTGTGTAATTTAGTTTTTATATTGAGAATGAATCTATTTTTAAGAGACCTAAAAGACTAAAACAAAATACATTAAGGAACAAAAGAAGGCAAAGTTAGGTAATCCAAGCGCCTTAGTAACAGATATAGACATAATTGCTTCAGTGCGCCGCGTAGGACACCGGTGACCTACACGGCAGTTGAAGGATTAATTTCTTTCCCATATTTTGGTGGTGTGGGTATTTTCTGTAACAATCGTAGTACTCATTATAGAGACTTTTTCATTTCATTCCATATTATCATTTTTCATAAAATTAAGAATACAAATTAAAAGAAGACATGACTTAAAGGTCTTAGTTACCAGGTCATAAAATTCCTTAAAAAAAAGTACTCATTATAGGTTAGGCCACAGCCAAAGTAAAAAAATATAGAAAATGTAATACAAATGTTAATTGTAAATACGATACTTTACCATTTTCAAATTTGACGACGTAAAAAGTTGGATTCCTCAGTCTCTCTGGCGGTGGACAAACAGGTCGTATGTTCGCTGAAAACGTTGAATAATTTCAATGCTTTTCGATACATAGCTTCTTAATTTAGTGTTAGTAATAACAATAATTGTTAAATATTATAATCGATAATTTTTATAATCGTATGAAATTGCGATTCGAACCTAATTGATAAAATCTAAGTGACATTTAACACGTTGACCATGAGACTTTTTAACACGTTGACCATGAGACTTTTTGGCGGGAACGCGAGGAGTGATGTTGTGTGATTTGTTTTATTTTGTCTATTTAGTGTTTCTTAGGTTTAAATGTGTAATAATATGTAGGTCACCGGTGCCCTACGTGGCGCACTGAGGTAGTTTAGTCGATTTCTCTTTTCCATCTATCTGGCGCCTTTACGTATCTAGTAGACTCTGGGAAAGACGAATCCGAAGACATTGAGAATGAATCTATTACTAAAATACCTAAAAGACGAAAACATACATTAGCAAACAAAACAAAAATCAGAGGTGTCAAGGGACACCCGGATGGAAGAAGTTCCTTTCGATTAATTAGTGAAGGAATTGTAATTTTTTTTTTTAAAGTTATAATAATAAATTACGGCATTATGAAGAAGAAAAAAACAATACTATGAACTAAATTACTATTGTTGAAACGCTATCTCGAGAAACTGTACTCATTACGCGGACCAATCGGATACGAGCAATGTCACGCGATAAGCGCCTACACGGTGATTGGTGAGAATGACGGATCTAAAAAGTGTCGTGACAACTTTTCGTAAGAATTTTTTCCGTCTAGCCCCCAGAACTTCGCTCCAAATGGCAAAGTTAGGCAATCCAAGCGCTTTGTAACAGAAGTCGATATGATTACTTCAGTGCGCCGCGTAGGGCACCGGTGACCTACAAGGCAGTCAAAGGGTTAAATAAATTTAATTACACACCGTCTCGGACGATGTCTTTAAGTTGAACCAAAGCTAACGTGTTGTAAGTGTCGCCATATTCGGGATGGAGCACGTAGTTTCGGACGCGGCGTCCTGGAGCTATCCAGTTCTCACCTAGCAAGACCCTAGAGTATTCCCTGAAAAAAATATAATGAGCGTCATTTTTTTATGTGTTATGTGTTAATATACCCAGTGACGAATTTAGGCTTGCTACCGTCATAAGCCCTGTTTATCGCGCCGCCCTTAATGTTAGAATTTTTTTATTAATTTCGGTCCAATATTTTTATTTTAAATTTAAAAGTATTTTTTTATTATTATTTTTCTAAAAATTAACATTGACTCATTTTCAAAAGATACTATCTTTACCTTTTGTCGCCTCTGAAATTTTGGTATTTTAAAAATTTTGCCGCCCCTCAAATCATACCGCCTTAGACCCGATATACCTCCCTAATCTGTGTCTCAATTCCAGATACCAATTACATTCAGTATGTTCGTCATTCCTAAGCTTTACGTTCGATGAAGCTTGCATAAACCCTCAAAGTTACTAGCAACAGGTAATAAAAAAAATATTTAAAAATACTAACCTTTTTACTTGAAAATATATTTCACAAATTTATCATCTATCACATAAATAATTGATGAGTTTATAAATTGTTAGTCAAAGGTTTCCTCACCTAAAATCACGGTTCGATATAGGTCCTATATCAGCCGCAGAACCGAGCACAAACTCCTTTTGAATTAGGACCACCATAGTTACAGCACGGGTCTCTCCGTCTTCGCCATCTATTGGGTAAAAAATAAACTAAAATTAATAATAAACGCGGGAGCGGAGAAATTTGACAATTTTTTTTATTTTTTATTCTACAATTTCGAAATCCCAAAGTATAAAACATATTTAAAAATTTTAAAAATCTACATTTCGCTTTACCTAACCCGAGAGCTAATGTCGGAGTTTTAATTATAATGCATAAAGACTTAACACATTCATGGTCTAGCGTAAAATATGTCTAAGGCCCCTGGGAATGGTCCCTGGAGGCCTAAGACATTTAAGATGAGGTAGGCTGTGAGTAAACCGGTAACCCGGTACAAGTTGCCACGGCGGTACCGTCTATATTTGCCGCGAAACAATTAAAAGTAAAATCGCTGTGACAAAGGGATCTTTTACTTAACATCCTTAGTTATATAAGTAGAATTTTTCTCTGCGTACCTGTGTCAGTAAGCGACCGGAAAGATAATTGTTTGAGGAAGTCTTAAGATGGTTTAGTTATACAATTAAAATATGAGAACGACTCAACCGTTTTTTTTTTTTAAATTACTACCAGACCCTCCAATTAAATACAATAGACTGAAAAAAACATACTCACTGTAAATGTAATATAAAATACCGCTCCAGGGATATTTTTGTAGTTCAATGTTACCCGTAGAAACTTCGAGATCGTGGTCCACGCCGCAATTAATTAAATCTAACTGCACACTGTTTAATAGAGGCACTGGAAGCAACATCGAAAAGCTAGATTCTTATTGGAGCAGGCTTGGGCTTACTAAAGCCATAGACGAGTATTGATCTGCACTGAATTAACGGTCGGTGGTAAACGAAGCACATAAATGACGTCCAAACTGTCACGAATGATTATATTATTAATTTTACTGGTGGTAGGACCTCTTGTGAGTCCGCACGGGTAGGTACCACCACCCTGCCTATTTCTGTCGTGAAGCAGCAATGCGTTTTGGTTTGAAGGGTGGGGCAGCCGTTGTAACTATACTGAGACCTTAGAACTTATATCTCAAGGTGGGTGGCGCATGTCTATGGGCTCCAATAACCACTTAACACCAGGTGGGCTGTGAGCTCGTCCACCCATCTAAGCAAAAAAAAACGATCGAGAATAGAACGCGAACCAATATAGTAGTAACGAACCATTGAACTCGTCACGGAATAGATAAATAAGGTTGGAAAGGCCTTTGCTCTAATTTTGTATTAGAACCAGTGTCGCCGCTTCATTCCCACTATTTTAATTTCTACACATACACACACTGTGATTACAAGTATTTCGCACACAACAAAAACACCCACACATAAATCTCAGGACAGATATTCGTTCGCAAACTAGCACAAAACACCCGTAGGCATACACACTCACACACGCAAAAAGGCAATAAAAATGTTCATACACGCTAGTGCTTGATAAAATCGATATTCTTTATCGATAAATTATCTGATGAATGAATGGAGAAAATGAAACATGAAATAAATATTGAAAAAAAAAACTATTTTACTTTTATTAATTACAAATAGTCACTGTCGCTGGAATAAAACGTATTTGTTAAGCAGTTGGCGCTTGCTATTAATTGCGAATGAATTTTTCAAAACTAAGTGTATTCTGATTTTTTTTATGATAAAATCATTTTCAGTAAAATGTTTAGAGCAAATAGTACTCGTCTTTGTCTCCAGTTTCCTCTACCTGTCACGTCAATCCATTGTTCCCTGGCGTTAGGTTCTTTAGGAAACCTAAAATTTTTAATTTACTGCATAAGTCAAATAGCATTTTACTTAGATTTTAATACGTCTTAGACAATATAGTAAATACCCGTAAATTAGAGGTCTACATGTCCCTTTATATTATACCTTCACTTTAATTCAATGATAATAATTCAATAATAATAATACATATTTATTTTACTCAAAATACGTCTCACTAAGAATATACTAGGTATCATTAATTAAATATAAAATAATGCAAAAATTATCCATGTCAAATGTAAATATAGTCGAGAATTCTGTCGATGATTTTACTACATGGTCACCTCACTATCGACAAACTGCACGGCCAATCAGGGCAAAGGCCGAAATTTCAAAGATTGAAGTGTAGAGAACGCAATGCATGTAGTACATTGGAAGCTGACTTGGTCATTGCGTTCATTGGGCGAGTACACATCGCGCAATGTATGCTATTTATAACTTGCTGCAATAATATTGTTAATGTTTGGAATTTCATAATGCTCAGTATATTTTTATGTTTTAGACAAATAATATTGTAATTAAATGGTAATTTCGACTTACCGATCGAAAGATATACCTCCTCGCTCTATACTTGAGGTCTGATTTTTTGTTTTACAAGTTATAATTGCACAACACGGCACTATAAAGCGGAGATCTGTTCGCCAAGTAGTCCGAAGCGCACTAAACGCGGTGAATGAAAGAATCGGTCGAGTTATGTTTGTTCTATCATAACTGTGGCACGCTTGCCCCGCCTACATTACCATTCCAACCTTATTTATCTATTCCGTGGAACTCGTCGTGGCCTAAAGGATAAGACGCCCGGTGCATTCGTATCGAGCGATGCAACGGTGCCAGTGTTCGAATCCGACACATGTAACGTAGACAAGTCATTAGCGGTAGGCAGCGGTTTGGTTCTGCCCCTGGCATTGCTGAAGTCCGTGGGCGACGGTAACCACTCACGGTGGGCCGTATGCTCGTCTGCTTACAAGGGCAATAAAAAAAAATGAAAAAAAAAGTATTTTTTTAAAATGAAATTCGCACTTATTTCGATTAATTTTAGCTAACAAATAACATTTTCACTATTCGTGGATTTAAAAAATGCGTATCTTTATTCGCGTAACGTCATCAGGTTTGAGCCCCGTGAGCTCACCTACTAGCCACGGTTACGCTGAAATAGCCTCTAAAGGCTATCAGCATAGGTAGGAAAAAAAAAAAAAAACGCGTATCTATTCGGTACAGACACATTGATAGAGAGGATTCCATTAAGTAGGTATCCATTTCCAATATCCCATTTCCAACCGAATATATTTTGTAAACGCACCTTTCCATATTCACGATTTCGGCGTTTTCGCTTAGTGCGAGTTTTTTAACGTTCTCGATAGCGTAAAAGTTACCTAACTCAAATTTGTATGGAGTGGGAAAGTTTGCCTACGTTTGCCGCTAGGGGCGCTATTCCAACTGACTACAAATTTGAGTTAACTTTTACGCTATCGAGAACGTTAAAAAACTCGCACTAAGAACACTGGACAGATGTTACATGCACAATGGAATTGAGAATCCTCATATCACAAGGTAAATGATGCTATGATGACTATGGGCTCCGGTATCTATTTAACGCTAGATGACCCATGAGCCTATTCAACTACCTAAGCAACAATTAATTTTTTTGTTTTTTTATTGCCTTTGTAGGCGGATGAGCATATGGCCCACCTGGTGGTAAGTGGTTACCGTCGCTCATCGACGTCAAGGAGCACAGCCAAGTCTCTGCCTACCATAAACACAAATACCATATTACATACCAAACTATGATTATACCATAATAAAATATTACAAATATTATAACCTGGAGACGGTATGCGCTGATGTAACTAACAGCTAGAGTTTCTATCATAATCAACAGATTCTATCATAATTTCTTAGTTGTGCCAATATCAAAAAAAGAAAAAAAAAGACTTACGCTCAAACAAAAATAAAATTATCAACGGTTTAATCATTTTAAAAAACCGCACATTCACTTCAACATTGATTTAAGACTAATAACCTAAAAACCTTTCATGATACACAATGAAACATGATTTTGTTTACCGAATTCTTTTCATATAAAATAAAAGCCGTATTTCGTAAGGCGATAGCTTGTTGTGTAAACATCATATTGTGATATAATATTTAAATATTTGTGTGCTGAGCTGTTTTATTATTCCTGTATCTGAGTAGGTACATAACCGTAATACATATCGCTACCGATAATCTTACGTGGATTCCGAGAAAATAGAACAGCCATTAAAATACGATTGAGATATAACCTCTGTACAATTATACCCCTAAGCCATAGCTAGGTAGTACCGCTAAGTTTCTCGCCGGATCTTCTCAACGGGTCGCGATACCGATTCAGTAGAAGCATTCGGGGAGCAGCTGTCCTTCAGCTATTCTATCCGATGACTTGCAAGGGAAGTAAATGGTCCCTTAGAAATAAGGTGACACTCTGCAAAACTTGCATACGCCCTTTCATGACCTATGCAAGTGCAGTGTTCGCTCACGCGGCCTGCACTAACTTGAAACCCCTTCAAATCATTCAATCCCGTTTTTGCAGGATAGCCGTCGGAGCCCCGTGGTACATCAGAAACATCGACCTCCACGTCGACCTGGACCTAGAGTCCATCAGTAAGTATATGCAGTCGACATCAGTGCGCCATTTCGCGAAAGCAGCACGACACGAGAACCCTCTCATCGTAGCCGCCGGTAATTACATTCCCGATCCTGCGGACCGAATGATAAACAGTCGACGTCGCCCAAAACACGTCATTTTGGATCCTCCCGATCCACTAACGGTGCTTTTAGGTACCCCAAGCGCCGGTCATCGTTCTCGTTGCTTGCAACGAAGGGCTTGGCGAGTAAATTAACCCACAGACACAGCCCACTGAGTTTCTCGCCAGATCTTCTCAGTGGGTCGCGTTTCCGATCCGGTGGTAGATTCTGCGAAACATGGCTCTTGCTAAGGTTCATGTTGACAACGACGCCAGGTTTGAGCCCCGTGATCTCACCTACTAGTTGGGTGAATCTAGAATAACCCCACGAGATCACTACATAGAATAGTAACAATATTTGTCTGATTAATGTCATTAGAAAGATTTAAAGTTTGAACCTCTCAAGTTTAACATTATTAACAATCTACCTGCCAGAGACAACTTTCTAAAAAAATCTCTTGACTCTATGTCCCTCCTCCTCCTCCTCCTCGAGTCGTGTTCCTCATGTCTGAGGGTCGTGACCACCATCACCCATGAGCTTCAATCTTAGGATCTTTTTCCACTTTCCCCTGTCCACGGCGTCATGTCCCTACTTAAAACATAACTACCAGACATTTCTCATAGAACAACTAAAAACGAATGAGTAAAATGTACATATTTATTTAATAAAAAAACACAAAACAGTCAACTTAGTTCATGTCGTTCTCATCCCTGTAGTCTTTCTGTAAGCACTGAAATGTTCTAAATACTGATATATTGTGTCTATTGGAGTGTATATTTCGTTCATTCTGCTTATTAGATGCTGAGGAGGTTGGACCGGAACAGTTGGCCCTAACAATCCTTGAAGGAACTCTCGAAGCAGACCCCAGACCGCATTAGCCATTACGCATGGTCTGTATTCTACCTAGAAATTATAGAACATATTCTAATGATACTGTGAATAATATCAATACAGTCTGAGATATTGAGGCAATGACAGAGAGTTAGGGAAAAGAGAATTGATAGATTGAATTGATTGATAGATTGACTCCTACACATCCAGTCTAGTCTATGCAACAATATGAAAGTCCAGCCGTTGCCCCTTGGCCAAAAATGTGTTTTGAGTATTAATTAGCACCAGATAGACAGTGAGCTCGAATATCTAGTACTAAGAAAACTCAAAAAAGATGCTTAATGTATGCCTGACAATTAAATTTCCATAGAAAAAAATAGCTTCATATTGTTATAATTATCAAGCCTATTCATTCCCCAAAACTAGGTATGACCTTTGGGCATATTTCTGCCACAAGTCACCACCACGCCACCAAGGTGTTCCACTTTAAAGAATAGGTAACAGTTATCTAATATAATTGGCAATTCAACCTCATGTATTAAGGTAGCCGATGTCAAGTATGATATAATTTTCATGGTCCCTAATATTTACTAAGCAAATTTTGAAAACTTTGACAACAACAGCAATCTATAAAAAACAAAGATTTTTTTAACATAATATTACGGAAGTATTCTTTTTAGGAACGCATTTCTCCATCTATCTTTATGTACTATTATAGATATAGTGACGGACGTTCTGGATGCCTCCAAGTGTTCACATATATTAACATAGCTATTCACTAATTATTCAATTCACTCACCTCAATCAAAATCCCTTTAAAATTCTGATTCATAGTAACTGATCCGAGCTTCACACAGAAATCTCCGAGCTCAAACCTAGGTCCTTTGCTCTCAATCTTGGTTTGTTTCTTAGAAGTATAATGCTGAGACAACTTCATCATTAACAAGTCAAATAGTCCGTCAGCTATGACGTGAATATTTTTCGTGCCACTTTCAAGGATTGAGAAGACAGACGCAGGCTGCTCAGAGTTGTGTAATATATGTACTGTTTTTGTTGTACCTGAAATATTTGAGTTATGTTTTTGCTGTCAGAAATTTTAAAAGCAGCATTAGACAAAACTTTAGCTAAGGGCATCTGGCATTGTTAATATCCACAAGCGATGGTAACCATTAAGTGGTCTGACTGAATTTGACGAAAAGAAAATAAATATTGGTATCAGCATCTCATCAACTTTTCAATTCAACTATCAAGTACACGATTAGCTTTGGTTTTTATAAATTCCTTCCATTTTAATTTTTTTTATTGCTTAGATAGCTCACAGTCCACCAGGTGTTAAGTGGTTACTGGAGCTCATAGACATCTACAATGTTAATGCCCCACCCACCTTGAGATATAAGTTCTAAGGTCTCAGTATAGTTACAACGGCTGCCCCACCCTTCAAATCGAAAAGCATTACTGCTTGACAGAAATTGGCGGGGTGGTGGTACCTACCCGTGTGGACTCACAAGACGTCGTACCGCCAGCAATTACGCAAATTATAACTTTGAGGGTTTGATTTTTATTACACGATGTTATTCCTTCACCGTGGAAGTCAATCGTGAACATTTGTTAAGTACGTATTTCATTAGAAAATTGTTACCCACCTTCGGCTTTCGACATCTTATCCTATAGGCCACGACGACTTTAAGTACAATAAACTAGCTGACACCTTTGTAATGTCTGAAATATTTTCAAATATGTCATATCCATGTATTGGCGACCGGCCGTGTGACTTCTCCATAAATCGCTTAGTGGAATGTGTCTTTCTTTTTACTTTTAGCTTGGATTCAGTAAACACGTACCCATGAGTGGATGTGATAAATAACTCTCGCAATCAACCAGGAACTGTCCTTGTTGTGTCGCCCCTAATGCTAAGATACGCTTTGTAAGTAACTCCACTACGTATGTGCCGGTCTTGTTCTCTGGCACCGGATATTGCTGCAAGCTGTCGAGTTAATAATTGAAATAGTTTAATAAATCTAATCCACTATTCACGATTTTTTTATGGTAGATTTTATAGTTGTATCAAAAACATAATAGTATTAGTATTATACATCGCGGTATATTTTTATGAATGTAATTATAGGAATACCACACAATATTAACGTTCTATTTATTAAATTTGCACACTTACACTGTTACCCCCATTATAGATTGTTTGTATACAAAGCACAGATTATTAAATTAGTTGTCGCTATGGCAGTGGGCAGAGCAGTGCTGCCAGATGACCGTGTGAATTTCCCCCCAACTTTTTTCGAAAACCCCCCGAAAATAGGCTTTTTGAAGAAAAAAACCCCCAAAACAGTCTTTACTTATTTTAAAGAAGAAATAAAAAACCAAAAGCATTCTTTTATTTTTTAATCAAGCTGTCCCTATAACTTCAACCATCTCTATACAATTATTACAATCATATTCACTTTCGTTATTATTATTTAAAGCATACACGTTTTCTAAGTTAAAGATATTTAACATGTCCGATGTGGGAACAAAATTTATGACTCTATTTGGCAGTGAAAATCGAATCCTGAGAACCGCTTCGGCAGTTTCTATTGCCATTTGGTTGCATAATTTGTCCTTTATAATATTGACTTGTGAATAGTATAGTAGACTATAATAATAATTATTCTAACAGTAATTGCGAACTGTGTTTGTGGATGAATTATTGGTACTTAAAAAACCTCCGAAATTTCTAACTAATTTTTTCCCCCCGAATGTCCCCCCAAAGAATCTTTCCCCCCGAATTTCCCCCCCAAGGTCGAAAAACCCCCCGAATTTGCAGGGAATCCCCCCCATCTGGCAACTGTGGGGCAGAGGGCTTGCAATTTAATATTAGTAATAGACAGGGGTGCCTATCTGAGATCGATTAATCGAATCTGAATCGATTCACTGCATCGATATTTGACCCTTGAATATCGATGTTGATTTTTTCGGTTTTGGTAAAAACCAGTAATTTATTTACAATTAGCCTGTTATCAAGCAATAAATAGAATAAATACTTCAATTTTAGATAGTAAATCACAAGAACAACTTCCACAAAATAATAGTGAAGAAGTCAACGGAATAGAACTGATACGGAAAAAGTAATTTGGGATTTTCATAAATTGCTGATGAAAAAGCAACTTTTTACATTTATTGCACTGAGAAATGAAGGCTTAAACGAAGAAATTGAACACTATTTATTGGCAGGCAGTTGTGTACCTGAAGTATGACCACATACTTCACTGGCAAGAAAAGAAGAAAAAAAACCATCTAACACTACGTCCACTCAATAGCCATGTTTTTCTTTTATGAATGAGGGATCACTGGTGGGCCAGAGGCCTTTCCAGTTTCACTAGGACATGTGGGCGAGCAAAGGCTCATCCAGGAGAAGTGGGATGTGCTAACAGAGCCATGATGTATATGAGTATTGAGGCATCATCTTTACCTTGTGAGACCGCTTCAATTGCCTGCAATAACGCAAGTGATGAGCGGAACCGCTTGGATCCCAATACACTTGACAGACTGTTTTTAAGAAGTTCGGATACTAGACGGTGGGAAAATCTACATTATCTATTAGAATTTATACCTACAAGATTAAATTTAATGATAACAGACAACACCATAGTTTTTGGATGAGATGAAATAAAAGAATCTCTAGTTAAAATAATTAGAATTTGGTGAGAATTCAAAGATAATTTTAAAAGAACCCGAGAAACTACTAACAGTATCGACTGAGTCCTTATCTTACATAGCTAAAAAACTGTCGGATTTCTTGCACCAGTACATTTATTTAAGCTTTTGTACTATTGTACTTCAAAATCAATACGCTTACAGTAGTCAAGGTAAAACATAATTATCTAAGTATTTATTACTGTCCTTGTTGTCTTTCTTTTGTTTTTAATTTATGATTATTATTAATAGTATTGTTAAATCTCTATTGATATATTAATGTAATGCATGCTGTGATTGCCTCTAATTAGAGTTGCAGTTATCAATTGCTCTATACATGTCAATGTTATTTTATGTCTTACTGTAAACCCTGTCGGTAATCCTTATATAAATAAATAAATAAATTATTGAGACACACATAAGTATGTTAATGTAAGTTAAAATATAGCATTTTATTCGAATTAATAGTAAACTGAATTTATATTTCGTTTTTTTAATTGACCGTTCCTTTTTTATTTTACGCTAATGTAAAATATGGTAAAATGTGGTATTTCCAGTGTGTTACCAGGACATAACGCCATAAAAAAAAAGTAGTTTCATGTAGGTACCAACCAAAGTGATTTCTTCTTTAATTATTTTTGGAAGTATTCTCCATATTTTGTCTATATAGTCTATGCGATAGAGATGTCAAAATCCGATAAATTTTCAACTGTTGCAATATTTGCCGTATATTAATCGATGTATTCAAAGAGAATAAATTATAAAACAAACAAAAATATATTTGGTTATTGTTGGTCAATAGTTTCACTTCGCTAGATAAAAAACTTTAATTTTTAATCAATCAAATTATAGTTTCTAATATCAAGAAAAATGACAAATAGTATTTTTAATTATTAATCAAATTGCAGGTACGACAAAAATTAATTTATTGGTTTTTAAAAATCATCTATTTTAAATTTTTTTAATATTTACTGGTCATCCAAAACTATTCCACAAAAATAGCAACAAATCGAACCTAACGTACCGGTAAGTCGATATTTCGACATCCTCACATGAGGCATAGATTACACTTATGCTAGACTTTTTGGCGGGAAGTTGCGTGATTTGTTTTATTTTGTCTATTTAGTATTTCCTCAGGTTGTGTCATAACGGTGGCTTTTTAACTGCTTAATATCTATGAAAGTGCACAAATCTGGAAAAATAAAACAAGGCACTGGACGTAACTTCCCGGATCCTCCAAAGAGTCCACTGAAAATTTTTCAGTAAATGACCACCATTTTACTGAGATTATATTTTATCCCATATCATCTCATCTCATTTCATTTTCATTTCATTTCATGCCATGTTTCATATTAATCAACTTCTTCTTAATATCATTTTTCATATAAAAAAGTTATCATTAAATTTAAAATAAGACTTGACCTAAAGATCTTACTTACCAGGTCCTAAAATCCCTTAAAAAAACAATAAAAAAAAATAAGAACTTCAACCAAGATTTATTAAATTAATCATTGGTAGTGGATTTAAATCTTAAGCAACTATCCAATTACGTTCAGTAATTTTGCAATAACACAATATATCTACCACCTAATTATATCAAAGATTCAATCAAGAATTTTTATGACGTCACTAATAAAGTTGGACCAATCGGGAGTGGACAGATAATTTTATGACCAAATTGACAAGTACTCCTTCATTACCACAGTATTTATTTACATTTAGTTTAAAACTACTCAAGATAGACATTACGTGTTACACAAAGATTGTGGAAATAAATTTAAAAAAAAGACAGTAATTACGTCAACTAATTATTGAAGTAAAATTAAAAAGTGTGATTATTTTGTATAATCGATTACGCGTTTTGTATTTCACAAATTTATCTTACTACGTTTTGTTGGATGTTGGAAAATGATACCAGATAACGTTACCTTGATTGTAAAGGCACCTAATCAGCAGGTCGAGGATCAAAACATAGAATGCAGATCGTCGTGGACCGTGAAACAGCTAAAAGGACATCTATCCGAAGTGTATCCAAGCAAACCGGTAAATAACGAATTATTCAATGTAAATTTCATTAATTAGGCGCAATAAGTTTATGTAATCCGTTGTTAGGGCTAACGCCGGTGCAAAAAAAAAACAACTTTGGCCAAATTAAACGAAACCAGGCTATTCAAAGTGAATTATAATTTGAATTAAAGCAATTTTAATACAACCTAGCTAATCAAAAAATTTCCTAGCACATTCTGCTACAGAAATAATAAATAAATTGATATGTACAGTTGTATATGTGTAGCAAGTGTAATTTCATTGCTTTATTGCATTTATTTTTAGTTGTCTTCCTAGTGACTTATATTTTGTTATTTACGCCTGTGGGTAAAGGCAAATGTATGAATAAAGGCAAATTTATGGTAGGCAGCGGCTTGGCTCTGCCCCTGGCATTGCTGACGTCCATGAGCGACGGTGACCTCTTACCATCAGGTGGGCCGTATGCTCGTCTGCCTACAAAGGCAATAAAAAAAATATTTATAAAATGAACATTAATGATGTAATAATAATCCTTAATCTAAATCACAAATCTTTACAGATTCTGTGCAGAAAGCTATCAATAGTACATTAATTTGGAAATCGCAGTAACATGATTAGATAACAATAAAGTAATAAATATAAAAATAAAATATATCTACAGAAATCTCCAAACGCTTGAAGGAGGTTACACATGATGCTAAGGCTGGCTGGTACTTTGCACAGAGAGTGAGTCTGGCTGTCCAATGAGGCAACGTAGCCAGTATCTTGGGGACTGTGCCTCCTTCAAGCGCGTTGGAAGATCTGTTCTACTGTGTGGGTTGAGTTATGTTAAATTATTTTGATTTGACTTTTTGTTAATAAAAAATAAATACAAAACAAATGACAATAAATCATAATTATTTTTCAATAACTTCTTTCGATTTTGCGCCATTTCAGATATTTTTTTAAATATATCTATATTATATTTTGTTGGATTATTTTAATGAAGTTATATGTACTCTTCAGTGATATTATTTTAAAGGTCACAAAATATTTACATGACCAAATCGTTCTTTAGTTATTGAGTGTTCAATTAACTCTCAAACTAATCATAACTATGAGGTATTGAGAGAAGTAGTAATCTCATAAAGTGACATTGCCATCCTTAAAATGTGTACTGATTTAAAATACTTTATTAGTCTTCTCTGTTATGCTATGCAAATACAATTTGGTAAACATCACACCCTGTTTATCTAGCCAATTCTTATCAGCAGTGATACTGCAATCTGTAATGTCAATAAAGAATAGAGCCATTAAAAAGTATCTATAATAAATAAAAAATTAAATAGCACAAAACACAATCAATTTGCTTTTAAACTCACTTTTGCATAGAACTGGCTAACTATCTTTTAAAGTCAGTTAATAAACCAATTAATTTTGATAACACCAATTTGGTGCACATTGATAAGGCTGTAAAAGGCAATAAAAATACCACACCAGAATATTGGAATTTTTAGTCAGTCCAATATGTTAGTAAAATAGCTTTAATATTTATTTTTAGTTTTTAAAAACATTTATTGAGTATTTAAAAATTTATGGCAATAAACAATTTTTATTTGTCATCACTTTGTACGGATAATTTAAAAATGTTAATCAAAAATGTGTATCTACAAAAATAAATCAAAATATAAACAATTCATAACAACAAGTGCATTATATATCTTGCATGCTCTGTCAAGTGAAACTTTCTTAACACAAATATTCCAATGGGGTAATCCAAACATGAAAATTACATTAAACTTTTACACTATAATGAATAATATCAGTTTAAGGAAAAATACTGGCATATTGTATACAGTAAAACATATTAATAATTGTTTTTTTTATTATTTTAAAACCATAAGAAATTAACATATTTCTCAATTCAAGTCAACAAAATTTAATTCATTCGAATTCATCGTTTTGTTACAGAGAACAGATGATCAAAAAATTATATACTCTGGTCAACTTTTAGACGACAACACAATACTGAAAGATGTTCTCCGAACTTATGAAACCACTATCGCTCATACCATGCATCTAGTTTGCACACCAACCAGGAAAATGGCTAGCCCATTACCCCAAGACAAGGTCGAAGTGGAGCCAACTGAAGGACTCAGGCACCGGAATGTACCAGAACCAACAAGACCGGTGGAAGCCAGACCGGAAACAAGGCAGAATGATCAAAACCACACAGTTGAAATGCAGAATTATCTGACCTCTTTGACAAATAATTATGGACGGCCTAATTTCATGAATTACAATATGGCAGATGGACAGATTCCGGGTGATGTCACTTCCCAAGTTAATCAGATGATGATGATGCAACAAGCTTATTTGGAGTATCTAAGGCAGTACACTAACATGTGAGTATTTAATAATACATATTCTTAATTTTATATTCACTCATCTAGTGCAATAAAGGTTTCTTTTGGTATTTGCATAAAAAATGCATGTACATAGGATTCATCCTAGGATAGTGACCATTACTCTAGAGTCTAGGCACATGAGTACCAGTTTATTACTACAAGGTTTTCTGTTATATTATAATATAAAGAGATCATGCCCCAGTGATATTAAGTGCTCATGATTTCATAGATCCTTCTCCTGCTGTTATCAGTGCTATTGGAAACTATTGGTAGCAGCAACAAAGGCACCGATCACCATGCTCGTGAACTACGACCTTAGCTCATAGCCTCAGCCCATTGATCTTTACCTGATCTTCTTAACAGATTGTGAACAATTCAGTGAAGGGTAGCCCTGTAGCTGTTGCTCTTGAGCTGTTTAGCCTCCTTAGGAGGCGATCAGACAATTGTTAGCGAGCTTTCTTATCATCCGCCCATTGATCCCAGCTAAGCAGCAAAGTCTGGACCATCCACGATTCTCATTCGCAGACTCGAAAAATATTCAAATACGTCATGAATTAAATTTCGGTAACATCCTTCGTCTCGACTGGGCTTTAGATACGGGTGTAAATTTTTCCACGTAACTAAGACGTTTTTGTGAATTCGTTATAAAAAATATCGCTGCGTAGCCAGTAGGCCTTGAACTCTTCTATCTATGTACGGTAACCGGTGATCAGGAAATTATTTAATTATTTAATTCGAAGGTTACTCGGTGTTCGGTACGTAGGTTATAGGTTAAGTAGGTAGTAGATATTATGTCAATTCAACGAAGGCTTATATGTCTGAAGATCGGCGAGTACATTTACGGTTATTGTGTATAATAAATATTGCCAGTAATCGTTCACGCGTGTACCTGTATGCCTATTTACGCGAATCAAATAAAAACTGCAATTAGCAATAAAGCGACGTAAATACATTAAAAAAACACGTGTAGCACTCAGGGACTGCCGCGGTACCTAAAGCTATTGCATAGCATTTTTTATCAACTTATGCAATTATAATTAGAAAATAATAATTTAATATTAAAACAATAATAAAATAAGACCACGCTATATTTATAAACATTAACTGTGCCCTTCATACTCATAAGCTAGACCGCGCGAGAGAGAGATGGGCAGACTTTTCATGATGCACATGAAGTGTGACGTCACGCCGCGCGCTTATTCACAAACACTACACAAGCGCAACGTGTGAATGTGTTGAACGCGAGCTACATGGTAGACGGAGTGAGGGGTGTTAGGTTTTTTCGTTACGGAATTTCATGATTCGGTCGCCGCGCTCAAGGCCCGCGATAAAAGCTATGCAATAGATATTATTTTTTTGTTTGCGCAAAACCTTTACAATGTGAATTATGACGCACTATTTATTGAAATTTACTCTATGTAAAATGTTGTGAATTCTAGTTCGTATCGATTTATTACCATTTGCAACAAACAAGAGTTTAATAGATGCTCACGGTTAAACACCTTGTTTAAAGACGTAAGCAAACAGAGCACACACTTTATGTCGCATTGTTCGTTTGACGATTTAATTGGTCCCGTTTCGCTGTGTGGTGTCAGCTGGTTTATAACCTTGGGATTCAAAGGCGAATCGTAGAATTTCACTGAAACACAATTATTGCTCTGAACGTTTTACACAATCAGCGATGCTGTTACGTCGTCGGCAAGGTCGAAAGGAGATTGATCATTTGGTAACGGATTTTGTTATTTGACTTATGAAAGAGGACACTACAAGACGCCTACAGACATTCGAGATGTGGTGCTACCGTCGCATGTTACGCATTAGTTGGACGCAGAGGGTCAGGAACGAAACCGTGCTTCAGCGCGTTCATATGTCCCGGAAAATGTTGCCTTCTATCAAAAAGCGCAAGATGAATATCTCGGCCACGTGCTCAGGAACGATTGATACATGCTGCTGCAGCTGATAATGATGGGCAAAGTGGACGGAAAGAGACGTGCTGGGCGAAGAAAAAAGTCATGTCTCCGGAATATCCGGGAGTGGACCGGTTTTGCCTCCGTCGAACTGCTGTTCCGGCTGGGTACTGACAGAAATGAATACAGGAAGCTAAAGGCCAACCTTCAGGATTGAAGAGGCACTGGAAGAAGAAGAAGAAGAAGAAGGACTTATATGGAGGACTTATATATACTTGATATATGAGGACCACTTAGCGCTGCACTACACCAGGCAACTGACCGGATCCGATGGAGGCTGGCAGTCGACAAGCTGAAGCGGAGTCACGATCCTCAGTAATGAGCGAGCGATAAAGAGGAGGAAGATGAGGACTTACGTTCAAACATGCATGACGAATCGACAGGCTGTCAAATAATAATGGCGCTATGATAACTGACGTAGCCTGGAAGATTGCGACGTTGAAGTGGCGGTGAGCAGGTTACTCAGAAGTCCTCGAGTGACGAACGCGCACCGGAAAACGTGGCGTGGGTTGGGCTCTCACGAGGGGACTGACGACCAGCTAAAGGTCGCGCGAATCTAAAGGAGTGCGGGCTGCGGAAGACCGGTCACTGAGGCGAACCTTGGGGAGACTTATGCCCAGCTGTAGACGACTGTGGGCTTAATAATGCTGATGAGAATTCAGAAGAGTTAAACCTAAAACCTTTCTCGTATCGATCTTATCTCGTAGGGTGAGCGATCCTCGGCCTTGTACTCAGCCCTTCGAACTGTCCGGAAATCTGGTGGTAGTCCAGCGAGACAGTATAAGAATATTTACTGGTGGTAGGACCTCTTGTGAGTCCGCGCGGATAGGTACCACCACTCTGCCTATTTCTACCGTGAAGCAGTAATGCGTTTCGATTTGAAGGGTGGGGCAGCCGTTGTAACATACTTGAGAGCTTAGAACTTGTCTCGGGGTGGGTGGCGCATTTACGTTGTAGATGTCTATGGGCTCCAGTAACCACTTAACACCAGGTGGGCTGTGAGATCGTCCACCCATCAAAGCAATAAAAAAATAAAAAGATCTTCACTAAGTTATGTCGGATCCGCGCTGATCCGATCGGGTCCTTGAATTTTTATCATGTTCCAACGACGCTATTCTATAAAATGGGGTTAACAGACCGTGAATGATAACACGGTCGATCTACAGTTTAAAAAAACATATGACCTAATAAGGTACATTGATGGCTTTTAATGTATGAAGATAAACATAGTAAAACTCTATTCACTCTATCGATAAATGTATGGATCGGCCCGATTTAATCGTTAATTACGGAATTCAAAAAACTAATTTAATTCTTGTAAATTATATTTTGTTGTGCAGTAATATTGTTAAAGGCTAGGAATGAATAAAATTCTTCACCGTAATACTAAATGAAACTCAATTTATTTTTTACGACACTTAAGGAAGCCTTCAATATAACAATTAATTTATTTCGCTTCATGTCTGCAATAGAACTGATTATTAGCAGCTACCTTCATGTTGTCGTATGAGAAGATATCGCAGTTTTAAAATAACATCGCAGCAAAATAATGATCAAGCGCGTAATATTGATGTACAAGGCGCCGGCACATAAGAACAACAAGAAACACCCAAATCACTTCAAGATAGGCTTTGAAAATTATAGGTTTTTGTGGATTTCTCTAGGATCCCACCATCAGATCTTGATGATTACAGGAAAATTCGGGAAGTCTACCCTTTCGAACAAAAAACAGAAAAGAGAATTATCAGGTTCAAGCATTCTTGACAAATGGGTGAACATACATAGATAAAAAGTGGTGGTCGAATTGATAGCCTCCTCTTTTGAAGTCGGTTAAAAAGTGTGATTTTGGTATCTTAAATAGCTCGCAGCTAGCTAATGAAGTCGCGAGTAAAATTTAGCGTTATGCCAAAGTAACGATTCCACGCGGACGAAGTCGCGGGCAAAAGCTAATCATAATTATAATCAGTGATTGCGTATTCCTTCGTTCGATTTAGTCGTAACATTCTACATTGCTGGTTTAATGTTTGATCTCATTTAGTTAAGGGTTTATCCTCTCGTCTGTCAAATAGAGTAATGGAACACTACCATGGGAAAAAGAACCACTAAGCATCATCACCATTAAATAGTTTTATGTGTAATGAGTTTTTATATTATATTTACCAAACCAATACACAACGAAGCTATTCAAATATTTTTAAAATTTCATATCATTCGAAATATTCAAATTTATTTACATATTTCGATTTACATTTCTGGCAGCTCTGCATAAACTGTTTACAATGCTCCAGTGACGTTTATATGAAGTAGAATCCACTAATTACGTATAATGCTAACGAAACTTATAAATTCAAACAAGCTTTAACAATACAATTTTATTTATATTAAAATTAATAAGGTATTCACAAATTTAAGTTTTTAAAGGGTTACTTCTGACGGACACCAATATCAAAGATCATGTCTACTTTTTTTTGAAGGGATTTTATGACCTGGTAACTAACACCTTTAGGTCAAGTCTTATTTTAATTTTAATGAAAACTTTTTTATATGAAAAATCATACTATGAAATGAAATGAAGTTGAATTAATATGAAACATGGCATGAAATGAGGTGAGATTATATGGAATCTCAGTAGGTAAAATGGTGATTATTTACTATAATGTTTTCAGTGGACTTTTTAGAGAATCCCGAGAAGTTACATATCATCGACTTTGCTTTATTTTCCCACATTTGTGCACTTTCACAGTTAATACACATTTCAAAACAAATCACGCAACTTCACTCTTCGCATTTCCACCAAAAAGTCTCGATCATGCCTACCAATTCGTTTAACCCCCCAATATCAAGTGGAAGCCGAGTATGTCAATATACTTATGGTGTAATATCACGTGTCCAGGCTACAGTCGTACAACGACACCCAGCCCCACGCCCCGGCTCCGGAGACGCCCGGGCCGGCGGAGCAGGCGCCTCCCCCGGCGGAGGAGGAGGGGGGCGCCGTGGGCCGCGACTGGCTCGACCACCTGTACGCCGGCTCGCGGCTCGCGATACTGTTCTCGCTCGTGTACCTGTACGGGAGCCCGGCGCGGCTGCTGCTGGTTGCGCTGCTCGTCACCGCCGGCTATCTGTGAGTATACTCCGTGAAACTTCTGGTTATTGAAGTGAAACTTCTTAAGAATCGTTGTGATTTCAAACTCAATGAAACGAAAATGAGATAGAACACACATTATACGTGAAGTTAAAATATCAATCACAGAGGGCGCTACCTCATACCATATTAGATGATTTACAATTATTATTCCTATTTAGTTTGCTATCAACAGATGTCACACTTTTATTTATTTATTTATTTATTTATTGCATAGATAGGTGGACGAGCTCACAGTCCACCTACCCATAGACATCTATAACGTAAATGTCGACCCACCTTGAGATATGATTTCTAAGGTCTCAAGTATAGTTAGAACGACTGCCCCGCCCTTCCGCCCTAACCGAAACGCATTACAGCTTCACGGCGAAAATAGACGTGGCGGTGGTACCTACCCGTGCGGACTCACAAGAGGGCCTACCACCAGTAAAAACACATCACATTAATTTATTTCATGAATAATACAGTCACCAAATCGGCTTCTTCCGCGAACTACAACTGAATCCTGGCGGCAACCAACCTGCCAACGACCGGCCGGAGGAAGCGGACCGCCCCCCGCGGCCGGCCGACGCGGACCGACGCGAGCCGACGGCCGACGACAACCGACAACACGAGCCGACGACCGACGACAACAGACAACAGGAGCGCTCGGCCGACGACGACCGGCGGGCGCGGGGGGCCGACCAGTCGCTGCTGGCGGCCGCGCGCGTCATCGTGATGTCGTTCTTCGCTTCGTTAATACCGGACGTGAATTATTAGTGAATATAAATTTAATTGTATATTTATTTTTTTCACAATTTTGTCGTCTGGTATACTCGTTGCAGCGAATGTGAATGTCGTGAAAAATCCTTCAGTTGAAACTGTAAGTTTAAAAATTGCCGCGTCGAAATTCCGGTGTAGGAGACAAAACCGTAAATGATAGTCTGATGATAAAATTATTTGCCACATATGACGTCACGCTTTGTGATTGGCGTTTCGATTCACGTAAAACTTGTTAAAAATTTGTTGAAATTGTTAGATTTTACTACAAGAATAATGATTGTTTATTTACATTAAATTAAGATCGATATAAACTGCTTTGATGGTTTCGATATTATCAGTTGACATTCGCCGATATCGGCAGTCGGGACGGCGTTAATGAATAGAACTGGTTCACATGTGTCGAAACACAGCCGATCGCCGAAAAATTACATTCGAATTTGATTATTTTGTATTAAGCGAACAACGATTTAACGGTAGGCAGCGACTTGGCTCTGCCTCTGGCATTGCTGAGGTCCATGGGCGACGGTAACCACTCACCAACAGATGGGCCGTATGCTCATCTGCTTACAAGGGGAATAAAAAAAACAAAAACAAGCGTCGCCACGTAACCATCAAATTTTCAATCACTGTTAATAAATTGTAAAGATGTATTTTGTAAATAAATCTTAAGGACTATCTATACGTAAGAATCCAAACGTATAAAAAATTTCATTGACTTTGTATTGGAGCGAGGGATGGGTTTTAGAAATTGCTATTCGATTGGAAACTTTTAAGTTGTGACAGGTCTATTAGAGTTACAAGCGCGGATCGCCGTGATTCTATAAAAATAAAAATCTACGTTACCATAGCCGAACAGGCTGTTAGCAATGAAATCCCTTGACCTTGTAAAAAAATACTTTTGTCAACATATTTATTTAAAAAAAAAATGTCAAAGCGGGAAACACGTTTTTATGCGACACTTTTACAAGAGATTTGAATTTTTTAATATCGAATTAAATGCGCCTATTAGAATATTATTGTACTCTTAGCGCTATTTTGTAATACAAAGGAAAATCATAACATACGTCTAAAACAGTTAGTTCACAACTATGAAAACTTAAAATGTCATTTGTATTGTTATTGGCGGTTGTTCAACAACTTTTTCTTGTAAAATAGTGGAAGTCTATTTTCTATATACAATTGATTTTTTCTCCTATCTACGCCGAAAGTTCGGTTTTCGTCCCGCTATACAGGGAAGAAAGTGTAACTTTCTCTCCCTGGGCACAAGGTGCGCATGCGCGTTAGAGTTTACGTCTGCTCTCACGCACCTAATATTCTCTGCCATTGTTGTGCTTGGGTAATTTGCAATATTGTGTTTAGTGTAAAAGTGAAATAAACAAAAGGCAATAAAATTTAATAGTGAAGTATTAAACAAAGATGAGTTCATCAGACAGTTCTTATTCAATTAGTAGTAGTTTATTTAAAAATTAAAAAACAGTTAAATTGTTTTTTTTATGAATACGGGGGGGCTCCGCCCCCCTAACCCCGGCCAGAGCTTCGCCCATAGACCCCACCGGGTCTTCGCCCCTGCACCCCGGCTCTGTACTCCACGAACTTTGGGCCTGGTAGGAGAAAAAAAGTATGTGCACCGTGGGAGAAAAGTTGAACATTTCCTCCAGCGTGTTTGGCAATTTTACACGCGGGAGGAAATGTCCAACTTTTCTCCCTTGGTGCACAATGTACTATTTTTAACTTTTGTATAGGGAATGTCATCAAATAGCATTTCCACCGCAGTGTTTAATTACCAGTGAATTATCCGAAATCGTAAGCGTTCGAATAACTAGCACGTTTAAGAATTATAGAGACCCAATAAAAAAAATGTGTATTTTGAAAAACGTTGTATAGTTTTCAAATCGAAAAGACGTAGAGGAAGGGGACGGAGTGAAAGAGACCGATGGATAAGTTTGTCCCTTTTTAAGCTACTTCTGGTCTTTTGGTCATTTAATATGAGTCTCTGAAAATAAATGCTCTAGGTCCATTTTTAAATTAAAATCGATATTCAAAAATTTCGAAATGTGTCTATAATTCTAAAGGTGCAAACGTCAGAAAAGAGTTTGAGAAAGAAAAATTTATAAAATTACAAATAAAAAATTTGAACTGAATTAAAACCAAATAATGTTTACATAATTAAGGTATTAGGTATTTAGATTTTAATAAAGCTTTTAAGTTATAGCTAATTAATGCTGTGTGGTTTGTAAATTCTTTATGAAGTATCTAAGATAGAATAGATATTTAATTAAATACATTTTGTGTTAATAGGTAATATGTTGGTTTCCTTTTGAAGCTATCTTTGCAGTTTATTAACATAAATAGACTTAAAACGTTCTTACAAACTACATGTCTAATAAAAACATCTTATTTAGTGCCCCACCAAAATGTATTTACGTAGCTTCCGGATGCTTGAGTTTTGTAGATTAAGCCACAAATAAAATTGAATAGTTGTTTTTTTGTTTTTAATATTGTCAGTGTATGTACTCTGTTATTATTTTTACGGTTGAAATTATCAGACCATATAAGCAATAGTAATTTCACCAAAATTTCTTTGAATATCCAAGGGAGTTAAATGATTATCCCTCACGTCCGACGAAGCTAGGATAACCCCTCGAGGTTACTAACATGTGTAGGAAGAAAATAAAATATTCCCTGGGAATTTCATACTAAACAGATGATTCGACAAAAATATTACATATAGAATGGTTTTCCAGGATATTTCATATTCGCAGTAATGAATTTCCGAAAGACGATACCTGTAAATAATTTTGTAAAAAGCTAAATTTGTGATCGCTTTTCTATTATATTATTTGTGTAATACGCGATGCATAGTTAGTTGAATTTTGTTTGTAGTTTGTAAGCTATTTATTTCATTGTTGTTTTTTGTTGCAAGTGTTTCGAAAGAAAAAAAAAAGTTCTTGAAAACCATATTTGAAAATTAATTTGTTTTCTAATGAAATACAATGTTGAATTTTTCAAAGAACAATGAATAAAATGTATAGAGCGAAGTTTAATTGTTCAATCAATTTTTCAATTCAATTATCTATCTATCTCTTAGGTTTATGGCGTTTCCTTTTAGATTTCGCCAATGTCAAGTGTATATTTTAATACTCTGCTTTCTATAGCGGGCTTCGTGAACGAGCAAGGTCACAGATATACGGAATGATTTTTTGACAGATGTTAAAATGACAACGAATGTCAAATGTGTTGAAATCCGTATGTAACCATCATAGGTAACCATATACCTACTGTTCAATACTGAAGCTACTTAAGTTTAATAAGTTACCACTAAAAATTTGTCAACAAATTTCGAAGACTTGCAATAAAAATTAGAAATGATTCAATAATTATTTTAGAATATATTTAAAATAAATATTTCACGTAACATTGTTACTTTGCGTGTGATCGTTACATGCTAAAATGACAACTGCTGTCGTTCAGTGCTATTAATATTTTCATACAAAGATAGATGCATTTCATTACTTTTTTTTTTTCATAAGTTTGTGTTAATGTAGTTTTAAAAGGAAATCTTGGAGATGGATTGTTTGCTGTGATAAATGTTATTGAGTTTGCACCCATCATTAAATTATGAAAATTCAATGTTTGTTTTATTTTACGAACGTTCCTCCTAATATTTATTTTTGAAGTGAAACTTCTATAACGCATGAGGGTAAAATTTTTACAGAACGTCACGCAGGTATGCAACGGAAGTGACATCAAACTACTATTGAAATTAAGTACTTGTCAAATGTCAATAGTAGTAGTTGTTGTATTTTTCCAACTGAAAAGGCAAATGTATCATACCATACAGTCCAGTATTTTATAATTTTTTTGTGAAAAATGTTAATAGGAATTGAAATGAAATGAAATGAAAAGAATTTGGAACATTAATCAAATAGCATGAAATTAAATTAGTCAATTCAATTGGCAAAATATTAGTCATTTACAATTTAGAAATCTAAACTTAATGTGACTGTCAACACTGAGGTTAGAGATTGACATTTGACAGACTTTTGGCGGGAACATATCTCCCTTTTTTCCTTCCTCTAAGTCTCGGAAATCTAAAGTTTTAGATTTGTATAAATATAAGCAAGACTTATAAATTAGTTCGCCAAAAAAGTTTCACTTCTGACATGTGTACTTTGTACGCACGCACTTTTTTTTTACTGATAGACAAGTTATTACCGCTTGGTATTAAAATGTTATTGAGCTCTACACACTACAACGTCTCGAGGTCTTTAATGGTCTTGAGAGACCATTTCAGCGTAACCTTAACTAGTAGGTGAGCTCACGGGGCCCAAACCTGACGTCATTGCTAACATTAGCCCTAGCAAGAGGCGTTCTTCGCTGGATCTACCACCGCATCGGAATCGCGACCCACTTAGAACATGCGGCGAGAAACTCAGTGAGCCGTGTCTGTAGGAAAAAATTGTATTGTCACTGCTGTATTAAATAATAGAAACGCAGATATTGCCATAAAAATATTTCTATTTTATTCATTTAACCATTAGAAATCCTCATCACTAAAATTAATGTCCATTTCGTAATCATTAATTAATAAGGGGTTAATTAACTCTTTCTCTTTACTGTGATCTATTATTTTACTAACTTTATTTTCATTATTATGCAAGTCATCTCCTAAAATATCTAAATTATTTTCTTTGTCAACTTCATCCATATTATTTATTTCATCAATTTGTGTATTATCATTAATAGATGTTGTAACTTTTTCGGTTCGTTGGTTTATATTGGCTTCAATCAAATCATTTGGCACACATAATTCAATATTTTCAATTGTTTCTGTTGTATCCTTTTCAGTATTATGAATTTCCATAGGTTTTTCCTGAGAGCTATTTTTAGTTTGAAGCTCAAATACTTTAGTTATGTTAAGAGCTTCTTTTAGATTATGATTATCATTATTGACAGTTTGATTTTCTATCAAACTTTTATTTATTTGTAATGAATTATCTACTGCACCATTGTGTTCAATTCCATCGCTATATCGTGTTTTCGCATTTTGTAGTGTTTGTTCTTCATTGTTTACTTTGTTTATATCATCAATCTGTTTGTTTGTTTCTAAATTATCATTATTAATTCGCTTTTGTTCAACATTGACATTTTGTTTGAGCTTAGCCAAACGCCGTTCTTCAGCCAATTGCCTATTTCTAAGCATCCTTTCTCGTTGTTCTTCGTTTATAGAAGGAGACGATGTTGCTTTTGGTAGTATTTGAGACCTGAAATCAAACATTTTCACAATAAAGTATTATTATATCATGTCCCACTTATTAGAGCAGGTCAATGACACGCGGGCCTTTGGTTCGTGTTAGTCGCGCAGGTGGAACTTGCGTGGGGTTCAAGAACAAGTAAACATCCAGCATTTTATTGATGGTAATCAAGCGGACAGACAGTACAATCTATATATACAAAAATGAGTTGCTGTTCATTAGTCTCGCTGAAACTCGAGAACGGCTGGAGCGATTTGGCTAATTTTGAATTATTCGTGGAAGTCCAGAGAAGGTTTAAAAGGTGAAAAAATGTGAAAAGGCTCGGAATTAAATAAAAATAACAATTTTGTTTTTCCTTTGATGTGTGCCCCGTCGGACGGATTCCTTTTGTTTGTTTTAAGTTTATTTTATACAAAAGTTTAGGTCTTTTATTTGAGTCGACTATTATCAAAGGCGGCAATCTGACTTTTGGACAATGATTGGTAAATCAGAAAAACGAATTATTGACTTTGTATTCCATTGGCAGTCACAAAACTCTTCGGAACGACATCTTAGATAAATAACAGGTTAACTATTAACCTTTATTTAATGCAGGTTTTGAACCGTATTCTTTGAAGGAGACGATTATATTCAAATAAATCTGTATTGACATATCAATAAAAATTTTTTGTCCAAATGTACAGATTGCCACCTTTGATAATAGACGACTCATTTATCGATTGAGGCACTACGAAGTCTGCCGGGTCAGCTAGTAAATATTATAATTAGGAACTTAAAGTATAGCGTGCAGACCGTGCAACGGCACCGAGAGGAAAGGGAAGAACGAACCATAGACACCTGCATTTATACACAATGCAGGGCATTCAATATCAAGCCAAGATTTAATGAATACCTATTCACTAACATTCTTAATACCACTATCAACACATTAGATAGATAGATAGACATGACAAAGTGACAGATAGGTGCTGCCATGTTAGAATTGTTGTTGACTTCAGATGCGTTCTTTCGGATTGCATTGGTGCTTTTAGGCATTTCGACCACTATTTACCATACTCGTCGAACTCGCGTTCGACACCCGAAGAATTCAAAATTTAAACTCATAACACTAACATATTTTCTAATGGAATACATACTCAACAAATGTTCACTATTGACTTCCACGGTGAAGGAACAATATCGTGTAAAAAAATCGAACCCGCAAAATTATAATTTGCGTAATTACTGGTAGTACAAGAGGTCCTTGTGAGTCCGCACAAGTATGTACCACCATTCTGCCTGTTTTTGTCGTGAAGCAGTAATTTTAAAGGTGGGGCAGCTGTTGTAACTATGCTTGAGACCTTAGAACTTATATCTCAAGGTGGGTGGCGCATTTACGTTGTAGATGTTTATGGGCTCCAATAACCACTTAACACCAGCTGGGCTGTGAGCACGTCCACCAATCTAAGCAATAAAAAAAAAAGCTGAGTTTATTCTCGCGTATTACGCATATATATATATTATTATCGACCAGAAGTGAGGTAGTTAACAAAAAGAAATAAATAACACAGAACTGGCCTAATTATATTTCACTGAATTAACAAAACTTCTAACAAAATGGTTTCAATTTACTATTAACGAAAACTGTTAAAATTACACAAGTCCCAAACAAGTTTCAACAAGAACCGCACACGCGAACGCCACGCACAAAAAAGAGGCAAAGGCGCAGCGAGGGATCGTTTTTATAGTTTTAGCGCTGGCTCTCGGTCGGGGGTTGCCTGGATTCGGTAACAATATATATATTTTTATTGCCCTTGTAGGCAGACGAGCTTACAGCCCACCTGATGGTGAGTGGTTACCGTCGCCCATGGACTTCAGCAATGCCAGGGGCAGAGCCAAGCCTTTGCCTACCGCTTAATACTCTCTACAGGCCTCGTTTGAAAAACGACTTGTTATAGCGCTCGGGAAGCACCGTGGAGGGGCGCTCATTCCATAGTCTGATGGTAAGTGGCAAAAAAAACCCTTTGGAAACGCACTGTGGATGACCGCAGTGGTTCCAGGTAGTATGGATGAACTCTACTCCGGTGGCGGGCGGTGCGGTGGTAAAAGCGAGATGCCGGTATCATCTCGAACAATACCTCAGAGCACTCCCCATGGAGCATACGGTACAAAATACAGAGGGAACCGAAGTCCCTCTGCAGACCCAGAGGTTCCAAACGATCCTTGAGAATGGGATTATCGACAATCCGAACGGCCCTCCTCTGTATGGAGTCAAATGGAAGAAGCTGGTATTTGGGAGCCCCGGCCCAGAGATGGAAGCAGTACTTCACGCGAGGCTAGACTTGTGCTTTACAAAGCAAAAATCTCTGTCCAGGCGTGAAGTACCGCTTCGCTCTGTTGAGGACTCCCAGCATTTTGGACGCCAACCTGGCTTTGCCTTCCAAATGACTCCGAAACTGGACATCGCTCGAAATGTCGACCCCAAGTATCCCTACTGAGTTTCTCGCCGGATCTTCTCAGTGGGTCGCGTTTCCGATCCGGTGGTAGATTCTGCGAAGCACGGCTCTTGCTAGGGTTCGTGTTAGCAACGTCGTCAGGTTTGAGCCCCGTGAGCTCACCTACTAGTTACGGTTACGCTGGAATAGCCTCTCTAGGCTACCAGCTTAGGTAGGAAAAAAAAAAAGTATCCTCTCGGAAAGTTGCAGGATTACTAAATACATATGTAGATATTTGCGTATTTTCTGCAAAGCAATGCTCTCGCTCTTGCTAAGATCTCGTGCTGGTCACCCAATCACAGTGCAGCTAGAATTTCCCTGAGACTTCTGGCAGTTTGGTTAGACAAAAAAAAAAAAAAGATTTTAAAAATTAAATATCATTAAATGGTGTCGATATGTTAATTTTGAATAGGTTGTCTGAGATTTACCACTCCTATAATACTTACATGTTCATTGGGTTGTCTCGAACTTTTTTTACAGATTCAGGAGCAGGCGTGGACCTGGCCAATGCAATTTGCTCTTGCAGTAATTTGTCAAATTCGTCTTCTTCTTGTGGTGGTGCCTCATCGTCACTGGAATCCCTCTGTACCACTGTTTCTTCTGACGTAATCTGATCTGTACGAATTTTGCATAGATGTACCTGTAGAGGAGAAATGATATTTGTTTAATTTTAAGTCCATATTGAAAAGCATTGGCTCAATGTTAATTTTTTTTTTTTTTTATAAAGATTTTGTCGCTAACGCCTTTGGCATTAATTTTGCCAATGTCAAAGTATTTACAAAAATGACCAGTACTTAGAGATTAAAAATTACTGAATCTAAATACAAATAAATTTGGTCCGTTTTTCCATACGCGAATCTGTGGTTTAAGAGCAGCACAAACAAATATATTATGTTAGGCTAACTACTTTAGAGATAAATATTATTAGCAGATAAAAATTTACACAGAATATTTACATGTTTAGAATAGACTAAAAGATAATAAACAATTAATATTAATAGACCGGAGAATGTCATTTGGAAGGATATCACAAAGAGGGGATACAATATTGGGGCATGTTACAGCTTGTATTTGACTATAGCAATGTTTTTTAATCATCATTCTATCCTAAGCCTTAATAAATGCAGTGTACATAAAAGTGTACTTTTCTTCACATTTAATTACAAACCGATGAAACAACAATACACAATTAGCATAAACAGTGATTGAATCAAAGTGCAGAGGAATTCAAAGATGAATATAATGTAAAAAATTGCCAAATTATGCACATAGATTTCTTACCATTACAGGTCTCTTTTTGCCGAGTGATTCTATTTTCTTTAAACAGTCTTCAAATTCAAATTTAGGATACAACCTATATGCCCAATGCTCTAGTTTTTTGAGTATTAAATCTAAATCTTCTTTTTCGTGACCTTTACCTGTAATTTATAACAGGATACAAAATTATTATGTTGTAATTCAAATAAACCTTAAAATGTATCTTTGTTTATATTTTTATAATGAATTATCAATATAAAGACTTTTATTAAATTCAGTAAGACATTTCACAATCAGTTGAACTATTTTTTTTATTTTTTTTTATTGCTTATATGGGTGGATGAACTCACAGCCCACCTGGTGTTAAATGGTTACTGGAGCCCATAGACAACTACAACGTAAATGCGGCACCCACCTAGAGATATAAGTTCTAAGGTCTCAGTATAGTTACAACGGCTGCCCCACCCTTCAAACCGAAACGCAATACTGCTTCACGGCAGAAATAGGCGGCGTGGTGGTACGTAGCCGTGCAGACTCACAAGAGGTCCTACCACCACCAGAACTAATTTCACTATAATTTTTTTTTATATACCAACAATATAAAGTTTTCTGTATGAATTAGTCTGTCAATACAGACAATAAACTAATAGCAAAAAATTTTATGAATAAAACATTACCTCTAAATTTAAAATCTTTGAAATGCTCAGGTATAACTTGTATACCCCTTGGCCCAGTCAGACGAGCAGGGTTCAGTATGAACCTTGGATTCCTTACAACACGTTTTGTTTTGGCTTGTGGATCTACACGTCTAGTATCTTCCTCTGAAAAGCATTAATAACTGGATTGAACGAGACACCGAAATCACTATGTTAAGTATTAGGTGCATTATTCATTAAGACTGTTTAAGGCAGAAGCTACAGTGGGAGGTACGCTGAATGAGTGAAGTAGGAAGACCTCGAGCAAGGAGGGACAGCGGTACACCGTGCCCTCTCCAACATTAAATGACCGTGACAACCGCTCTGTCAAGGGTGAAACTATCAAGAAGAAGATAAACCATATATCTGTATCAGGATATCGTCACTGTCAAACCAAAATCTGCTATGTGCAAAAACTCTATTTGGAATGAACGTGTAAAAACATTTTCGTACAAAATTTTATATGAAGGTGAATTTTTAAGAACTTTATCAAATGAAATCTATAGATAAATATTAAAGCTATAGACACATAACAGTTTTTTTTTGTACGGTAGATAGGGCTGTGAACTATAGAAAAAGGTCAAAAAGTAAAAATCTCAAAAAGTGCACATAGCAGATTTTGGTTTGACAACGACGATATACTTTTTGGGTGTTAGTTTGCACTAAACATTATGTTTTTCGATTCGAATAAAAAAATTATACCAAATGGTATGTACGATCGGCGTGCCTTATCGCTTAGAGGATCGATCTAGAAAATTGTGTTAATAATACCCAGCTACACATGAAAGTAGTCACCGGCTTCGTCTCCTTTAGCGCTATTATCATCACTGTCAGGTGATGATGCCCGTTGATCGTCGTCAAACTCGTCACCGTCGATCACCCGCTCCAATTCCCGAGCCTCATTAGCTTCATCTTGAAGGAACACATCTTCCAAAAGAGACATTTAAATATTCAGTTATATGCTTTATTTGTTTACTAACAGGGTATACGTCTGTGGGTTTCACGATCGTAGTGTATAATTGTATATCGATAGCTCTTTGTAACTTATACTTTGACGATATATTGGTTCTATCTATATTACTGTACTCTGTCTGAACCAAAATAAATATGAATACACCTACGATACCACTACCTACTTAAGTTGAGGTTAGAACTTTTTTAAGTTTGACAAAATATATCAAAATATATCATTAAGTTTTGGCGGTTTATATGTCGGTGTTCGAAAACTAGGTATAAAAAAAGAATGATTGTGAAAATAGTAAGCATATTTATCAGATATATTCATGACATAATCAAAGCATCTGATTTTTTTTCGAGTCGTTATAAAACATGGATTGACTTGAGTAAAAATAAAATCTGATTAATGTGGAAAAAATATCAAATTTTTGAACGAATATCTTTTTTATTTCCATGACTTAGAGTGATTGTCGAACGTCCTGTGTCTTAGAATCGATTTCAATCGTTTTTTAGGGATAATTTAATATCGGTCCTCTTTTCAAAATTTAATTTTCAAATGAAATTGTAAAATTATTTTTTGGAACGAAGTTCCTTACGGTAGGCTTGGAGGAGATGGGGATTTTGCTGCGCGACCGAACTGAAAAAAATGTGATAGTAAAACCGTAAGAAAAAGTCCGTGGAATAAAACCGTTAAATGAACGTCGCACCTGCACACTCGTATACACAAGCGAGTAGTGTATAATATCTTTCTCTTTCTCCTTCTTTCTTTTCGGTCTCTCATCCCTTCTCTCTCTATTTTGTAACTAGTTATTTCTATGTAATTTTATGTTGTCAAACAAAAATAAAGAGACATATTTTGTTATTTTAATTGATAATTTGAATTACGATTTTTTTTATTTTACGTAATTTATTATTTCCTAAAATACTGAATTTCCTAAATACTTTCCTGTACTTAAATAAAAAGTAATCAACAAAATTTAAGAAAAAAATTAAGAAATCCTACATAAAATTGAGCACTTTTTTTTTTTGAAAATTTTTTCGAGTCTACATTAGCCGAAGGAACTTCGTTCCTACCTGCACTGCCTACCTGACTTCGTTCCTAACTACCACAGCAGAAAAACTGGATGATCTACTTCTTCTAAATGTAAAATTAATAAGGTAGGTTAATAAGTAAATAGGTTACCTGTGGGCTAAAAGCAACATACAATTATAGTCGTCAAATTTTGATTACAAAAGTTAAGGTTTATTTTGTGGTGTTGTCAATCAATTGCTGAAGGTCAAAAGGTTTTGTTGTAAAAAATTCAATTATCTGTTGTAAGTTTAAGTGCCTAATACTATAATTTACCCTCCATCTCCAATTTCAAAAATAGGCATGATTAACGGCTGATCGACATACTAATACCTTGCTTCCATCTATTCCATCCGCCTACTCCGCACACTTCGCTTTAGTTAATTTTAGCTCCTACACTAACTTATATTGGAAGGCAGTCTGACTGTTAATAATACATCAATAATGGCTGTTATGTGTACTGGCACTATGTGTGTGTTATGGCACTATCACCAAAGCAATTATTAGTTTTCATAAAAATAATCTCACAGATTAAAATTAAAAATAAAAACCGTAACTGTTGCGAAAAATTTAAGTGTCACAGCTCTATGGAGTCACGTGACCAGCTTGCGTTTGAGCGCATTCACAGGTATGGAAATCGGTCAATTTTATTACAAAATCAGTTAAATTTCGGACTGTACCGTAGATTTAAGGTAAAGAATATTAAATAGTTGTGCATATTGTGTTGATGTGTATATGAAAGATATGTTGATTTGTGCTGTGCACGGTTATTTTTGCGACAAAGGCTGTCATTTTGATACCAAGAATGGTGCTTCAAGAATGGCGTCCCCCACATGTGCCGATGCCCTATTGAGTTTCGCCTTGGCGGTGTTAAAATTTGATGACGTGAAATGTTGATATGGCGTGCAATAATTCATGTGTCTGTTGATCGGTAGAGTTTACTGTAAAACCTTTAAATCCTTGCGCTGTCTCAAAAACTTGACCACTGATTCATTGTTCGTAATTTTGCGGATAACGCCGAAATAACACCACCGGTAAATATTTTAGGCGGTAAATAACTCGTAAAGAATGTTTATTTTGATGTTACGTAAGCTTTATTGCGGGAAATAGTCATTTTTCCGAAGATACTCCCAATTGTTTTGTTTACAATTTTACCGCTGTGTATGCATTTATTTCGTACAAGCGATTTAAATATTTTATTTTATTTTACATTCATATGACGTATTTATGTGTTTATTACACCAATAAGACTTACAATCTTCTCAGACTTCTTATGATTCGCATTTTAGTAGGTACCTACTGAATATAATCGGAAATTTCGGATTTCCTGTTGTTCCAGAATGTAATTACATAATACAAGCCAAATCCTGTACCGAAATATAATTTATTAGGTAGGTACATTTGTTATAAGAGTCCAATAAGAAATTGTCAAAATTCATAAAATACTAAAGTTATAATAAAAATAATTAATCATTAACTAATAATGGCGGGAATGGAATTAAAATTGTTTTTATGGTATTTATGGTTCTTATATATTAACGATTAGATAGTTTTTACAGTAAAAATTATACAAGTAGGCTAATTTTTAGTTTAGCGGTAGGATTCAATATGTAATTAAATTTTGAGTGCGACCTCAAAAATTTCATTGTCATAAAACTATGAAGTATGAAAAAAACCATTTTCTTCTTAGTATTAATAATTTTCTGTGAAAATGAGCAAACTGAAAGTAAGTGATTACATTTGTGATTACAGAAATATATCTCACGATCATTTGTTAAACAAATATACAGCTTAACTAATGAATATATATATAATTGACCATAACACCGTAATTTCTAAATATTCTTTGTTTTCAATTTAATTATAATAATTATCTTATTCAATAAACCTGGTATAATAATTCCACACAAAATATCACTTTGTGCTAACAAACTAGGTTTTACGTTATGTAGAATGTTGTTGCCGTGCTGAAAAAGGATTTTAAAGGCTTGGTACAAATAAAAAATCCACTTTATTTTAAACATATAAAATCCATCTTCAATACAACAGTTCCAATCGAAAATATTCTTTCATTTGCTGGAAAGAATGTCTTAAACATATTATTGTTACCAAAGAATAAAATCTGCATCTGTGGCACAATAATAGAATGTTAGTAATCATAAGAACATTGAGGTGATTGATATATTGGATTTTGTATTCATAATTAATAGTAGTGACAGGGGACTTGCATTTGTTTACAAACTTAGACAATGTATATGAACTGATAAAGTTTGTTGAACTTTAGGATTATCTTAATCATATATTATTATAATTTAGTACTATGAATTTATTCATAATAATATTTTTATTGTTAGTTCATAAAGTTGGTAATATACTTTTCTATTAAATAAAGTACAGTAAACGCTAAATAAAAATTTAAAAAACTAAACTAAATAAACATAAAAATCAAAATAAAATTTCCTGATTGCCCATGAAACATTGCAATTTTGGAACCTATTGAATTATTCATTTTTCATCAAGACCATCATTGAAATCCATATAAAATATTAATAGGCTTAAAATGTTTCCATTCTTACTCGCTCAACAATCTTAAGTCTTATGATAATTGAAATTAAGTTCATTTTTCTTTTTCTTCTGAGTCTGTATCTTCATTTTTGAAGGTTGTATCTAATTTGATGACTTCTTTCATCATCCATTGCACAAATTATCTGTTTCTATTTTTTTCCCTCAAATTCCTTAAATATTTCTTGTTTATAGAAGTCATACAATCAAATCAAGGATCTTATATTTAAAAGGCTTGTACAGAAAATTGTTTTGTTTCAATTTGAACAATAGTACAATCAATATATCTGAATGTGGCATAAGTCAAAACTGTATGAATAAAAAATCTATATACAAAACATTTTAATATAAACATTGCTTATTTTTGTAACAAAGTAGTCGTTATTTTACTGGAAAATTCGAACTTTATCCCATTGTTAGCAAATTTTCTTAATAATACTTGGGATATCATGATATCAAGAAAAACAGCTCAGGATTTGTTGATTTCAAATTCTTTGTTATTGGTAATCTTTCATTCACTGTCTATATAAATATTTTTCTCGTTCAGTAGTAGAAAAGGCTTACTGTGTAATATTCAATAGAAATGGTTAAAGCAGCTAACCTAACATTACGAATTCGAATACGAATTCGTAATGTTAGGTTAGCTGCTTAGTAACTAAGTTAGGTTAATCGAATACGAATTTAAATGCATCAAGACTCCTCATGAATCAAGGGAAAATTGTCAATAAAACAAGAAAAGTTGAATTTTAATATTGTATGATTAAAAAACAAATCGAATTTCAAAGGCAGATCATATTTAATTAGTAATATTATCCTGTACATGAGTTTATGAAGTGATTGGTCATGATTTTGAGAAAGCGCACGAACAAAAACGCCTTGGGTTAAATATTTTCTCACTGATGATAAGAAACGTATCGTCTTACGAATCTCTTGTTACGTGTAGCGTGTTTTACTTTTGCGAAGCTAAGTCAATTCACTAGCTCAGAGACTGGATCGGGTATTCGTGATTTCAACATTTTAAATTGTATTCGTATTTCTAATATAATCAGGTTTTTTTGTCTTTTAAACAGAAATATAATCACTAAATATTATTAATCAAAAGAAAGGGATTAAAAGTAACAATTAGATCTTTTTTTTTTTGCTCTGAAATTGAAAATTTTATTGTAGATGAAAGTTTCAGTTATGGGAAACATTCAAATCAAATATAAAAAAAAAATGACTCGACCCGTCCGCGCGAGGCTGGAATAGCCTCTTAGGATACCAGCGAATAGGTAGGGAAACGAAATAAAGAAAAATATGCCTGCACATTTCGGAATAATAATAATTGTCATCGATAACTGCAAGTATGTAACTAAAATATACCAAAATCAGTCATGCAGTATGTACTCACTCTCCTTACAGTTTGTTCTATTAAATCAACTTCATATTAAAGATTTACGTTCAGTATGCTTAATGCTTAACGCAGTAGTGTATGAGTTCGTTGTATTAAGATCTAGACATCAGCTTTTGGGGGCAAACGCTTGAGTCATAAGGCCAGAAAACTGTCGAGGTCTTAAAGTTTAGTAACAGCACTATTGTTTTTTTAACGTATTTTTTCTTATGTAAAATTGAATTGTTTATATCTGATGTGTGACCTGAAAATGAGTTAATTAAGTTTTAATGTTTTTTTATGGAGGGTAGGAATCGGTGTACATCATTTTCTCCCCGATGTAAATGATGTAAATGTAACATCATGTAATAGAAAACGAACCAGCTATAATTACAATTTGCGTAATTATTGTCAGGTAGGGTGTCTAATCAGCCCCCACGGGTTTGTACCGCTACCCTTTTTTAACGCTGGGGAATCCATTTACGGATACCCGGTCGAGTACCGCTACCCTGCCAATTTACATGAAGCATTAATGCGCTTTAGTCCACTGAGTGTCTCAGCGGATCTTCTCAGTGGGTCACGTTTCCGATCCGGTGGTAGATTCTGTGAAGCACTGCTCTTGCTAGGGCCAGTGTTAGCAACACCTCCGGTTTGAGCCCCCAGAGATCACCTACACGCTAAGGCAACACCGAAATAGGTTCTCAAGGCTATCAGCATAGGTTACAAAAAATGCGCTTCAGAAATTTGGAACAGCCACTTGAAGCTGAGGCTTCATATCATGATGTCTATGAGCTCTGATAACTATTTAGCTGCATGTGGACAGTAAGTTTGTTCACCTGTAGTATGTAATAAAAATAATAATAACGGGTGAACGTTTTCATTAACGAAGTTCATCATTATTAAATTAAGAAGATCGACATGTGGGTAGAAATAAATACGTGTATATATATATATATCGACGTTTTGAAAATGTTCCCCTTAGTAGGGTGAAAATTTAAACCCCCAAGGTTGAAATTTAATAGGCGATGCTCCCTCACTTTTGAAACTAAAAGCTTGAAATTCAATACCAAAGCTTCTTGTGTATTGCCTAAGAATAAATATTCTGAATAATACAAATACAACTATTATAATGTACTTTCATTGAAAAGTCACAGGTATTTAAGTTGAGCAAATCGCTAACTTTAATTAAAATCGTATAACAAAAACTGCACCCTCTGTGTTAATTCAACACGGACATTTTAAAGCAATCACTTTTTTTGTGGACTTTAATAATCGTTCTTACATATTAAAAATCAAACAGAATAATAAACATAAAAATGAATTGCTGTTCATTAGTCTCGCTAAAACTCGAGAATGGCTGAACCGAATTTGGCTAATTTTGTTCTTAAATTATTTGTGCAAGTCCAGAGAAGGTTTAAAAGGTAAATAAACATGAAAATACTCTGAATTAAATAAAAATAACGATTTTGTTTTTCCTTTCATGCGTCCCGTCGGACGGATTCCTTTTGTTTGTTTTAAAGTTTATTTTATACAAAAGTTTAGGGTCTTTTATTTATCGATTGAGGCACTACGAAGTCTGCCAGGTCAGCTAGTAACAAATAAAAAACAACAAAATTAATATGCAATCAGTGACTAATGCTAATATGTCAAAAAAATCGCCAAAACGCCAGTAGGTCGTCATTATACTAGAAGGTATATTGTATTCTAGAGAATTCTAGAATGTCGTGACTGGTTAAATCAAAAACGTGGACGGTTGACTTGACGAAGATATTCGTCATTGAATAGGGATCAAATTTGCTTGCTCACATTTTTTAGTAAGCAAATCTGCTGACGAGGTCCAAGTCTAACCGTCGATCTTATGTAACTGATACTAGTGATAAAAGCTTTTAAATTCCAGACTTTGAGACGTGACGAAGATTTTTTTAAATTAAATTCATTCTAGTTTAGAAAATTTCTGTGTTTTCTACTAAAAGTGTTTTCCTGTTTTCGCCACTGAGATGAGATCAAATACAAAAATACCAGCTGCGTCTCAACGTTTAGGTTTTCTCATGTTTTACTCATGCGTATGTTGAATACCTGAATAATGTAAAAAAGGCAATTACCATAATTTTAGGTGAGGTTCCTCCTTATTAAACTTATTTTAATAAAAATACCAATAGATGTAAGTACGTGGGAGTGGTAGACATAAATCGTATAACAAAAAAAGATTTCCTAAACCCATTAGATAGGGAAGCAACAGAGATGCACAACCACTTGCTCTTAATGGTCTGACGCTATGGAAGCTGTCCCTTAACTGTTTCTTTCAAATCGCTTCGTTCAAGATTCTCAATTACTTCGCACATTGTTTTTGTTATATAATTAATGATTGCAAAAAGAAATTTTAAAAGAAATACTCGTAGGCACCGGCACATGTTTTTTTTTTATTGTACTGAATAATATTTAATGATTATGTAATGGGCTGTACACGCTTATTTAACACGCTAAGAAACGTTAAAAAGCTTTTTTTTTTTAAACTTGATCTCTAACGATTATAATTTCATAGTAAGGAAGAATTGGCTTTTTAGTGCATCACTTGGAAAAAACAGATTATTATTTCGTACCGTATTTTCAGTTTTAAACCTAAAAATGCTGAACAGGATAATCGAACAACTGTATTAAATTATTGTATTGTCATCGGTCCTTGATGAGTGTGACCAGTTTCAAATAAATCCGACATTTTGAAGGGGTTGTAAATCACGCCCAAGGATTCCGTTACATAGATGCATAGAAACATGGTTGGAACATTGGCCGAGCTAATAAAAGCCTGTTAAAAAATAATCCATCCGGTTTTACAGAACGCATATAACACGAACAAACTAGCAGACAAAGATACAATCTTAATCTATAATACTTTGTATGCAAACGGTCCATTTGTTACACCAGTCCAGTCGATAAGTTTACGACCGTCCGATTGGCCTTGTGCAGATTTTACAACAGAAGCACGCTGACCCTTATCGAACGATGTATCTTGCGATTGCATATGTATTATTAACCAATTGCCGTGAAGTGATGTATCCGTTTTTCGAATTCTATACAACCCTTCTTAATGTCACACAATGATATTGTGTGCAAGGCGGTGGATGTGAGAGCAATGTTTGATTCCTTGCCAATTGTATCAAACACTATTGAAATGTAGATTTATTATTGAGAATATTGACAGTGTAAAATCAAAAATCCTTCTGTCGAATTCTCATCTTGATGTAATAGTCTGTATTATTTTATTTTGGCACATGAGGCCCAACTGTTTGATTTGATATGGGTATCCAAAATCATAGACGCCACAATATGAATACGTGCCCGCGGTCGCACCCTTAATTTTACGAAGGGATGTTCCACCTAGCCAAGCAGGGTGGCCATGTGAGCTGAAAAAAGGTTTAATTTGTAACAGAACATCGTTCGCCGTAATTTTGAGTTTCTTATTCATTCGTTTTACTGTTAAGTGCGATTTTCAATGGCCCAATTGAGATATCGTTAGAAAAAAAAAATTGGTTGTTTGTAATTACAAAAATGATTGTAAATAGACATGCTTTAACAAAATCCGACTTCAAATAGAAAAAGAAAAGATGTTCCAAAACAAATTAACTAAAAACATTAATCATCGAAATCGGTGGCGTGATATTAATTTATAGAGTTTATTCATCTATTTGTCGCGCACGTACTTAATGCAAATTTAAGACTTACATGGTTTTCTCATGGATACCTTTATCAGAACTAGACTAAATTGAAATGGGACCACACGGGAAGCGTCAGCTTTCTAATAAAAAAAGAATCATCAAAATCGATTCACCCAGTCAAAAGTTAGGAGGTAACAAAAATAATAAAAATACATGCAGTCGAATTGAGAACCACCTCCTTTTTTGAAGTCGGCTAAAAATATGGACAAGCTCGTACCGACCACATTCCACATTGGAGATAAACTTCGTTGTTGCTGTTATATAATACTCGTAGTTTTAAGGACAATTTTTCAAGTGTCAAAATATCATGGAGCGCCATCTTTATTTTAGTTTTTTGCTTCCATAATATTTAAACATCATTGTACCAAAACAAGCGAAAACGAATCTCTAATCTAGATTAAAACTCTTATCGAAAACAAATTAACAAAAGCTCATTTTGTCCACAGCTGCTTGTAAATAGAGGCTGTAAATATAAAAATAAATTTAGTTAACAATGAGTTTGGGAGCGCGCGCCACCAAGTGTGGTGCGAAAGGCAAGGAGGGCAAACACGCCGCCGACAAGGGCAAGGGCGCAGATAGACCACAGCCCAAGGAGAAGGCCAAACCGCAGGTCAGTGAACTCGAACGTTACGGTTCGATTTTATTTAATTTAGATATAACTATGTACATATTTGAATGGATTTATTTACTATCGAATTGAATTATATAATAAAAATTATAATTTGCGTAATTACTGGTGGTAGGACCTCTTGTGAGTCCGCACGGGTAGGTACCACCACCCTGCCTATTTCTGCCGTGAAGCAGTAATGCGTTTCGGTTTGAAGGGTGGGGCAGCCGTTGTAACTATAATTGAGACCTTAGAACTTATATCTCAAGGTGGGTGGCGCATTTACGTTGTAGATGTCTATGGGCTCCAGTAACCACTTAACCCCAGGTGGGCTGTGAGCTCGTCCACTCATCTAAGCAATAAAAAATAAAAAAATTGTTTTTAATGTACTCTTTGTATCCGTATATATTTTGATAAGTCTAGTCTCCTTGAATAAGTAAACTTCGAACTTTGAACTATGGTTCGGTGTGCTTAGTGCGAGTTCCTTAACGGTCTCGATAGCGTAAAAGTTGAGCCAATTTTGTATGTAATCGGAACAGCGCCCCTAGCGGCAAACGTTCAAACGATCACATTCCTAACGTGACCATAATTTTTTATTGTCAAAGCGGGACATCTGCGAAAATATAATATAATAAAAAAAGTATTTAGTGCTTTACAAGTATTTTCTTACAGAAGATAGAATAACACAAAAGAATCAAAGCACTAAACAAAAAATAGTTAGTACTCTGTGATAGTCCGTACCTCTTTTTTTTTTTTGTTAAATTAGCCGATTTAAACACTTCTAGCTCTATGTTGAATTGACAAATAAATTTATCGTTTGGTCTGTTTCCAAAAGCGGAACTATGTCGGCCTCACTGGGGACAACGGGACAGAATGCCCGAAAGCGGGACTATCCCGCCAAAATCGGGATGTATGGTCACGTTACTCATTCCATACAAATATGAGTTAACTTTTACGCTATCGAGAACGTTAAAAAACTCGCATTATGCACACGGTTTTATTTAATTTGATATAACTAGGTATTTGAATGGATTTATTTACTGTAGATTTGAGTTTGTTCTTAATGTGCTCTTTGTATACATATATATTTTGATAAGTCTATTATAGTCTCTTTGAATAAGTAAACTTCGAACTTTGAACAAGCTCTCAGTATCGATTTAGTACGTATTGTGTGTAGTAGTGAATATATATTTTTTTTTCATTGCTTAGATGTATTGGCGAGCTCACGGCCCACCTGGTGTTAAGTGGTTACTGGAGCCCATAGACATCTACAACGTTAAATGCCGCCACTCACCTTGAGATGTGAGTTCTAAGGTCTCAGTATAGTTACAATTTCATTACTTGATTGAATTGAATCACTGATTACTTTTAATGGTAAGAGAGTACTCGAGTTTGTTAAGTATTTCTTTCTTCTATCATGATGTAGTTAAACTGTGTAATTTTTACTCTCTTAGTCACGGTTCACCTGATGTTAAGTGGTTGACGCCAAACGCCGTTTCGTCGCCCGCTCTAAGACAATTCCCATCTTTGAAATTGCAGTTTCGCGATAGAAATATTCAGGTGAAACCGATGAGTTCTTATTTATGATAAACTCAACAATCAGTATTCAATAGACGCAAATATAGGTCAACACAATCACAGCTGACATTGCGTTTTAATAAAACATCTTAGATATATATTCATCTCTTTCCTACCTAAAATGAAATCGAAGTTAGGGCCTACGTGTGACAGAGAAGTAAGGGATGCCTATTAAAGGGAAATAGTAAGGGTCGTATTACCGAACTGAACGCTATCATACTCTACTTACGTGTGGTTTAAACTATAAAACTCCAGGTGTGTTATATGTAATCAATCCTAAAATGGTACATGATTTTTTTGATTACAATTAATAACTACGAAGCCATAACCTCGTGTAATCTATATATATATATATAAACGAATTGCTGTTCGTTAGTCTCACTAAAACTCGAGAACGGCTGGACCGATTTGGCTAATTTTGGTCTTGAATTATTTGTCGAAGTCCACAGAAGGTCTAAAAGGTAGATACTATATGAAAATTGGAATTAAATAAAGTTTAGGTCTTTTATTTGGCGATTGAGGCACTACGAAGTCTGCCGGGTTAGCTACTATAATATACATAATTACATTTGAGACATTACTTTTGAGGTATCCTTTTTGATTGCAGGCGACTACAGAACAACTCCGAATGGCACATATGATCGACCGTAAAAGCGACGACTCGTCCGAGGTTCGACGAATGGTGAGTTGGAATGGAATATTTTCATGAATTATCACATCAGTTTGGATCGGTCAGCATCTTAGGACGGCATGTCCTGAGTACTTTTGAGGTTCTGATCGTGACTTCTGAGGTGGATTAGTCAGTGGAGTCCACAGTATCCTATTAGCAACAAGTATTAGATACTCGTCCGGTGACTGACCCTTGTAGTAGAAGCTATTTACAGAATAAAGGCTGTTTGACAACTACCTAAATGGCGCTAACTGCAAATTCACTGCTGGTAGGACCTCTTGTGAGTCCGCACGGGTAGGTACCATCACCCTGCCTATTTCTGCTGTGAAGCAGTAATGTGTTTCGGTTTGAAGGGTGGGGTAGTCGTTGTAAGTATACTGAGACCCTAGAGCTCATATCTCAAGGTGGGTGGCGACATTTACTTTGTAGATGTCTATGGGCTCTGGTAACACCAGGTGGGTTCTGAGCTCGTCCACCCATCCATGGAATAAATGAAAAAAATATAGGTATACAAGTTCACACCGTCAGACTACAAACTCAACACATACTTCAATAATCAATGATTTTATAAAACAAATAGTTTGCTGTATCTTGAGATGAATTAAGCAATATAGAAGCAGCGATTAGTTGCTCCCGTATTGGCAACCAGTACAGTCTGATGCGAAACCGAACCATACAGAGAAGCTGTATACAGAAAGTTAAAAGGAATGTGATTTCTCGTTTCTCTAGGTCCTGGAGTTAATGGAGATGACCTGTAGGACTGAAGATGAGGTTTGCTCCGCCCTACATGACACAGACAACGACCTCGACGCCGCCTGCAACCTGCTACTTGAAGAAAGTCAACGGATACAGGTAAACAAATATATATAATTGTATGAAATGCATTGTTATTGCCTGAATGTATAAGCTCACCTAATGTTAAGTGGTTTAAACAGCCAATAGTCACAATCCAGGCACCTGCCTTGAGATATAAAATTCAATCTTTAACAGTATTGTAAATTTATCCCCAGGTGCGTTCATAGTAATTGGCATTATTATATTAGTTGTGGAATCTCATCTGGTATACGAGGATCACTTTCCCAAAATGTATGCTTCATTTGTGCATTATTATTAAAATTTATCTGCAAATATGTGTTGGAATGTTTCTATCTATGTAAGATAGAAACATTCCATGCATCAACCACCATGTTTCTGCTGCTAATTACACTGGCGTTCCAATTTCAATGGTTTATAAAAAAAAGGATTCGTTTGAAATTGTTGTAAATTATTTGTATCATATATCATCAGCATGTAACTCGCTACTGCTGGATGTAGGCTTCTCCCATAGTCCGCCACAATGAACGATCCTCCGCCTTCCGCATCCAATCTTTCCTAGCATATCGCCGCAAGTCATCGATCGGTCCAACACGGTAAAATAACGGGTAAATTAATTAATTTAATACTTGTTCCAGGGCGAATGGCAAACCAGAGAGAAGAAAAAGAAGAAACCTCCCGCCCCCGCCGGCAACGGCGAGGTCGAGCCGCGCGACCCGCGGAGCCGCTCCGGACCGAGATCACGTATGTATTGACCGTTGTCTTCAGTGAGTCATGAGCTCCCCTCCACGGTGTTTCCCGAGCGCTATGACTTGTCCTTCTTCAAACGAGGCTTGTGGAGAGTACTCAACGGTAGGCAGCAGCTTGGCTCTGCCCCTGGTGTTGCTGAAGTCCATGGGCGACGGTAACCATTCACCATCAGGTGGGCCGTATGCTCGTCTGCCTACAAGGGCAATAAAAAAAAAGTCCCTAACAACATCACAACATGAGTCCACGAGAATGGTCTCGGTGTATTGCCCCACCCTTGAAACTGGGCCTGGAACTCGCAACACGTCCCACCGCTAGTCCACAAGCTTACAAAACTTTACGAATATAGATTGAACGAAATGTGAGTCGATACCGTAACATACAAACTGAACACTAGGTAATACAGGTCACATAATCAGTTTATTATAGAAAAACATGTCTTAGTCAGTTTTATGGAAATTTCAATTATCGTTTTGCAATGAATATAGGGTCATTAACAGAAATATTAAAGGCGCAGCCTCTTCCGTCAGCTGCCGCGTGAGGTTCGGTGACTCGAAACTGATCTTCGAGCTCTGTACGGGGGAATCAGTTCATTGTAAATGGATGTTGTAGATTTGTAGAATTAGCTTAATGTTTTTTGACAATACGGTTGGTGATATTGTAGCCGTGTCAAGTAGTAGCTTCGCCATGCTACAGTGCGAGGGGAATGGTGCAAGTTTGAAACGAATTGTGTCGGCAGGTCGCGGGGACACGGAGCGTCCGGAGCGCGGCGAGGGCTCGTGGCGGGGACGCGGCGGGGGGCGGGGGAGGGGAGCCGCCCGGGGAGCGCGGGGGGGCGCGCGGGGCGGCAGGGGCAGACCTCGGGGGGCAAGAGAGCACGACTACACGCCCCTCGACAGCGGATCCTCTCCACAAGGTGAACACTCTAGACACCTGAGTATTTTTTCAATCCAAAAAGGCTTAGGTATATACTCATTTTAGTAGGAAATAAATATTTGACATTTAATATCCCTTGTGAGATCTTCTGGTGTGTCATAACACAGTACCATAGTACTAAAGCCTTTCAGAAAATAATGAGTATTAGAATTTCAAACTTTGACGTAATCATGACCTGCTTGTATTTGAAAAAGGCTATGTGGTTTCGTAATCAGTGCAGTAACTAATGGATCTACAAGATGGTCAGATCATATGAAATTTTCAACATATTCAACTTCAAATCTTTTAAATTATATTTCAAAAATTGTACATTTTTGTGCAGATCCAAATGCAGGAGATTCGTTCCCTGCAACGGAAGACTGGGACAACGAGGAGTGGTCAGGATCTCTGTCCGATACCAAGGTGATTAAACCATTTTAATTGAATGCGTGACATTAATTTATGATTGCTTAATGTAATGGGTCACTAATTTGGTTTTGTTTTTTAGAACTCATTAATGATGTTTGTGGCTTTCGAATTAAACTAAGGTTTTACTCCCCCAAATAAATGCAATATTAAAGGTGATCGGGGGTGCAAGGGAAATGTTCTCGAACGCAGAGAAACGAAGTGCTTGTGTCAATTAAATATTACTAATGCTTATACTTGCACGCAATGTAACACATTTTAAAGCGAACGTGCGAGGTCAATGACCTCGTCGTCTCTTGTAACTCGGTATGCGTCCGTCAGCTTTGCTTTAGATTGCGGGCTCACTTAATTATATCCGGCTTAACAAATATTAAGGATTGTTTTAATTTTATGTTGATCAGTTCTTACCGTTTCGGCTTTGGGAACCGTTCACTTACACCCTTTACTCAGATGGCAGACAATTTTAATTAAATTACGCATAAATGCTTGTACTGGTGTTAGGACCTCTTGTGAGTCCGCGCGGGTAGGTACCACCGCCCGGCCTATTTCTGCCGTGAAGCAGTAATGCGTTTCGGTTTGAAGGATGGGGCAGCCGTTGTAACTACTATACTGAGATCTTAGAACTTATATCTCAAGGTGGGTGGCGCATTTACATTGTAGATGTCCATGGGCTCCAGTAACCACTTAACACCGGGTGGGCTGTGAGCTCGTCCATCCATCTAAGCAATAAAAAAATAAAAAAATATTTAAATTAAAATTCTTTTGAATGTAAGATAGATGAGCTTCCATATTGACCCTTCCATCGTATGGACATAATAAAACATCATGGAAATTCACGTATGTATGCTTAAAGAAAGACAATCACTATCGTATAGAAGTTGCGTTTGTTGTAACACCCAGTGTTGCGGTGTGCAGGTGTTCATCGCGAGCTCCAGCGCGCAGCTAGCCGCGTCCGACGCCGCGCCCGCCGCCCGCAGCGTGAGTCGCCCGCGCCGCGTCCGCCGCCACGCGCCTTGTGCGACGCGCGTCCGATCCGACGCGTCGGACAAGACGCGTCGCGGCCGCAATCACTTACCACTTTTTGTGAATAAATAGAACATAACGAATAATTAGTCAAATTTTATGTGATTTAAAAATAGTCAAATACTTTCACTGATACTTATTTGTTATTGTTCTATGAAATTCCTGTCAAAGTAATTAAGAAGACCGTAATCATGACGTTTGCAACCAATGCTTATGGGAATATAATTTTTGTACTGGTGGTAGAACGTCGTGATACACCCATTCTTTCTTCTTGTGTGATTTAACTTGGATCTCGTGTCTCGGGGTCGGCGATGGGGTGGGCTGGGAGATCGCTCACCCTTATATTGAGTAGATAAATAAAAATATAGTGTACTTCATTTATCGGTTTTATAAGTACAGTAGATTGGGGGGGGGGGGGTAAAGAGGTAGAATAGGGACAAATCTGATATGTCACAATACTTTTGTTGAATTGTTAGATTTAACTTTGTTTAACTGAAAATGAATTTATTAGTGTTTAAGAATATTAAATGGTTTAAATTTAGTCATCAAAGTATTGTAACTCATTAGAGATAATAAAAAGTTAATTGCCTAAAGTTAGGTAGCTGCCTAACAATTAAATAGTGCCAGCCCTATCGAAAAACTCTATTGTCCCCATACGTAACCAGATTCACCACAAAGCCATCGGGTCAAGCTAGTTTCTTCAGTTTTTGTGTATATTTTGTAATGAACTATATACTATAACAACCCATCTTATATAAAAATGTAAGCCTCCGGAAACTTTATAATATCCGTTTTATTACAACAACGACAAAAAAAAATTAACTATAAAAATCAATGTCAAATTTTAAAAGTGTCCTGATTCCCCCCATTTTACGGTACTGATGGGATGTCTACATTAGGCTGCTCCTTGACAGCCTACACGGTAACCTGGGGTCTCGATTGTGTTGCAATAAGGGATGTTCTGCCCCTTAATACATTTATTATTCTACAATAATCATCATATTATCAGGGTTATTGATTTCTAAGAACGTTAAAATAATTATCCTTAATAATAATTTAGTGCTTTTTACAGGAAGACTGGGACACCCCGGAAACGCCTAATGGCCCAACCGAAGGCCACATTCCCACTTACACATACCACAATCCACATCACCACAACATTATCGAGGTAAGTGTTTTATTTATCCCTAGAATAGGAGTGGGTAATATCGGTTTTGCCGCGTATCGAATCGTATCTATATATCGAGGATCAATATCGGATATTGAATCTATATATTTTCTGAATCTATATATTGATGGATGCTAGTAGATTTTCTCGATTCATGATATTTGAGATTTGAAACGATACGCTGATATAATATCGTAGTAGATATAGATTTAAGTCAACGGTATACGGTTGGTTTTCTGATATCAATTTATAATATGATCTTAAAGTAATAAAAAGAACATGAAAATAAAAATTTCAAAAAAACTTTCCTTCATGCTTTTACCAGGCTTAGGACTGGCTACATTATTTTCAGTTTTTAGTATTTTGTGTCTTAATTTAAAATTACAAAATATACCAAAAGAGTGTAGATTTCAAAAGTTTAATACAAACACAAGGAATAAACTCAATTATTTGGATTCAACTAAAAATAGAAAAAAGTGTACTTTAAAAATCAAACACAAAAAACTTTTAAGTATTTATAAACACTTGTCCAAAAATTCTAGTTCAAGGTCAAAGCGCGTGAAATTAAATTCAACAATGCAAATAGGCTATACTGCATTCAAGTTAGGGTCGAAAGTCGAAACTTCTTTCCTTAATTGTATCCTGCTGATACGCTAAGAATAATCTACAGACATATGGACTTAAAGATAAGGTTTACAATTGTATGGATAATGCCTGTTTCTGTTTCATTCATCACATGATATCCCTATCGTGCGCTCACTCACTCTGGCCGATTCGATACGAACCAAACGAATATTGCTGATATTAACGAATCGGTACGATATGCCGATGCGCATCACATCGAGCAATATCGTGTATCGGCTGATATCGAAATATAGATTTCGATTCNTGCTTAGATGAGTGGACGAGCTCACAGCCCACCTGGTGTTAAGTGGTTACTGGGGCCCATAGACATCTACAACGTAAATGCGCCACCCACCTTGAGATATAAGTTGTAAGGTCTCAATTATAGTTACAACGGCTGCCCCACCCTTCAAACCGAAACGCATTACTGCTTCACGGCAGAAATAGGCAGGGCGGTGGTACCTACCCGTGCGGACTCACAAGAGGTCCTACCACCAGTAATTACGCAAATTATAATTTTGCGGGTTTCATTTTTATTACACGATGTTATTCCTTCATCGTGGAAATCAATCGTGAACATTTGTTGAGTACGTATTTCATTAGAAAAATTGGTACCCGCCTGCGGGATTCGAACACCGGTGTGTCGCTCAACACGAATGCACCGGACGTCTTATCCGTTAGGCCATGACGATACAAAGTGTCACACAGTGTCAAGTAATAAGATTTTTATAATTTGCCGTTAAATAATATTTAAAGTTTATGAATAATAAAAAACGAAGGAAACAAGTGAAATGAAATAAAGTAGATTAATTTGGAACAATAATCAATAGGCATGAAATGAAATGAGATAAGATGATACGGGATGAAATATAATCTCAGTAAAATGGTGGTCATTTACTGAGACTTTTTCAGTGGACTTTTTGGAGGAGCCTGAAAAGCTACGTCCAGCAGCTTTGTTTCATTTTCCCCACATTTTTGCACTTTCACAGATATTACATATTTAAAACTGAAGAAACACTAAATAGTTAAAATAAAATAATTCACACAACTTTGCTACTTACATTCTGTCGAAAACTCCAGTCATGAACGTCGCTAAAGATTTACTTGACATAAAATGATGTTTATATAAGTTGTTAGATAGTTGTTATATAAGATGTTTATAAAAGTGATGTTCATATTTCTCAGCACCAATATTTGATATATTAATATTAAAAATTCAAATTGTGTTTGCAGGCTGATAGATGTTTTATTTACTCTACTAAGCTAATTTGAACTGGCTACTGTAGACATAAGATAGATTTGCCACGTTACAATGCTACAATGTGTGAGTGGCTATAACCTCATCTGATTTGTTGTAGCAAGCGACGGTGAACGCGGGCAGTCGGCAGTCCCCGGTAGCGGAGCCCCCGGAGCCCTACATACATCAGCATACGCACCAGGTACTTCTTATTCCATACTGGATACATTACTGGTGCTAGGACCTCTTGTGACTCCGCGCGGGTAGCTACCACCACTCTGCCTAATTCTACCGTGAAGCATAATGCGTTTCGGTTTGAAGAGTGGAGAAGCCGTTGTAACTATACTGAGACCTTAGAACTTATATCTCAAGGTGGGGTGGGTGGCGCATTTGCATTGTAAATGTCTATGGGTTCCAGTAACCACTTAACACCAGGCTGTGAGCTCGTCCAACCATCTAAGCAATAAAAAAATCATAAAAACAATACTCAATAAAATAAAGAGTCAAAACAGAACAGTTCATAGAGCAAATGTATCTTCATATGGGAAGCTGTTGTTTGAAATTTCATGCTCAATAACTGAATTATATATAAATGGCCATGTACACCTGGGATTTGTGATCAAAATCAATTTTCCTCAGAGAACATACTTCTTTTCTGTCTTTGAAATAGAAATGTTTAATTGCTGTCTTAGTAAAACATATTCTCCTAATGACGTTTTTTTTATTGCCCTTGTAGGCGGACCAACCTGCAGCCCACCTGATGGTAAGTGATCACCGTCGCCCATGGACTTCAGCAATGCCAGGAGCAGGGCCAAGCCGCTGCCTACTGTTGTTATATCCACATTAGCATTAATCATTGCGGTTATTGTTTCCAGCCGATGGGCATGTCGGGGAGCCTGTCAGCCGCGCAGACGCAGTACCTCACGCAGCTCACCCAGCAGTCGCAGAGACATGACAATAGTACGTTCAATAGTGGTAGAACATCTTGTGAGTCCGCGCGGGTAGGTACCGCCGCCCTGCCTACTTCTGCCGTGAAACAGTAATACGTTTCGGTTTGAAGCCCACCCTTCCATTGTACTGTAAAAACTGAGAACTTATAACTATTATTTCAAGGGAGGTGGCGGTATTTACGTTGTAGATGTCTATGGGCTCCCGTAACCCCTTGCACACTAACAGCATGTGGAACGAGCTCACGCAATACATCAATAAATTCATGTTCAATCATACAAATTATAATTTCATTCAATTCATTCAATGATATTTTCAGGTGTATACACTTCAAATTATGGTGTTTACGGGTCCACGGACATCAGTGCTCAAAGGAAACCGCAGAGGGCGCGAGTCCCGCCACCTTCTAAGGTTAGTACCCAATGATTTCTTTTATACGCTTTTTCGTAATTATGCTTCATGCTTCTGCAGTAGGCAGTGGCTTGGCTCTACCTCTGGCAATGCTGAAGTCCATGGGCGACGGTAACCACTCACCATCAGATGGGTCGTGTGCTCGTCTGCCTACAAGGACAATAAAAAAAAAGTAAAGTTACATATTTCATAGAAATCATATCAATTTTGTGAAGCGAAATAAATATAAGGATGGAAAATAAATATATTAATTTAAGCATACTTCAACATGTCACAGACAAACGTTCCAGTCATGGTTCTCGTCGAACCCGTCGCTTGCGACGAAAGGCTCGACGAGTAAATTAACCCACAGACACAGCCCACTGAGTTTCTCGCCGGATCTTCTCAGTGGGTCGCGTTTCCGATCCGGTGGTAGATTCTGCGAAGCACGGCTCTTGCTAGGGTTCGTGTTAGCAACGTCGTCAGGTTTGAGCCCCGTGAGCTCACCTACTAGTTAAGGCGACGCTGATATAGCCTCTCAAGGCAATAAGCTAAGGTAGAAAAAAAAAAAAGTTATTTTGATTTGATTGTAGCTGTGACAGTAACGGCGTAACATATTGCAGATACCGTCATCAGCCGTCGAGATGCCGGGAGGGGAGAGCCCCGGAATGTTCCTAGACGTGCAGTTCGGTGCTCTAGAACCTGACACGCTACACGACACCACGCCCACCAGCAAACCGGTAGGCCCTAACCTCCATCCCTATCCTATAAGGCTCCACACACATTCTCATAGGCAAAGGGTCACCGGTCACACTTGGTCACATGACCGAGAAGAAGCAGCCAGAAAAAATCAATGGATATAATATGTTCATTACATACTTTTTTTTTTTTAAAGTCATCTCAGTATTAAATGAAGAAGCCAATTTCTCTTTACGATGAAGTTTTTTTTAGGCGTTTTTTGACCTGGTAACTATGACCTTTAAGTCATGCTTTGTTTTAATTTATATTTATTTTTATGAAAAATGATATTATGGAGTGAAATGAAATGAAGATGATTAATTTGAGATATTAATCAACTAAGATGAAATTAAATGAAATGAAATGAGATGAGATGATCTGGAATGAAATATAATCTCAGTAAAATGGTGGTCATTTACTGAGATTTTATCAGTGGACTTTTTGGAGAATCCCGAGAAGTTACGTCCAGCTACTTGTTTCACTTTCCCACATTTGTGCACTTTCACAGATATTAAACAGTTAATAAACCACCATTATCACACATTTAAACCTGAAGAAACACTAAATAGACAAAATAAAACAAATCACACATCTTCACTCCTCGGGTTCCCGCCAAAAAGTCCTCTTTACCTCCATCCCTATCTTATAAGGCTTCCTTCATATTCTCATAAGCACGGGTCACATGAAAGTTACGACCGAGAAGAAGCCAGAGAAAATCAATAGACATGTCTTCATTACATATTTTTTTTATTTATTGCTTAGATCAGTCTTTCTCAAAGTGGGCGATAACGCCCCCTGGGGGGCGTTTGAAACCTAGAGGGGGGCGTTAAGGGGCCCAGGAAAAAATGGGGGGCGTTGATGTGGATTAGGGGGGCGCTGTAAAATTTTTAATTTCATTTACTTAATTTACCCATTACCGTCCAATGTCAAATAGTATAGTAAGCCTAAACAGCTCACTTATTGTAAACATTGTTTACTATTTTATTTCTATATAATAATAGGTTGGGGAAAAAGCTTCTTCGCATTTTTTAAGAACATTCACAACATTTTTTTATATAGTTTCTTCGCATTTAAGTAAAGTATGTCGGTACCATTTTGTTCGATAACTTTTTGCCATCTTGTAGGTAGGGACATGATCCCATTGCTATAAAAAATTTGGGGCTTCTGATCAAAATACCGCGACAATTGGTTTTGGCAGTCCTCTCGTGATGTTAAGCTGACACTGCCTAAAGAATTCTGAAGAGACCGAAACAGGTACAAATCTGAAGGTGCAAGGTAACACCTCCCAGCCAAGCTCTCTTAATTTTTGCTGAGTGGCTAAAGATGTGTGAGGTCTAGCGTTATCGTGATGAAAAACCACACCCCTTCTGTTGATTAATTCCGGCCGCGTTCTCTCAACTTCTTGCTTTAATCTCATCAGTGGTTCGCAGTAGAGTTCAGAATCGATGGTCCTGCCTGATGGTAACAGCTCATAATGTATAATGCCCTTCCAATCCCACCACACACAGCATCACCTTGTTGCGAGTTAACCCGGGTTTTGCCAGAGTCTGTGAAGCCTAACCGGCCTTTGACCACAACCTTTCTCGTACGTTCTTGTCGTACGTGATCCACTTTTCATCACTAGTTATCAGCTTCTTCAAAAATGGTTCGGTTTCATTACGTCGTAATAAAGAATCACAAATGAGTACACGGTTCATTAGGTTTCTTTCAGTGAGCTTTTTTGTGTACCCAGTTTTTTTCAAATGCGCCATAACTATTTTGTGGTCAATTCCCAGTTCTTCAGTTACGTCGTAACTACTGATATGCCGATCTTGCCCCACTTTTTCAAAAATGGCATCGATTTTATCCGTAATAGGGCGACCAGAGCGACGTGCATTTTTGACAACAAAATTTTCGGATTGAAAACGCTTAAACCAAATTTGTGCTACTCTCACAGACACTGCACTAGGTCCATAAACATCGCAATATTTTTTCACGGCTGGCGTTGCTTTTTTACCTTTTTTGTAGTAAAATTTTAAAATGTATCGAATATCTTCATTAGATTCACTCATCTTGACAGTACGAAAAATAAATAAAATCACACATCTTCCTAATTTTAATTTGGAATTATCTTCTTTCGAACTTAAACTTTTAATGATACCAAAACCAGCCAGATACAAATAGTATAGCCAAGGAGATTTTATTACAAGTTCATACATTTTTAAGCTATTGCATAGCTTTTATCGCGGGCCTTGAGCGCGGCGACCGAATCATGAAATTCCGTAACGAAAAAAACCTAACATCCCTCACTCCGCCTACCATGTAGCTCGCGTTCAACACATTCACACGTTGCGCTTGTGTAGTGTTTGTGAATAAGCGCGTGGCGTGACGTCACACTGCATGCGCATCATGAAAAGTCTGCCCATCTCTCTCTCGCGCGGTTTAGCTTATGAGTATGAAGGGGACAGTTAAGGTTTTGCCTTTATTAAGGTTTAATATAGCGTGGTCTTGTTTTATTATTGTTTTAATATTAAATTATCATTGTCTAATTATAATGTCATAAGTTGATGAAAAATGCTATGCAATAGCTATACCGCCGCAGTTCCCGAGTGCCACACGTTTTTTTTTTTTTCGAGAGAAAATCGCCGGACTTCCGCCCTTCACTGAGGATGGAGGGCGGGGCATGTCGGAGTCGAACCGACTAAAACCTTTTGTCGCTCAACAACCAGCATCCAAACCTCGCATGACAGAGCTCATGAAAAGGCAAAGGAGGGAAAGTGAAGCGTTTAGTGCGGAGTACATCTCTCCCATCACCCTCCCCCTCGGGACGCCGGACTGGTGGTCGTCAGCGCCACGACCACCAGCCCTCTCGGTCGGCAGGCTGTCCGAAGCCCACCTAGATGGCGCCGGTTAGAATGGTCTATCCTACGGAATACCCCGCTGGGTCAGAACCAGCGTGGGTTGAGGATAGCCGGCCTTCCATCACCCGGATGCTCATGCGTAAAACGTGTGCAGAGCAGCTTGCACGTCGTCTTCTTAGGCCCCCTTCGTCGGTCCCCAGGCCGACATGTGAGGGAGATCCGAAACACTTAGAGGGCCAGGGCTTGGGCGAGATTCGCCTCCCTGGACCCCGCTCGATGGCGGCGGGCCTGTGCATCTCTCACGCGCCCCGCCGCCTCCTTTAGCGAGATGGTGCACTCGCAGAAGTCGAGCATCGCCTTTCACGACTCGTCGTCACCGAGCGTCGATGCCAGAACACTCGGCAACGACAAGCCGTTTCCTATTTTTGCGACGAGAACACGCCACCGCCCCTCCCATGCGGGGCAGGCGACGAGCGTATGCTCTGCCGTGTCCAAGTCGCAACCACAATGGTGGCACTCTGCCGTCGGCTCGGCTCCGATCCGGTGCAGGAACTCACCGAAGCAACCATGCCCAGTGAGTACCTGCGTGAGCCGGAAAGTGAGGCGTCCTCTGTCACGATTTACCGATTTACTCTGTCACGTCCTACGACCAGCCGAAGGATCGACCAGCCGCCTGGACCATGACTCCAGCACGGACCGCCGAGATTGGGCCCTCCGCGCTCTGACCACACCGGGGCTGGGACGCGCCACGCCTCGGGCACGAAGGTTAGCCCGCCACTGATAGTCAGCGGCGGGCGCCTCCGCCTCCAGGACCCAAGGCGGCGTCCCAGCCAGTACACACGCCGCCTCGAAAGAGATGGTGCGATAACCATGGATGATCCTGACCGCGATTGTGCGTTGCGGCCGTTGCAGCAACTTCGCTACCCCCACGGCCAGTGACTGGCCCCACGCGGGCGCCTCGTATAAGGCGCGTCACCTGGTCAGGCCCCCCGATGTTGGGAAGAAGCCGGCTTAACACGCCGGCCACCCCCAACAAACGAGGGACCAGGTTCTGAAAGTGAACACGGAAGGTCCAACGACTGTCCAGAATGAGGCCGAGGTACTTCAACTGCACCCCAACCCGATACGGACGCCTCCAACCACGATATGGGCATCGACAGGTGGCACTCTCCGCGGCCCGTGGAATAGCAACGTGGACTGAGGTATTGAGAGTGGAGCGTATTTGGTCCGACCAGCGCATTGGATTTCTGCCTCTGTGCCTTCTCCCGCATACCTCTCTTTCTGGCGATATGTCCAAAGATCTCGAAACTCCTCCGGGCGCATGTAGTGCGGAGGTGCATTGGAATCTTGAGCTCGGTAAGAATGGATTCGTTGGTTCTGTGTTCTGTCCAACGAATCCCGAGCATTTTCCTCCAGCACCACATCTCAAACGCGTCGATGCGTTGGTGGTCGGCTTTCTTGAGGGTCCAAGTCTCTGCGCCGTAGAGAAATGCCACCCAAACACGGTCCATTTGGGACATAGTTCTCTTTGCCATACTGATTCGCCTTCTGAGGTCCTTTTCGGAGGATCCATTACTAGCTATGACGGAGCCCAGATAAATGAAATCCTCTACGACTTCCAGGTTTAGCTTATTCGTAGTTTAATAAGTTATTATTGTTAGTAGTATTATTTACTAGTCGAAATATAAATTTTTAATTATCTTATGATGAAAATCTTATATTTATGAGAAAGGTATTCAACAAAAATAGTTTCGTTCTAATAAATTAGCATAGTAATAGTACAGTGAACTAGCAATTTATTTTGGTAATTCTGAATTTAAACAAACATATTGATGAGATGAATTCATTTTTACTTTGCAAATTTGTAAATACACGCTCTGTAGCAATGTACGAACATATAATAATATGAAGAAACAATAATAGCATCTACAAATACATATGTACTACGTGGTACTACATTTACTAAAATTAATACAACATTTTTTAATTAAATTAATGAAATTGTGATTTTAAAGTTTTAGGGGGTATAAAAAATGGGGGGCGCTGAAAAATAATTGATTTTCAAAGGGGGCGGTAAAAGAAATAAGTTTGATAATCACTGGCTTAGATGGATGGACGAGCTCACAGCCCACCTGGTGTTAAGTGGTTACTGGAGCCCATAGACATTTACTACGTAAATGCGCCACCCACCTTGAGAATAAGTTTTTTTAAAGTCATCATAGTATTAAATGAAGAAACTAATTATTCCTACAATGCTAACATAGCATAGCTACCATGAAGTTGTTAGTGTAACATAAAGTAGATGCATAGGACTTTAAGTAGACCGGTGGTGGGACGTGTTGTGAGCCCGCACGCCCAGGCCACCACCACCACTTCCACACTAACATTTACCAGTTTGTTGAAATAAATCAAGCGCCATCTCTCATACTAAGCCACGAACTAACGAGCCCGTGTGTGTGTGTGTGCCCAGCTGAACGCGACGCCCGAGCAGCCCGCCCCCGCGCCCCCCGCGCCCGAGCCCGCCGACCCGCCCGCCGCGCCCCCCGCGCAACTAGTGAGTACCTCCCACTCCTACTGTGTCTCAGTCTAGTGTCCACGTGGCAGACTTCGTTTTGAACACATCAGTACAGTTGCCGCCAATAAAATGTTACAATTTAGAGTATACAATAAATAAATTCCATGAAGGAAATTATAACGAGTAAACATTTTTAGTTGTTATTTATAAAATTGAGGACGATATAACAGTAATAAGTGAAAAGAAAACAATATGATTCCCTACCTTTGGTGTAAAAATACTAGCTAAAATTAAATTTTAGTAATCCTTTTAAAATATACGCAATTAAATAAAATAGTCGCACACATGACGGGCACATGCGAACAAACGCCATCACAAAATTTAAAAGTTTATTAATTCGCAACGTTAATAATAATTTTTTTTAAATTTGTAGTTGACTGAAACAATCCCGACAGTGGAGACGCCGGTCGCGGCGCCCGCAGAACCCGCCGCCGCCGCCGCTGCCGCTGCCGCCTGTGAGTGTCCCCGTATTGGGAGTATAACTTAAAAATGCGAAATTCACGAGAAAGCTATTTGTGTATCATCTAAAACTAATATATAAATCTACAGTGGTTTTCACGGACTTGAAACTTGGTATCCATATAGAAAATACATGTACTTAATGGATAGGCTCATATTTATATGAGCGTTGGACTCCCTACACCAGTTGCGGGGGCGTTAATGATGAGAATATTTGTGGGGGTGAGAAATAATAATGTCAATTTTAAATGCCCAACGAAGCGGACGGGTAAAGCTAGTAATAGTATATAAGCAGTGCAAACAACAAAGTCCTTTATACTTCAAAAAATATCAAATTTTGTGCCAACAAAGTGTCATATCGGGAAGATATGCTCGACTTCTTAAATCTGAAAGAAATTGCCACTGAAACACACTCATTGCCCACCGAAACTTATGGTAAGTGTATTCCATCTGTTTCATCAAAAGATAAATAATTTGGTGCGGCTCAGAAGTGACAATTTTGACACGGAAGACTAAGATCGCAAAAGCCACCAAAAAAAATTCAACCAGAAGAATTGGGTCCCATCGCTCTATGCAGATTGCTGTCAAACTCAACAAGAGCCTGCAACATCATTGGGAGCTAGCAGCAATAACAAAACGATTGTAATTGCAGCAGGACTCCTCAAGGCATGGTAATTGGGACCAGACAGATCAAAGCCGAGAGACATTGAAAGACAATTTTGCATGTTGAGGTCCTATGGTGAACTCTACAAAAAAAAAAAACGTTTTTGCACTGAGTTTTTAGTAGAGATAAACAATTAATCCATTGCAATGACCCTTGTAGGAGAAGCGTAAAATATCATATGTGAAACCCAAACAACCAACCGAATCGACACTAAAGTTTAAAATATCCATGGCGCTCTGATGCTCTGTGTCTGGTGGGACTAAAATAGATCTGGTACTGAAAATGATATGGTACTGAACGCAACTGATTCATTTGAAGCAACTATTGGTTGAAAAGCGTCCAGAAGATGGAGTCAGATATGGATACATCATGACAACGCTTGACCACGCATTGCAATACTTGGGCAAACCATTTAGGATGTAGTGGGTGGGAAGTTTCACCCATGCGTATAGCCCAAGAGCCCGCGACAGCCAGACCTTCGTTATTTTATAAAAGCTGAAAGTTTCTCTGTGTATGTCTCCAGCACAGGTAAGAACGACCCGCGATTATAGAGTTTCGATTGTGGTTACTTGGGCAGGTAACAGGCAGTAAAGGTATATAAAATAGTACCTTAAATTCGTTAAAGTATAAAGGTTTTTTTTTAAATATTTACTCCAGAATATCTTTAGAAATCATGATATCCGTTGCCGGACACTTTTTCCAGTTGTTACCCCCTGCCAGACACCCCTAAACTTTAATAAATTTTAATTATACTTTCGTTATACTATAAAAGCTAAATTTTATATATGTTACTTAGGGACTTATAAAAATATGTTACCCCAAGAGCCGGACAGTTTTAATGGTTCTTACATCTTGCCAGACACATTGAGAGCCCGCTGTAGGTGCGAGCGCGAGGTAGCAACTGTTCAAGCGGGTGTGAGCGAGATAGAGTGCTTAGTCTATTGTGATCTTTTAAGATATCCAATAAAAAAATTATTTTATTACGTTCATAGCAATATTATAGAAAATAAAAAATGTTATTTTAATATTATAAAGTACAAACAAAATATTACATGTCAAAGAAAAATATTTAATCGTTCTTATAATTTTCCTCATTGTCGTCGATATTGAACTATCGAGTCGGCCTGAGGGGCCTACGAGGGGGGGCATAGCTACTACCGTATCCGATTTGAGAGTACGAGCTAAGCGGTAGTAAGACCTTTGAGAGGGCGCGAGTCCTTCTAAGAAATCAGACCATCTGGCATCTCGGACTTCGGCGATGCGAGACTTTACGTCGCGTTGTAGGGCACGCATTCGAGTACGATTTTCCACTGTAGGATACCTATCGTAGGCGCGGATCGAAGCGTTATACTTTAACGAATTTAAGGTACTATTTTATATACCTTTACTGCCTGTTACCTGCCCAAGTAACCACAATCGAAACTCTATAATCGCGGGTCGTTCTTACCTGTGTTGGAGACATACACAGAGAAACTTTCAGCTTTTATAAAATAACGAAGGTCTGGCTGTCGCGGGCTCTTGCTCTAGTAGAACTTGTCCCGGCTGACTTTATTTGTTTCAATTTTATTCTCCTACCTATTCACCGGTAGCCTAAAGCTACACATGAACAGTTTGGTGAGCTTGCTCAATCTGAGAGTTTGCTAAAACTTTTACTGGTGGTAGGATCTCTTGTGAGTCCGCACGGGTAGGTACCACCACCCCGCCTATTTCTGCCGTGAAGCAGTAAAGCGTTTCGGTTTGAAGGGTGGGGCAGCCGTTGTAACTATACTGAGACCTTAGAACTTATATCTCAAGATGTGTGGCGCATTTATATTGTAAATGTCTATGGGTTCCAGTAACCACTTAACACCAGGTGGGCTGTGAGCTCGTCCCCATATCTAAGCAATAAAAAAAAATGCTTCACTTCAGAACAACGTAGCCGAAATTAATTAGTTCTTGGCTTCAAATTGAGCCAACTTTAACTTAATGTCATACGTAACAATGACCAATACTTTAAATAACTTTATACAGTAAAAATGTAACAAAATAAAAGAAACTAGTTTCGCATTTTAAGTTATAAAATATATTTTATACATACAAATATATGTCATACATAAGAAGTATATTTATTAATCTCTGATTCCCAAAGTACAGAAAATCCTAGTTTTCAAATGACCGTGTCAGATTTGTCCCAAGTTATTTATCTTAGATTTAGAATGGTCCTATCAATCAATCGAAGGCCTCAGTTTTAGACTTTTGAAATGACTCAATAGAGCGAGCGCCTTGTCGTTCAGGGCAAAGTAGAAGGCACCAGACCGCGTGGGAAGCCCATGCGATGGACCGACCTAATCAAGGCAGCAATTGGCGGCTGTTTGTGTACCAGGCTCACCACAAACCGGGAGGAGTGGCGATTGCTCGTGGGGCGCATAACATCTGCCCACAGCAATGCTGCTGGATGACGATCACGACGGCTCTAACAAGAGTGATACAAGAGTGACAAATTTAATGGTAGGCAGCGGCTTGGCTCTGCCCTTGGCATTGTTGACGTCCATGAGCGACGGTGACCACTTGCCATCAGGTGAGCCGTATGCTCGTCTGTCTGTCTACAAAACAAAAAAAAAGTCGAGCTGACATGTATAACGTTTAATATAATTACAGCGTCGTTGGAGAAGCAGTTGAGCGCGTCGATGAAGCAGCTGAGCGTGTCGGGGAGCGAGCCGCTGCCCGCCGCGCCCGCCCCGCAGCACTACGCGCACCACCGCCCGCCCAAGGTGCGCCGCCACACAGGCGCTCTTGTTTACATGCTAACAACGCTTTAACTACTGCTGGTAGGACCTCTTGTGAGTCCGCACGGGAAGGTACCACCACCCCGCCTATTTCTGCCGTGAAGCAGTAATGCGTTTTGAATGTTATTATTCGATTCGAAATTCGAATCGAATTATTAGCACACCCCTAAGTACTAATGATAGGTTCAATTCAAATAAGTTCAAATGCGGGTTCGTGTTATCTGTCGTTCTTTCGACTGCTTTGTTGCATAATAAATTGCAAATTGTAGAAATATAGTAAAAGAAAATGACTAAGTGAATATATTTTTTATGAATAAAAAAAATGAGGATATATATTAAAAACTTTGATAAAATATTAAAACATTACATGAGTAACCTTAGTACAGATTTTTTCAAAGAAAATTTAATCATTAATAAGACCACAACAAATAGAAAATATATCTCTTGCCAATATTACCATCTACATTTTGTGTGTTATCGACAGAGATGAACATAATATATTGAAAATGAGCAACTGTTTTCTCTGGGTAATTGATTTTTAAACGAAAAGTATATTATTCGTAAGTAGAATACTTTGACACACGATTTGAAGGAATTTAAATGGAAACAATTGAAAATCTAGAGATATTTCATTAATTCGCGAATTATTCGAAAACTTTCGGACTATTCGAAATTTTTACGAATTATTCGGTTCGATTCGAATTTCGAACGATATACGCACACCCCTAATTAATACCCACATTTACAATTTGTCCTTAAGCTTACGAAGGCCGGGGAACAAACCCCTCACACGACCACGGTCACGGTAAGTGTGATAGAGTCATTCCTAATGATACGTAGATGAAGTATGCTTTGAGTTGAATCAAAAATGAAAACTGCCCATGTTTCAAACGGCCCAGTTTTTGAGGTTTGCCATGCAGTTTCAAAACCATTGTGTTTTTAAGAGTAGACTATGTTGTAGTATTAACATGTTGACTGCCATGTAAGTCACCGGTACCCTACGCAGAGTACCCAAGTAATGATATCGATTTGTCACTGGTGGTAGGACCTCTTGTGAGTCCGCACGGGTAGGTACCACCGCCCTGCCTATTTGCCGTATCTGCCGTGAAGCAGCAATGCGTTTCGGTTCGAAAGGTGGGGTAGCCGTTGTAACTATAGACCTTAGAACTTATATCTCCAGGTGGGTGGCGCATTTAAGTTGTAGATGTCTATGGGCTCCAGTAACCACTTAACATCAGTGTGCTTAGTGCGAGTTTCTTAACGTTCTCGATAGCTTAAAAGTTAACCCTATTTTGTATGCAGTTGGATCCCATTCCATACAAATATTGAGCTAACTTTTACGCTATCGAGAACGTTAAAAAACTCGCACTAAGCACAGAGGTGGGCTGTGAGTTCGTCCACCCATTTAAGCAATAAAAATAAAAAAAGCAACTGATTATCATGATATTGATAAAGTGTAATTGATAGTGAGCGTGTCTGTTACAGCAGGCGGCGTCGGCGGCGGGCGCGCAGAACGTGTACGCGCACCACGCCGTGTCGCACCACCCGCCCGTGTACGGCGCCAGCGTCTACGCGCCGCCGGTAACCCACACTAGCCTTTGACTTTGTACACGCGACCAGGTACCACCGCCCTGCCTGTCTCTGCCGTGAGACTTCCATTCTACCGGGAAGTCTCTACTGCAAGGGTCCAACGTCTGTCCCCGGAACACACTGTTACTACCTGCTCGGTATTTGAGCTGATTTGACACACCCTGACTACACCCCAGCAGAGGATAATAGGAAAGAATGATGACGATGATAATGATGATGGTCGGTTTGCAAACTTATCCCCAGATTATATTGAACTGCTGGTAGAAAGTTTTGTAAGTCCGCACGTGTAGGTACCAGCTCCCTGCCTGTTTCTGCTGTGAAGTTGTTGTAACTATACTGAGACCTTAGACCTCATGTCTCAAGGTGGGTGCCTTCATTTACGCTGTAGATGTCTATGGGCTTCGGTAACCACTTAACACCAGGTGGGCCGTGAGCTGGGGTGCTCATTACGGAATCCCCCTGATCCACCAGCATCCTTAATAGTCACGTACAGCTCGTCTAACTAATCAGTGTTCGACGTGCAACCTAACCTATAACATCAGCCCATTCAGTTACTCGCCAGATCCTCGAAGCAGGTCGCGATTTCGTTCAAGTAGTAGATTCATGATAACACTGCACTTCAGCTCATAGACCTTCTCCGAAGATGCTCGAGCAGATGTTAGTTTTAATCCCGCCCCCTGTCCCGGTGAAACTAGAGAAGAAGTCTATAGACCAATAATCCGTCCTTCCAGAAAAAAGAGAGGGCCATCATTATATTGCAAAGCATGTACCACAGATGATACACGACACCTCAAAGAGAAATTGCTTACAAATTAACTTTATAAATATATTACTAACGTTTATTTATTTATTTGTAAAGGTGAACTCAACGAACGCGTCGCTAACTGGCGCCTCAGCAATGGCCGCCACGGCCTACCCCTCAAGTGTAACGCTGACTCAATTTCAGCCCATCATGAACTCATACCAGGTACAACAGTTTAGTATTTCATTTTCATCACGTTTTTAGGGATCCATCAGATTCAGCTCTAACACTAAGGGGTAGGCTTAGGGACCCCGGTAATCGTACTCGTCGAACTCTGCAAAGAGTGCAACCTATGATTGGATAGATCTTCTCAGAGGGTCACGATTCCGATCCAGTACCAGATTCATTCGCGAAGCAGCTGCTCTTTAGCTATTTGGTCTCCTTTGGAGGAGCTTGGGCAGCTGTTACTAAAACCCACCCCTCCAGGCTGAGCCCGTGCTCGTCCAACTGTCCTGGAGAAACTGGAAGGACCTTCAGGTCACCAGTACCTTTCCTTCATAAAAAATATATATTTCTTAATTTATAATTGCTCATTATAATGAATTTTTATTTATATTAAAAGCTGTTGTCCGCTGACCAATAAGTCAGTAGTGCAGTAATTAATATCTCTGTCTGCTGATCCAAGGTTCGTGGATTTGATTCCCACATCGGACAAACATCAGTGTGATGAAGTAGATTGTTGTCTGTTTGGGTGTTCAATATTAAGCATTAATAATTATGCAAAATTGTAAATTTGATTGTTTGATTATTCGTTTTTCATTTAAGTCGAAACAAATCAATAATTTAACGTTCAGTATTAGGTCAGGAGACTGACACAAGCCTGTGAGCTCTTTCACTAAGCAATAAAAAAAGTACATCATACAAAAAAAGTATTTATTTATTAATACGTGAAGGAAAAACTTGTATCCCTTTTTACGAAAATTGTGCGGACGGAACTTATAGAGCATATAGACTAGGAGTGCAGAATGTTAATATTTTTTTAAATTATGCCTATAAAATACATTAAATTAATAATAAAAAACATTACACACACTACCATGTATTTGACGCACACACGCATGCATTGCTGAAGTCCATGGGCGACGGCAACCACTCACCATCAGGTGGGCCGTATGCTAGTCTGCCTACAAGGGCAATAAAAAAAATACTATTTATTTATTGTCAAACTTTTATTCTTGATGTCTGTAGTCAAATTGAGAATGTGTCTTTATTAATTTTTTTTTTATAGTGTAGTCTTGGCGAAATTTGTGATTATAGAAGTATAATAGTGTTTGAAAATAGAATCATAATAGTGTACAAACTTTTAATTTCAATAAATTATAGTCGAATTTCGACTACCGGGCGACCACTAGTAATTTGAATAGTTGAATATGTGTCAATTACAAATGTTCATACAAAACGTTTCAGACATCGTCGTCGGGCGCGGTGTACGGCGGCAGCGCGCTGTACACTGCGGCTCCGTACACCGCCTACCAGCCACCGGCACAACCTAAGATCCAACCCAAAGAGCATCAGGTCCGTACCACTTTATATTACTTGTATCAAAAGTCGTCGTGGCCTAAGAGATAAGACGTCCGGTGCATTCGTGTTGAGCGATGCACCAGTGTTCGAATCCCAGGCGGGTACCAATTTTTCTAATCAAATATATTATACTCAACAAATGTTCACGATTGACTTTCACGGTGAATGAATAACATTGTGTAATAAAAATTAAACCCGCAAAAATTATAATTTTCGTAATTACTGGTGGTAGACCCTCTTGTGAGTCCACACGGGTAGGTACCACCACCCTGCCTATTTCTGCTGTGAACCAGTAATGCGTTTCGGTCTGAGGGGTAGGGCAGCTGTTGTAACTGTACTGAGATCATAGAACTTATATCTCAAAGCGGGTAGCGCGTTTACATTGTAGATGATTATGGGCTCCAGTAACCACATAACACCAGCTCACAGCCCACGCTGTGAGCTCGTCCATCCATCTAAGCAATAAAAAAATAAATAAAAACTCAAGAGGTACATTGCTAAGTAGCAATACCTCTGGTGAATGCTCGGCCGAGCTTGTACCGGTGTGATGGTAGTGCGTGCCGATTAAAAAGGGAAGGGTTTTTATTATTTAGATGGTAATGAAATCATAGCCCACCCAGTGTTGAGTTTTTTATTGTTTGGATGGGTGAACTAGCTCCCAATCCACCTGGAGTCAAGTGGTTACTGGAGCCCATAGACATTGACAACGTAAATGCCGACACCCACTTTGAAATGAGTTCTAAGTCTCAGTTTGAGAGCATAATGGTTGTCTCATCCTTCAAACCGAAGCAGTAGTGCTGTTTCACTTTTTAGCTTTTCGTGTTTGTTTTTATTACACGATATTATTTCTTCACTGTGAGCCGTAGTTCGAGAGCATTTGTCAAACATATATTTCATTACAAAAATTTAGACCTGTCCGGGGAATTCTAAAATAGTCGCATCGGCCGATGATTGCTTCTATAGTGGTTACTGGAGTCCAGGAGTTCACAAGTTTGCGAGTGTCTTCGAAACAAAATGATGTACAGGTTTATCCCGTCCTTCAGACGGTAACGAACAAGTCGACATATCGGCAGATGAAAATTTACCAACACTGAACGTCAATACTAAATACACTCCCAATCCCCGAGCAACATTCAGAACGCAGGAGCTTAGTGGAATTCTTTGTAGCAAAAAAAAACGAAAGCACATCTATACATATAAATAAAATTAGAGTGTCTGTTTGTAATATTGAAATAACCGCTTTTTACTACATGCATAATATGAATATATATACGGTACATACAACAAAATAACATTTTTTACAATTTTTGTCTGTCTGTCTGTCTGTTTGTTCCGGGTAATCTCTGGAACGGCTGGACCGATTTTGACGAGACTTCCACTGATAGGTAGCTGATGATATGAGTAACTTAGGCTACTTTTTTTAGACTAGCTTCACCCCGCGGCGTCACCCGAGGTTATTGTCGTACCGCGGGATAACATCGCGGGACTCTGCTATCAATAATAAAATTTAATGTTTCCGAAGCGAAGCGACAGCGAGTCGCTAGTTTCATATAAAACTAATCATAATTTGTTAATTTTCAGTATGACAACTCAGTAGCGTCGAGCAACAGTTTGACGAGTACGTCCACCACGCAGACGTCGACAGCCAAGATTACGACGACTACAGGTACAAGCCACTGTTGTTAGAGTGTTTATTAGCGAGGTGGATGAACTCACGACCTGTCCAATGTTAAGTGGTTACCGGACATCTACAACGTAAATACCGTCTTGAGATACCTTGAGATATGAGTTCTAAGGTTTCAATTTTAAAAATGACTGCTCCATCTTTTAAACCGAAACGCCTTACAGCTTCACGGCAGAAATAGGCAGAGTGGTGGTACCTACCCGTGCGGATTTACAAGAGGTCAAGGAGAGAGAATTTTGCGGGTTTGATTTTTATTACACGATGTTATTCCTTCATCGTGGAAGCCAATCGTGAACATTAGTTGAGTACGTATTACATTAGAAAAATTGGTACCCGCCTGGGATTCGAACACCGGTGCATCGCTCAACACGAATGCACCGGACGTCTAATCCTTTAGGCCACGACGATACAAAACAAAGCGGCTGCCCCACCCGAACGTAAACGCATTACTGCTTCACGGCCGAAAAGGTTGGATAGTGGTAACTACCCGTGCCGACTCACAAGACGTCCTACCGTCAGTTCAAAATAACTGAAGATAAGTTTGCGAACCGACAAGGAATTCCAACATTTGAAGACGAACATGTCGTAACAGTGTGTTCCGGGGACTGATGTTGGGCCCTGGCAGTAGAGACTTGTCAGTAGAAATGATGTGGAAAGTTCATCAGTCTTCCGTCAGCGTTCAACCGAATAGTCTCGTAGTCTTGCTGCTGAATGATTTATAAATTTTAATGTGTATTTTTGTTTACTTCCGCAGTAGGAGCCGCGGCAGGAGTGGGGGGCGCGTACGCAGGAGGAGCGTTGTACAGCGGGGCCACCACTACCCCCTACGCCGCGTACGACGACCAGCTCATGAGGTCCACGCATCCGCACCATATGGTAATACTATTTGTTCACTGAGCATCGCAGGTGCTAGCTGATGAGTTAGACGCCGATATTGCGATGACAACGAATTGCTTTATCTATACTAATATTATAAAGAGGAAAGATTTGTTTGTATTGAATAGGCTCCGACATTACTGAACCGATTTGAAAAAATCTTTAACAGTTTGGAAGCTACATCTTTTTTGAAAAACTTAGGGATCCTTACTAAAACTCCAATAATGTAACCCAAGTTGTAAAAAATTACCTAAAATACTCTTTACATCGCGTGCCCTGCGAAAACTATTGATGATAAAATAAAATAATGTACTGCGACTTTGTAGAACACATTATTATTTACAAAAAGTGTCACGACAGCATATGTCTAACTATTATAATTATGCCGCAATAAATGTTCTTTTATTTAAAAAATAAATAAAACAACGTCAAATATCGTTGAAATTTTTGTTAAAGATCCGAGCGGAGCCGGAGCGGGCCGCTAGTATATTGTAACCTTCTTTGTCGTATCACTGTTGTCAGAGCGGTCGAAGTCATTATTCAGTATCATTGCTGTGGGTAGATGTTATGCCACCAACCACCACCAACCACCACCAACTGCAGCCGACTTGACGTGGTTGATCCATCGCATGAGCAACCTTCCACGCGAAACAATTTACCACTATAAAACTGAACCCTTTGTGATATTCGTATGAGATGCCTTGTCGGATGTGCGCTCGCGTGCTATAAACCTGATTCCATTGAAGCAGCTAAACACGAGTGACGTAACGTTGTGTTGTTATCCCAGGGCGGCTACTACGAGGTGGGCTACGGAGCCCGGGACGGCGCCTTCGGTCTCAGCGCGGGCGACAGGTTCGGGCGGACCGACGCTGCCTCCCCGCAGCAGGTACGCAAGCCCTCATTACAAATTGCTCCTGTCAAATTATAATGTTGCCATAGATAATATCGTGTAATATTGTAATTATACTGAGATCTTAGAACTTATATCTCAAGGTGGGTGGCGCATTTACGTTGTAGATGTCCATGGGCTCCAGTAATCACTTAACATCAGGTGAGCTGTGAGCTCGTCCACCCATCTAAGCAATAAAAAAAAACTAAAAAGCGGTTATTTCAATATTACAAACAGACACTCTAATTTTATTTATATATATGAGTCGTCTATTATCAAAGGTGGCAATCTGTGCATTTGGACAAAAAAATGTTATTGATATGTCAATACAGATTGATTTGAATATAATCGTCTTCTTTAAAGTATACGGTTCAAAACCTGCATTAAATAAAGGTTAATACTTAACCTGTTTTTTATCTAAGATGTCGTTCAGAAGAGTTTTGTGACTGCCAATGGAATACAAAGTCAATAATTCGTTTTTCTGATTTACCAATAATTGTCCAAAAGTCACATTGCCGGCTTTGATAATAGTCGACTCATATGTAGATTTCTCTATAACAGTAAATTTTGTTCCAGGTCCCGGCAGCCGCTCTACCTCCGGGATACGCGTACTTCGCGTACCAACCGCCTCCCACCACATACCAATACGGAGTGTATCCCACGGTGAGATATCTGCAGCTTTTAATGAGTGACTAGATGTACCTGTCCGGGCATTTAAAATTAACATAATTATTTCTCACCCCAACAAAGATTCTCATTATTAACGCCCCCGCAACTGGTGTAGGGAGTCCAAAACTCATAAATATTTACATATTTTCTACATGGATACCAAGTTTCAAGTCAATCGGAAGTATGGTTCAGTAGTTATAACGAAACATCCGTAAAAACCACTGTAGATTTGTCTATACTAATATTATAAAGAGGAAAGATTTGTTTGTTTGTTTGTTTCGAATAGGCTCCGAAACTACTGGACCGATTTGAAAAATTCTTTTTCCATTAGAAGCCGACATTGTCCCTGATGAACATAGGCTACTTTTTTTCATTTTTTTTAATTTTTTTTTTTTTGTTTCATGTGTGTTTTAATGTTTCCGAAGCGAAGCGAGGGCGGGTCGCTAGTATATTAATATAGATGTACCCAATGCTGAGCTTAGAAGTTGCAAATATAAATGTGCTTTGTTGTGATGACACAAAGCATTTAAATTGACAATAAAACCGTGTCAATAAATAAAGCCTTGTCTTGCTGTTGTGGGACAGATTGATTTAAATTTTATAATTGAAACTTCAACCTTATATCTGAAGGTGACTGCCTACCTTCGGGGCCCGTTGTCCGTAGGCCTGGTATATAACAATAATAGGAAACAGAATTTGAGTCACAGATTGGCACTGCTTTGTCTTTGTTGTAACCACTAAAGTTCAATTCATGTGTGATGTGTGAACGTTGACAAAATACACGAAGAAATCTTTTCAAGTTGAGACAGTTTCACAAACAAGCAACAAAGTGCTGCTTCAGCAAGTCAACAATAAAACAAGATTGTCCATCTCGGTATAATGTGCAAGTTTTAGGGTAAACATGAGCCCAGACAGTCTTTTTTTTTTAAAGTTATGACCTGGTAACCAAGACCTTTAGGTCAAGTGTTATTTTAATTTTAATGAAAACTTTTTTATATGAAAAATGACATGAAATGAAATGAAAACGAAATAAAATGTGATTATATGGGATTAAAGATAATCTTAGTAAAATGGTGGTGATTTTCTGAGACTTTTTCAGTGGACTTTTTGAAGGATCCCGAGAAGTTACGTTTCGCTGAACGCTTTGTTTCATTTTCCCACATTTGTGCACTTTCACAGATACTAAACAGTTAATAAACCACCGTTATTAGACATTTAAATCTTAAGGAACACTAAATAGACAAAATTGTGCTGTATATGGTTATGTTTATCTAGCCGTCCAAATATGGTGAGCGAGTATTGTTAATTAAACAAGTGATAGTGTTCTGTGGATACCTCCTTTTTTGTTATATAATTATTATTATAATACAGACAATACTGACGTGCTGTAGGCACAAAATAAAACAAACTTGACTCCTCGAGTTTCCGCTAAAAACCTCGGGCCGTCATAAGAGGCGTGTGTGTATAGAGTGCGTGTGGTCCGCAGTACGGCGGCGGCTCGGCGGTGGGCGGCGGCGGCAAGGTCGGCTCCTACGCGCAGCAGCAGCAGCCCGCCTACGACGCGCAGGACAACTACAAGCCCGGTGAGACACGCAACTATAGCCCTTGCCACACTAACAATAACGTTCTGTTTCCTAGTCAGTATTGAATGAGTGATTGAATGATTTATTATATTTCAGTCAGAACAACAAGTCCATATGTGTACATAGTATCATTGAAACTTATTAAAAATAATTAGCAGTTGAATACATTTAAAATATTCCATTCATTATTATTATTTAGTCCGCAAGTGAAACATGGTACAATGATTCGAGTACCGTAGTACAGTCATAACGGTCTGTTAAATAATGTATATTAAGTTAACGTTTCCAATTAACGAAACGGACGCGCGAGGTCAACGGCCCGTCGCTACCATCCATTCGCTCTACATTGCGCGTCAGTCAAATATATGTAGTCTGAATAACAATAAAATGTATATTAAGTTAATATTTCCAATCAACGGTAGTACGAGGTCAACGCCCCGTTGCTGCCATTCATTCGCTTTACATTGCGCGTCAGTCAAATAAATAAATATATAAATAAATAAATATATACTAACAATCACGCCACGTTAACTGGTCCCGTGATAAGTTCGTAAAGAACTTGTGTTACAGGTACCAGATAACGGATATAAATGTAAGATTTTTATTATACACAATATACATAATAATATATTTAATATACATCCATAACCCTGGAAAAGACATTTATATTTATCATACAAATATCTTCCCTTAGCGGGATTCGAACCCGCGACCCCCTTGTGTAGTGACCATGTCACTTACCACTACACCAGACGGCCGTTAAATATAGTCTGAATAAAAATAAAATGTATATTAAGTTAATATTTCCAATCAACGGTAGCGCGGGGTCAACGTCCCGTTGCTGCCATTCATTGGAGTTACATTACGCGTCAGTTAAACTAGATGATGGCTTCTTTTTTTTTTTATAACGCCATCTTGTTGTGTCTTTAAAGCAGTAAAAATAGTATTATTATTCGCCAATAGATGTCGAGAAGAGTCATAAAGTTGATTATATTATTGAAAACACGAATAAAACAACATTTTCTGAAAATAAATCGTAGCTAGATCGATTTATCGCCCCCGAAATCCCCTGTATACTAAATTTTATGAAAATCGTTGGAGCCGTTTCCGAGATTTAGTTTATATATATATTATTATGAATATACAAGAATTGCTCGTTTAAAGGTATAAGATATAGTTTGAATGAAAATAAAATGGCAAAAATCATTATAGATTACTGATTACTTTGTCATATGAACAGTACATTACCTAATATACTATTTAATGTTTTATTATAATTTCGAACGTCTGACTGTTTATTAAGCAAATGTATAATTAAGAAGTATATTCGTATCAGCACGTTCTGTTTAGTTTTGCAATACGCTTTAACCCTTTTGACTGTAATTTAGGTCACCGGTGCCCTACGCGAGGCACTGAAGTAATTATGTCGATTTCTGTTACTAAGCGGAATGTCTAGTGTAGACTTGGAAAGACGAATCAGAAGATACCGAGAATGTATCTATCTCTAAGAGACCTAAAAGACTAAAACATACATTAGTAACTAAAAGAAGGCAAAGTTAGGTAATCCAAGCGCTTTAGTAACAGAATTGTTACGTTATATATAATACATCTTGTAAAAATCCATATTTAAATAATCTAATATTTAAAAAAAAAAGACATGCCCGCTGAGTTTGTTACCAGTTCTTCTCAGGACGGAGGCTAGTTTTTATGAAATGGCGGTAGTTCTTTTTGACGTTCAACAAGTATGTACTTTCTTAAGTTGAATTAGCGACCCGCCCTCGCTTCGCTTCGGAAACTGTAATTTATTATTGATATCTCCACTATTTAATGGATGTTATTATACATAATAATATAAACCTTCCTCTTCAATCACTCTTAAAAAAAACCGCATCAAAATCCGTTGCGTAGTTTTAAAGATTTAAGCATACATAGGGATATAGGGACAGAGAAAGCGACTTTGTTTTATACTATGTATTGATAAAAAAATTTTGATTTGATTTGATTTGAAATGGACATAATCGCTTCAGTGCGCCGCGTAGGGCACCGGTGACCTGCGTAACAGTCAAAGGGTTAATAGTTTTTATTTCCACTAGCTAACAAAGGAAGACAAGGCCACGGGCCACCCGACGGTGAGTAGTTATCGCGCCGCGACCACTAATGCGCTTTAGAATTTAAGAGCTTAACAAAATCTGAATGATTTTTCACTTTTTTTTCATATCGGATCGTTGAGACGGTAGGTAGAAGTCTCAGTTGTATAACGGTTGCCCCACATTTCGAACCGGAACGCGGACCTGCTTTGCGGCAGAAGTAGGCAGCGTGGGTGTGCCCGGATTTGGTACTAGTAGTAGAGATCATAATAAGATACGTGAATATTCATCAAAAACTTTTGATAGAAGAAAAGAAATTGTCATCCAAAAGAATTTTGATGTTCGGTTCCAAAGTGACAGTAATTATTCAGTACAAGGCCCTTAAAATTCGTTTTACTATGTTTTCTTATTATTGAAGTAAACGTTTTTTGAAATCCAGGAGAATTAATAGATATATATATAGTTAATAGAACAGTTGAGTTAGTTAGATATACAATGAATTTATGTATACTAACAGTATTGGACGGGGGAATCGTGTTAATTTCCGGTCACCGTCCCCGTCGAAACCGTCGCTTGCGACGAAGGGCTCGACGAGCGAATTAACCCACAGACACAGCCCACTGAGTTTCTCGCCGGATCTTCTCAGTGGGTCGCGTTTCCGATCCGGTGGTAGATGCTGCGAAGCACGGCTCTTGCTAGGGGCAGTGCTAGCAACGTCGTCAGGTTTGAGCTCCGTGAGCTCACCTACTAGTTAAGGCGAAGCTGATATAGCCTCTCAAGGCCATTAGCATAGGTAGGAATAAAAAAAAGTGTTAATTAATCTGCGAGAGTCGCGCCGAGGTGAGAGCGCCCCAAGCGCCTTAACCATTTTGTTTTATGTATAGATGTGTTTCGCAGGCGCGCAGTACACTGGCGCGGCCGGCAAGACGGCGGGCGCCGCCGCCGACCTGGGCGCCGCAATGTACGCCAAGACGCACGTCACGCTCAACAAGGTTAACGTGAGTACACCGACGCGCCTCTCTTACTAACAAAATAATACAAACTTCATGTTTAACGTAAGCGAGTGTATAAATGAAGACATGAGTGGATGAAGGGGGTATGATACAATTTGTTAATTTTGAGGAAACCGGCAACAAACNGCGGGCGCCGCCGCCGACCTGGGCGCCGCAATGTACGCCAAGACGCACGTCACGCTCAACAAGGTTAACGTGAGTACACCGACGCGCCTCTCTTACTAACAAAATAATACAAACTTCATGTTTAACGTAAGCGAGTGTATAAATGAAGACATGAGTGGATGAAGGGGGTATGATACAATTTGTTAATTTTGAGGAAACCGGCAACAAACTTTTTTACTTGTACTTTTCCTTCATCACATGCAATTTCTAAAAATAGCCTTTAAACTCGTAGTTTTAAGGTCTAATATGGTCTAGTAAATAATGTTAATAAACTTGAAATACATTTTACATTTTTAATTTGGTCTCATATCTCAAAATGAAAAGACGACTAGTCCAGTTAATGTTAAAACTTGATGATAAACACAGTGGTTTGATTCCTATTTGTGACAGTATTTATGTATGAGATTTTGCTTTATAATATTGAAATTATGAATAACCCTTCGCAGAGTTACGACAAGGCGACGTTCCAGAGCGGCACCCCGCCGCCCTTCGGCGCCTCGCACCTGTACATCCCCGCGCCGCCGCACCACCACCACCACCACCACCAGGTACCGCCACGCACGCGCCCGCGGACCGCACCACACGACAACACGCACATGTGACTCGATGCCGGACCCCGTAACGATCACACACGACAACCTAATCGTCTCGAATCAAAATAAAACCCAGTCCGATTCAATATCAACAGCACGAAAGGTGTTCAAGGTTCACTATTAATCTAATTACGATGAAAAAGGTATCTCAGCGGTATCTCTGGTATCGCATTGGTTGGAACTTAAAATACATATAGTTTTTTGGCATTAAAAGTGTACAATTTCCAAAAATATTCGAAATTGAGTTAATATTCGGAATCATTTGGTATCATCACCAGTATTTTTCTCATAAACACCGTCAAAAGAGCGTAGTTTACTTTTAGTTTTTTTTTTTTTTTTTTTAGTTTACCTATATTTTGTTTACTACTAACAAAGTTAATACATAATTTTATCTTACTTTAAAAGACAGATAATGTATCTGGAAAAAAAAATAAAAAAAATGTTACAAAGATGATTAATATTAAAAATATCACATGTTAAACCTTTAAAACTCTCCTGTAAAATTAGTAAATTTTGAGATTATACAGTTTTAATGCGAGAAGACGGTATATGGGTCTATTTTAGTTCCAAGTAACTCGTCAAAGCCACCGCCGCGGCCTGGTCATTGATCTCGACATTTTCACTGTTAATGTGGGTAGAGTTAGCAAAAAAATTTTATATTTAATTTTAAAGTTATGGTGTCTTTTTTGGATCGGACTGGGTTTTGTTCACACATAAAACCGATGGAATGTTTCTTATTCTCTCAAAGTCACGTTTAAATACCTACTCAAATATTTAATTTATGTATAATTTATATTTATAATTATTTATTTATGTGTATATGTGTATATATAAATGGTGACGTTGAATAAATATTTGAAAGTTGATAATAGTAGCGATTTTTTTTCTTATCAATCATCGAAGACGGTTTTGTCGCCCCCAAGAAAATTATTAACAATCACGGCGGTCGATATCTCGGGTCAGCTTTGTACAAAGAAAAAGGAAATATCTCGATTTTTTATATAATATTTCTATAACGTATGTTGTGCCCTGTCTTCGCCTTCGAGGTAGGTCCCCCATCAGTCGTGTTCCTGACGCTGACGGTACAACAATATTCATCACGTTGCTTCTTTCTCAATCAGGAATTCAAAATGGCTTTAATTTACTTAAATACACCCTGTATAATCGAATACAGTAAGGCAAGTCAGATAAGTGACTAAATATGGGTGGTTTTTTTTTTCGATATATATATTTTTTTTTCAATAAAATTCACACGTCAACTCCCCCGCAGTCTGCATGGAATTACAAAATGAGAGTGTGTGTGTTTTCGTTTATATACTTTATATATTACATAGTCTGCTTTCGTTTGTAGATGGATGTTCGGGTGAACAATAATCATAATAGGCGGGTAAGTTCTATAAATATAGAATATATGTTTATGTTCCATGAAACACGTTTATTAAATGGAACGGTATGGAAAAAAAAAGAGTTCTTAATTACGAAAGTAAAAAAAAAATGCAGTCGAATTGAGAACCTCCTCCTTTTTTGAAATCTATTAATAAAACCACCTTTGAAAAAGCAATGAATTCGTTGATTGACGATATAATTTTTGCTTAGAATTTCCATGAATTGAAAATGAAAAGCTTGATTTGGTTTATCTCTTTTCCCTATTTTATAAAGATTTGTCAAAAAAGAATATTATAGTTAATTGTTTTTTACTGATGCATTGCCAAGGACTAACGGTCCCATCCCTAGAGCCCTCGTAATCGTTAAGAGGACTGATTAGATAGGAAATTAAGTTTTGTATTTTGAAAATATGACTAGTCCGAACCTGACTAACCGAATATCAGAATACCATTCCATCTAGTAACATTGTGTTTTTTATAACGCACATTATATAGCCATATATTATATACACGCCTCTCATATATTATGTGTAACAACGCTTTCAATAAATATATAATAAACACATTACATTTACCCGCCTTTCGTATGCATGTCTTATATATATATATGTCATTATATATCTCTCTGTCTACATATTTGTTATTGATAACTTTCACTGTATCAACTCCAAACAAATGTGTCTTGTTTGAAAAGCCTACACAAGATTAAGTTTAATTTTTAGACTCTGTATTGAAATGTCTTTAAACTTATTTAGGTACTTTCTGCTGGTTGTGTGATAACAATTATCTCATCTAATTTTTTACAATTCCTGACCACACTAACTATGAGAAGAAATGTGACTCTTGTTAAAAAGATATTTTCTGATTGAATACTTAACAAATTCGATTAAAATCAAACCACGTAAGCTTAGTTTGATACAGTGTCAGTTATCAATTTATGGTGTTGTTAGATAGAGTGGCTAAATTAAGCTTAAAAGCTAAAATAAGCGTTCTGATGTCGAGCTTTAAATTGGGAGTAATGCTGTCTGCAGACATCACAGTAGAGCGGCTGTGGTGAATTTTCATGTTTTGTGTTGCCGAATAAAAAAACTTAAATTTTACCAAGACAAAAAATTAACCTGTACTTCTGTTGATGACTTTCGATATCTTTCAAATACACATCTCTGAAATAAGTATGTCCTCGAAATTAATTGGAACGTAAAAGTAGCATCTAAGTGCTAGTAAATATCTGTGGCTACCAGACATTCAAGTCATAAATCACTCGGGTTTTTCTGAGGGAGTTATCTGATTTGTGATGCTTTTTATTTTTTTCCGGAATGAACAATAATTAAAACTGTTGTTATCAGTGCTTACCAATATTTGTCAAGTGACTACAAATAGCTTTAGTACTATTCGTCGCGTTAGACTGGCAATACTATTAATTTCAATAGTTCTACTACAGTAAGGTCTGTCTGTATATATTAAACACTAGATTGTCAGTTGTTTGGTATAGGATGAATTTTCTTGAACGTCAAAATTTTGTAAATGAATTGAATTATCTATAATTAGAACTAATGAATGGGAAGGGTAAATAATTCATATATGTATACATTTTAAAATTTTATTAGAAATCAATATAAGTTCAAGAATAAGAGTAAATAATGAGTTAAATCAGGTTGGCTCATTCTGCCAACCTCTTAATAATATAACTTGTAAGTGATTATGAAAATGACGCCTCCCCAATTCGCTTTGAAACTTTTATAAGCAATTGTATAAGAATTTTTTTTAGACGTTAAAAATATTGTTATCCATGTTGATTACAAACTTCTTTTTTAACACACTGAGTATTGAAGTGAAATCCTTGGAACTTTAATATTTATTTTAAATCTGAATCATTGAAATGCGTAGGCGCTTACCTGTCAAGTTTTGAAGTAAACAAATAATTGCTTAACTTTCAATTTACGAATATAAAAGGCTTTCTATTCTAACAAGAAAAAGCTTGTGGGTAGCGTTGAATTACTGATATCACTTTCAAAAGTCACATTTATATTTCTTATTTTATTGTGAACATTTTAATGGATTTACGCCCCCGTTAATATATAATAATAGTGCTGGCGATCCCGCCGCATATGGTAACGACTGATCCCAACAAAGATATTAAAGAGTTGAAAAAGTAAATTAATTTTTCCGGAATATTATTTTTCATAATTACACAGCTCAGTAAAATATATATGCTGTAACATACTAATCATCTTGTACGGTTTGTCAGTCGTTGACAGCCCAAATGATTCCCTGTATGATATTTGTCTCATAAATAATTACAACATGTGACGTTTAAAAGTGAAAATATTTGTTTTAATGTAAACAACAATAATAAATCTAATACGGTATTAACGTTTGCACAGGAGAGTGGTTCGGGGGGGGCTCGCTCATCGTCAAGCAAACCCGCCGCCAGCAAGCCGAACTACTCACAGTCGTACTGGGCGCCCAACTAGCTGCTACAGGTACGCGTTGGATGTTCTAATGCTTGTCTAATCCGTGGGTCGTGGAACGTGATCCGATTGCATCTAAGCAATCTAAGCAATAATAAAAAAAATTAAAAGATTGGAGGAAAAGCTCAAACTATATCGACGCTTGAAAGGCAAACGTGACTAAGCGACAATAACTGATTTGTACATAAATGATAGGCAATAACCATATTCGACCTGGCTGAGCCTTTGCTCGCCCACCTGTCCTGGTGAAACTGGAAAGGCCTCCGGGCCACCAGTAATCTTCCAATCATAAAAAAAAAACCATATTCGATGCGCAAAAAACATATATTTCTAGGTCTATTAAAATCATTTTAATCCTACAGCTAGATTCGTTAAAATAGAATAATTTTTTTCAGGTATTTCAAGTTTAAATTAGTCTACTGTAAAGTTCACGCATTGTCGCTTAGTCACGTTTGCCTTTCAAGCGTCGATATGTTTCAGTTGATTCTATGAATATAGGTCCTTATTAAAGAACATCTAGTGATGAATCTGCATGTTTCTGTTATGAAGAAGTCCCGGTGAGAACGTATTTTAATAGTTGGAAAGCTGCTTGCTATACAATATAAATTAGACTTTGATTTTGTGTCTCAAGGAGTGTGCCGTCATTCACGGTCTGATGTCCATGGGCTTCGATGACCACATATACAACATCAATTAATCAAATTATCAATCATCAATTAATTAAATAGTATCATCATAGTAATATTAATATAATTTACTGATGGTAGGACATCTTGTGAGTCCGCACGAATAGGCGTTTCGGTTTGAAGAGTGGGGCAGTCGTAACTATACTTGAGACCTTAGAACTTATATCTCAAGGTGGTTGGCGCATTTACGCTGTAGATGTGTATGGGCTCCAGTAACCACTTAACACCACTTAACCACTTAACACCACTGGGCTGTGAGCTCGTCCACCCAACTAAGCAATAAAACGAAAAAGTTAACATCAAAATATTTTGTACTTTAATTGCAATCCATTGATTTGACTTAACTGAGAGAATTACAAGAGCTTAATAGTCTGGTAGTTCAATTGAAGATATACACACTTAGTTCATATGACATTCTTCGGCTAATGAAATCTAAAATTCGCTTCCGGTTTTTATCATTGGGTTCACTAACACTCTCTCTCTATTCCAAATAAATAATGGCCCGTTTCATATTAAACAAATGTATATATGTATTAAGATACATTTCTTATATTAGATACAGATATTTATTTTAATATCTTAATAGATTTTAATCAGATAATTTCATCAGGTCAATTATCAGTAATAATTCAATAAACTTTTTCCCACAGACACGGAGTTCGTCAGTAGCGAGACGCATGTACATAGATAACGGAGCGTCCCTAACAGACAAATTGAAGCTTCAATTGCTACTGCTGGCGTTGTCTCGCTGAACACCAACCGAACAAGGAATGTTACATCAAACAACTCGGAAATGTCGCCCCCCTTCGGACGACGTGGAACTGTTACAGTATTGTCAGCCGATAACATCGATTTTCGCGTGTCGCATACACGAGGGAGCCTCGCGTTTATATAGTTCATTTAGACTATTCTGGAAAGTGAATGGAATGAACGCGGGACCGAATCGTGGAAATGTCGAGCCGTATACCTTTGACGATACCTTCAAAAAAAAAAAAAAAACAATTATCCTATTTACATTCGCAGATATGACGTTCGTACGAACTTTTTGTCGTCACTTGACAGCTGTCAGTATTAGCTTACGTCACTGCGATGATTGTTTGGTAAAATGGAATTGCCTATGCGGTTTTCTTTTTCTTAATTCACACCGTAACTATGCATTGTATGTAAAAAGTATTTTCGTCTAATAAGTATGTACAAAATAGTCACAATACGCGATATTCTATAGAATTAATTGAGTCACTGAAATGTAAATTACACAACAAAAGCATTGTTGAATATTTTTTAAAGCATTTTTTTGTAATTCCTCGATAGCGAAGTTTTGTTTTGATATTATAATGACGCGATTTCTGAATAAACCACACTTAATGTCGCATTTCGTCGAACAAATATTACCAGTTTTTTTTTTATTTGTTGTGGGTATTTTATTTTTACGAATGAAATGTAGACATTTATACACGCACAATAACATTATGCTCTAAGTTGATTCGGTAGCTGAACGATATGAATAAGACCACGGTTTTAATAGTGTCATGTCCCTTTCTCATTTATTGCGTTAATATTAGCGGTAGGCAGCGGCTTGGCTCTGCCCCTGGCATTGCTGAAGTCTATGGGCGACGGTAACCGCTAACCATCAAGTGGGCCGTATGCTCGTCTGCCTACAAGGGCAATAAAAAAAAAGTAAAGTACCGTAAATTAACATGCAATACATGCTATTAAAAATGCAATATAAAAAATAAAATAAGATATTCGTAACAGCGAATGTATAAAAGTGGGAAAAATAAATCATTTATGTGCATTGGTTATAAATAATGGTACATTTGAAATTTTGTGAGTGATAAAACAATGACAGTAACAATCTATAATTAATATCAAATAATTACTGTCGATGTATCAAAGATTTAGATTGATTCGAAGAGTAAAATGGTTGTGCTATAATTTGAACATTACTGACAAAGAAAACCAGATTGTTTTGAAAGTAAAGAAATGAAAACATTTGTGTTTAAATTTCTACGGACAATGATCTATTAAAATCTGGATTGGTATCAGTTTTCGAATGTAAAGGTTGCCTGAAAAAGTTGAATTTCAATTGCCATGAGTTTGAAAAATGCTTAGTAGAAATAATAATTAAGATCCGCTTCGATACAGTGTATTTTTGAATGTTGTATTTTATTCTTAAACACATGGCCATTAAAAAGGTGGCCCCTGTCTTTTAGGTAACTTTCGTAAATGACTTTTTCATTTTAAAATATGCAAATGAAATGTGGTCTGTGGTAAAAAAAATCTGTCAAATTATTGTCTATGCGTAGGTGTCTTTCGATGTTACAATACTAAAATAATGCTCGTATGTAGTAGTACCTAAGCCGTTATAGTGTATTCAAAGAAGAGCTGTTTCCTTGTAATGACGTTTCGTAACATTCCTTGTGCACTATTCTTTTTTTTTTCGAAATCGATAATGTAAAATATTGAATCGTACATAATTTTTTTGTTTTAAAATAAAATTTATAGTCTACAAAGCGTCGGAGCGTGTTATAAAATCATCTCAAACTTAATGATAAGCTTTGTGTAATTATTATGATTTATTTGTTTTTTTTTTGTACCCTCGTCTCCGATGCTGCATTCTCAAGTTCTGATAACTGTAGGGTTAGCTAAATTAACCGTAGTTTCGTATGTAATATCTTTTATAAATATGTATTTGTAAGTGCGGCGGTGCGCCATGTGCACTAAGCCGTCCCGTAATGTATTTAGTTGACGAACTTGTAATATTATTAAAATTACGGAAATAAATAAAAATGAATGTTAGGTCGATAATATTAGTCGAGGTCCTTTTTTTATGTGAATGGATGATCTCGCCAGCGTACGAAGCTGTGAGAAATACACATATTGAGAAAATAAATTTGTTTGTTTCTTTTTTATACATATATAAACTAGCTGAGTCCCGCGATGTTACTTGCGGTTATTGTCGTACCGCGGGTGGCGGTTTGCAGTTGGAACAGCGCTCCTAGCGGCGAACGTTCCAACCGCATACAAATTTGAATTAACTTTTACGCTATCGAGAACGTTAAATAACTCTCACCAAGCACACTGATATATCAAAAGGAAATACAAAACTGAATTTTAATAATTATTCATTCAAAAGTAAACAAAGCCTAAACTAAATCTACGATTATATTTATTTCTTAAATTTTGAAAAGTGAAAATCAAACTTCAATATGAATCAGACCCATTCACTTATTTTATACGACTTTCATCTCTCAGTAGAGTAACTGTATACTTTTTACCTTAACCGCAAACATTGCCAAACTTTTAACTATAATTTTTTAACATTACTTAGTCTTGTGCCAAGAATAAGATTGCATTTTACGCTAACTAAAAGAATTGTAATTTATTGAACTCCTGTATAATATTTTATTAGGTAACACTATAAATGCAATATACATATTCATGTAAATACATAATTATTTTTATAAAATTAATATTCTATATTAATTCAAAATTGTTTTTACCAAAAAGATATATTTCACAGTTCAGTTCAGTTCTTAAGGTCATCAGATAACAAGGCACTTGACCGACACATAATTTAATATGACATCATAGCAACATGTAAAAAGCACCATTAATATAAATATATTTATACATATTCCCTTTATCCTAAATACATTTTGTTGTTGTATATTTATTTTTGAAATGTAGGTGATGTTTGAACCTACCTTATTTAAATGAACTGATCAATACACAACATTGACAAAAAGCTGCACAATATCATATCATTATTTTTATATTTTTTCATTTATTTTCTAAAGCAGTTTTTAGGACAAAAAAGTATCCAAGACTATCCTGTGTGATTTTGTTATGAGACCAGCCATGTTTATGACTACAATCTCGTATTCGTTTTTGTTAACTTTGTAGACAGACTGGCATAATAACACACCCTGTGCGCCCACCTGATAGGATGTGTTCATCATCGGATATTACAGCAACTGAAATAATGATTATTTTTCTTGTGTTTTTTTTCCAGATAATATTTAAAGCCTTAAGAAGTTGATTTTTTTAAATGAATTTGCATGATCTGCCCTGTTTTTACATGATGTGATACCAACAGAATAGCACAAGTTTGTTCCTTGCAGTCATCACCTAGTCATATTTTACAAATGTACAGCTGCTTCTTCGTCCAGGATCCAATATAAAGAGCCGTCTGTCGGCTTCACTCGACCAGCTGGTAAATCTTCTTTGTCTTTTAGAATACGCTGTAATAATTAAAAGTTATTCAAAAATCTTAGTTTTGATTTTTTTAAATGCTAAGTAAAATTATGGCAGACCGTGCAAATGATTGTGCGAGCTACGAAAGTACATCAATAGCTTATCTGCTTATGGACTTTTTTTTATTGCTTAGAACGGTGGACGAGCTCACAGCCAGCCTGGTGTTAAGCGGTTACTGGAGCCTATAGACATCTACAATGTAAATGCGTCACCCACCTTGAGATATACGTTCTAAGGTCTCAAGTAGTCATAACGGCCCCACCCTTCAAACCGAAGCGCATTACTGCTTCACAGCAGAAATAGACAGGGTGGTGTTACCTACCTATGCGGACTCATAAGAGGTCCTACCAGTAGTAGACGCTTTAAGAAATTCATGAAAGTTTTAAAAACTACTCACTTTAGCCATTTCTGACTTCCCTGCCCCAGAAATAGCAAAAATACAATTCCTTGCTCCATTTATAANCGGCCCCACCCTTCAAACCGAAGCGCATTACTGCTTCACAGCAGAAATAGACAGGGTGGTGTTACCTACCTATGCGGACTCATAAGAGGTCCTACCAGTAGTAGACGCTTTAAGAAATTCATGAAAGTTTTAAAAACTACTCACTTTAGCCATTTCTGACTTCCCTGCCCCAGAAATAGCAAAAATACAATTCCTTGCTCCATTTATAACTGGATAAGTTAATGTGATTCTCTCCGGTGGAGGTTTTGGGGAATCTGTTATAGCCGCTACCTTATCTTCTGTTTCTTCAAGCAATTTGTGACCTGGGAACAGGGAACATGTGTGTCCATCTGGCCCCATACCAAGTAGTAGCAAGTCAAATTTGAAATCATCTCCACCAAAGACTTTTCTTAACTTTTCAATGTAATCCTTTGCTGTTTCTTGAGCTGCAAGGATTTTTTATTTGTTAAAGGAATTCAATTAATAAAGCTTTGTATAATTTTACTAAGTAATGTGATTATTTCAAAGTAGAAGTGAATCATATAAAAAAAATTTATTTAAATCACAATGTTACCTATATTGGAGTTGATAGATATAGAAACTCCTTATCAAAAAGAGGAAAACATATACATAGACAGCAGTGACAATAAGTGTCTTAAAAAAAGTGAAAAAGTGTCTGTCGGTTCGTGAAGTAAAAATAAAATAACAAAGCTGTGATTTCAATAAAACATCTACATAACTAATTCTATTTTATAAGTGTTTTAGCATATTATTTCGTAACTGCCTGCACTCTGCGATTTAAAGATTCGACTCTGCTACGAAGAACTTGAAATTATATCAACCTGTAGCTCCTTGTTTGATTGTTATAAACTGGCTCTCCTTTAATTCAGTCTTAGGGATTAAATCTTTCTTGTATATTCCGAATGTAGAATCGCTGCTGTCTTCAGGTACTACTCTTTCATCACAGAAGGCTAGAGTCCATTTAGACCAGTCCGTTTCAACTTGTGGTAAGCCTTCACATAAATATTTGACGACAGAGCCGCCTGAATTAAAAAAAAAGTTAATTAGGCAAATAAATGCGATTATATTGGAACGATTGAAATTTTTAAAAATAGACGTGTTATCCTTTGTCTTTTCGTCTTATTTATTATTTACATATAGTTATTTTTTTATGTTGTAAAAGAGACTTCCAATAGATTTAAAAGTTCTTGTACAGTTCTAAAGTTCTAAAACATATTGTACTGTACAATTGAATTATTGTTTTTGTTTTTAACGTTTTTAACAAACAAATAATCAGTAAGTACATACGTACCAGAAAGTCCAACTACGAATTTATTTCTATTCAAGATCGCGTCGTTTGAAATCTTTTGAATGTATGTCGATAGTTTTCTGATGATTTCTTCTTCATCAATAACTTTGATGATAGTCATTGTAATTTAAACGAAAATAGTATAATTCATAGAAATATACAAAAACTTTTGTTTTTTTTGATAATAATTATAGGTTATTATTATCACTGCCGAGTCTTATCATTCTTATCAAGTTGCCGGCCGTAGATTACTAATTTTTTTAAGGGATTTTATGACCTGGTAACTAAGACCTTTAAGTCATGTCTTATTTTAATTTATATTCATATTTTTATGAAAAATGATAATATGGAGATAAATGAAATGTAATGAAGATTATTAATTTGAGACATTAATCAACTGGGATGAAATTAAAAGTAATGAGATGATATGGGATAAAATATAATCTCAGTAAAATGGTGGTCATTTACTGACATTTTTCAGTGGACTTTTTGGAGGATCCCGAGAAGTTACGTCCATCCAGCAGCTTTATTTCATTTTCCCGCATTTGTGCACTTTCACAAATATTAAACAGTTAATAAACCACCGTTATTACACATTTAAACCTGAAGAAACACTAAATAGACAAAATAAAATAAATCACACAATTTCACTCCTCGCATTCCCGCCAAAAAGTTTCAGATTACTATTTTAAAGATATTACAGTTTACACATTATTATGTCAATGTAAATAAAATTATTTACATTGACATAATATATATTACACATTTATTTAACACTTAATAATTACGACGCGACGGTCCGAAATAGTCCGAATTTATTCCTATGCGCGCCGGAACTTATCCTCCAAATTATCTCATACCTAATTGACTGCTGTGGCTGCGTTTATTATTGCTATTCTATAGTACCATTGTACATGGGGCCGAAAATACCCGACAAGCACTTCTATAGAAAACCGTTTTGCTTGGAAGCGAATGATTACCGGTGGCCGGATGGGAGGCCTTTAAAGTTTCACTAGGACAAGTGGGCGAGCACGGGCTCAGCCAGGAAAAACCGTTTTTTGACGCTCGCGTTAGACGGAAGTAGAGAAGTAATTCGGCGCGTTTATTTAAAATCTGCCCGGGATTATACTTATCAGTAGAAGGGAATCAAAGTGCTTTACGGCGTGACAAGACAAGCGCCTTGAACCTCAGTAAGAAGGCAGTATCAAAAACTGTAATTACTTTAGTGGTTACGTTTGGTACTCTGATATTGGATTGTAACAATGGTCAGTTGTTTTGTTTGATTGGAGTGTTATCAGAAACTTTATAGGTTACGAAAGCTTTTTGTATTAATAAGGATCATAAAACGATCTCGTTACTTATGAATAGATTAGAAATAGTATGAAATCGTTTTTATTTATTTCTTCTACATTTCCTTTTTACGTTACGCAATAAAATAATGTTAGTTGGTTAGGCATATGTTTTCGAACTTAGGTTTAAGTTTTTATGTTGGTAAGCATTGTACCTAAGTTTAATTTTCAAAATATTTTCCTCTTATTATTGAATAGAATACAAAGGATCACATTTAAGAAGAGTTAAAGATAGGATAGGTAGTTACGACTAGATCTAACGTAATAGTTTTTGCACTTGAATAAAAATGACAAAGGTGAAACTTTGGTATATACCATTATAAAGAAGGTCCTACCCAAAATTTTCGGGTTTCTAAACAGTTTTATGGGATGTTTTTTCTTAAACAATAAACTTCTAACTGTACTTTTTGTTATATTATGTAATTTCAAAAGGTTACTCGGTAAAAACAAAAAAGCAGCATTTTAATTTCCATTTTTATAGTAAAATAATTCAAAATTCTAAAATTAAATAGAAATTGATTTCTTAACTTGATATTTTTCATCTGTGTCACTGCCATTTTATTGACGTTTGCAAAATAAAAACAAGAAAAAAACTGTCAGAAGTGGGATTCGAACCCACGCCCACAGAAGTGCACTGCGACCTGAACGCAGCGCCTTAGACCGCTCGGCCATCCTGACTCCGAAGGTAGAAGTGAATTTTTTAATATGTTTATAAATAAAATTTAAATTATCTAAACATCGCAAAATTAAAAAATCAATATATTTATTGTACTATCTTTGATACACGGCTTTCCTCACATTTACTTGGTAGTAAAATATTTACATTTATCTAAATGAACTATTTACTAAAAACGTTAAATAAAAATTTTCACTGAAAAATGGATAATCAAATGCAAAAATTATTAGAAAAAATTCAAGAGCAAATGAAACAGCAGACTATCACTATAACAGAAGCTGTAACCAAAAATGTTGTGCAACAAATTAATGAGCGATTTAAAAAGATAGATGACGAAAACAAACAACTTAAAAATTCAGTCAAAGAACTTAAGGAGAAAATTAAAGGTCTGGAAATGGCTAAAAAGAAAACTAACATACTACTCTTTGGAATAAAGGAAGACAAACAAGAAGAGTTAAGTTTGGTAAAATACATATCTGAAAAACTTAATTGTCATCTTGGATTAAACATACAAGAGCACGAAATTATGAATACCTATAGAATTGGAAAGATAAAAAATACGCTTCGACCTATTTCAATATCCCTTGTATCGTACTGGAGAAAAATGGAAATAATGAGATCGAAACATAAACTACCACAGGGTATTTATGTGAAGGAAGATTATACTAAAGAAATATTAGAAGCACGCAAAACATTACAACCAAAACTTGAAGAGGAACGAAGGAAGGGTAACATAGCATACTTAAAATTAGATAAACTAGTAATCAAGAGCCAAACGGATGCTAATCGAGAAAAAAGGAAAAGAGACCCACCTTCTCCGCCCAATATCAGCACACCACAAAAAGAAAATGAATTGTACGTAGCTCCGAAAAAAGTAAACACAACTAATGCGTACGAATACATGGCACGCGTAAAATCAAACTCATTAAGAGAGAAAACAAATGTATAGCAATCACCGTACACTCGAAACCGGAATAATAACAATCATTTTAATACAAACCTGCAAAAAACAACCAAGAAAAACACTCCCCCAAGCCGGCTGGTCCCCGTGGGGGAAAATGACCATAACCCTCCAGTAAACAAAACACTACCTCAAAAATCACTACAAATTGGAACATTTAACGTAAGATCGTTAGCATCCACAACAAGATATATAGAACTAGTATACTCACTAGAAAAAATAAAAATTGATATATTAGGCTTAGCTGAAGTTAGACGAATGGGCAGTGGCATCGAAGAGCATCAAGACTTTATATTCTGCTTCAAAGGAGAAACACCTGGCCTGCATGGAGTAGGACTTTTGATAAAAAAAGAATACAAAAACAATATATTAAGCTTCTCAGGCTTATCTGAAAGAGTTGCAATACTTCAACTTGAGTTCAACAAAAAGATAATATCAATAATTCAAGTGTATGCACCAACTGAAAAGGCTTCTAAAGAAGAAATGGAAAAATTTTACGAATCACTGCAAGAAGCGCAAGCGCAGACTAGCGGAGATGTACTGTTAATGGGAGACTTCAATGCCAAAGTAGGGATAGCTAAAACAAAAGAAGATAAGATTCTAGGTAAATTTGGTTATGGAAAAAGAAACGAAAGAGGTGAAAAGCTCATAGAATTTGCCTTCGAACACAAACTGTCGATTATGAATACGTATTTTAAAATGAGACAAAATCGAAAATGGACTTGGAAATCACCAAATGGAAAAGTAAAGAATGAATTAGACTATATCCTATCAAACCAGCCCAAAAGTATAAGGAAAATAGAAGTACTGCACGGCTTAGGGTATAGTTCCGATCACAGACTGGTTAGAGCAACTTATTCTTTACAAAATACTAAAAAATGTAGGATATCGTTCAAATCATCCCCAAATATATTCAAAACTGAAAAAGAAATAATGATGTACACTAGAAATTTAGAAAACAACATAAAAGAACTTGAACCTTTTGAAGACGACGATGTCCAGACCCTATACAACAAAATAGAACACGTCATTAAAAAAAGCATATCAACAAACGAACACAAAGAGGAACAAAGTAATTCAAACAAAATTCTTACACAATCAACAATAAAACTAATGACCAGACGCTCGACACTATTGAAAATAAAACAAAAAACTTCGGAAATGAAGGCAGAGCTAAGTATGCTATTCAAAAAAACTAATAAAGCCGTTAAACAAGACTATGCAAACTACAGAAAACAGATAATAGAAACAAACATAAAACAGTACAGGAGCACAAAAAGAGCATATAGACAATTAAATACTCACAAAAGTTGGATACAAAATTTAAAGTCGAGAAGTACAAGACCTAACACTAGAAAAGATATTATAGATAGTGCTACAGAGTTCTACAAAGCGCTATATAATAGCAAGTATAAAACTAGTATAAGTAAAAGTAAACATTTCATAGAGTGTAAAGACGTAAAAGACGAGCCTGTAGAGATCAACACGAAGGAAGTAATAAAGCATATTAAAAAATTAAAGTCAGAAAAAAGCCCAGGGCCAGACGGTATATCCAATGAAGCTTTAATATTTGGGACTACTTTACTAGCGCGTTCACTTTCATGCTTGTTTACCAAAATTCTAAGCACGGGATTAATACCAGAACAGTGGAAGAAAGCAGATATCATTTTGATATATAAAAAAGGTGACCCTCGAGATATAGGCAACTACCGACCAATTAGCCTTCTCCAGAGCATATATAAACTTTTTACCTCTATACTATTAAGCAGAATCAGTAGCAAAATTGAAAACCTACAACCAAAAGAACAAGCGGGGTTCCGGTCAGGTTTTTCAACATTAGACCATATTCATGTAATGGAGCAAATAATAGAAAAGTACAAGGAGTTCAACAGACCAATATATATAGGTTTTATCGATTACGCTAAGGCATTTGATACGATCTCACATGACGCCATCTGGGAGGCACTGGACAAATGTCAGGTCCACGACAAGTACAAAAATGTCTTGAAGAACATTTACGACAAGAGCACCAGTTGTGTGAAACTAGAGAACCGAGGACCTGAAATACCTATTCTAAGAGGAGTGAGACAAGGAGACCCACTTTCCCCGAAGATCTTTATAGCAGTGCTGCATAACATTTTTGAGGAGCTGAAATGGAAAAACGAAGGCCTTAAAATATGTAACCAATACTTGAGTCACCTCAGATTTGCAGATGATATAGTCCTCTTAGCTGATAACAGTAGAAAACTAGAAAAAATGATAAACCAACTAAATGTACAAAGTAAAAGAGTAGGCCTATTAATGAATAAAGACAAAACAAAAGTAATGACAAACAGCGTCAAACATCCAATAAAACTTGAAGGAAAAACATTAGAATTCGTAAACAAATACATATATCTAGGAAAAGAAATATCATTTGAAGACAGAAGCGAAGAAGAAGAGGTACAACGTAGAATAAATATGAGTTGGAAAAAATATTGGTCACTCAAAGAGATAATGAAAGGAGACTATCCACTCCACCTGAAGAAAACAGTTATGGATACATGCATCTTACCAACTCTCACATATGGTTGCCAATCGTGGACTTTCAACACCACCATAAAAACAAAAATGGTTAATTGCCAGAAAGCTATGGAAAGAAGCATTCTAAAAATAAAAATAAAAGATAAAGTAAGAAGTGAATTTATACGAAAAAAGACAAAATTAATTGATGTCCTAAACTTCAGTAAAAGATTAAAGTGGCGATGGGCTGGCCACGTAGCACGCTACAGTGACAAACGATGGACAATTGAAGTGACAAAATGGAAAGGGCCTAATGGGAAAAGAAGGAAAGGACGACCTATGAAACGATGGAGTGATGATATCATAGTCACCGCTGGGAAGGAGTGGATGAGGCAGGCTCGGAACAGAGAAAATTGGATTAAGCTGGAGGAGGCCTATACCCAAATAGGGGTTCCTGTCGAGGAAAATTGAACGGCAATGTAATTGGATCTGAATGTGGGAGTTATATATGGTTGAGAATATTTACATGTAATATTTAGGTGATGGGAAATAAAAGGCTTATTATTATTATTATTATTATTAAATGAAATATGCATGTGTTTTATATACTGTTGACGTGTTTTCTGAAATTCAACCACTTCGAGCATCCCACTCCAGACTAGGCGCGTTAACACCTCCGCCATTCGCCCCATCATCATGTACGACCAACCAATACCGTGGGCCCCGAAGGTCAAATACTTGGCGTCATCCTCGACATAGGGATGACATTCCGCCCTCTTTTAAAGACGGTACGCGACCGTGCCGCCTTCATACTAGGACGCCTCTATCCGATGATTTGCATGCGAAGTAAATAAATTGTCTCTTAGAAATAAGGTGACACTCTACAAAACTTGCATACGCCCCGTCATGACCTATGCAAGTGTAGTGTTCGCTCACGCGGCCCGCACTAACTTGAAACCCCTCCAAACTATTTTTTTCTTGCTTTGATGGATGGACGAGCTCACAGCCCACGTGGTGTTAAGTGGTTATTTGAGCCCATAGACATCTACAAGGTAAATGCGCCACCCACCTTGAGATATAAGTTCTATGATCTCAGTATAGTTACAACGGCTACCCCACCCTTCAAACCGAAACGCATTACTGCTTCACGGCAGAATTAGGCAGGATGGTGCTTCCTACCCGCGCGGACTCACAACAGGTCCTACCACCAGTACAAAATTTAAACCTATTTTTGCAGGATAGCCGTCGGAGCCCCGTGGTTCATCAGGAACATCGACCTGCACGACGACCTGGACCTAGAGTCCATCAGTAAGTATCTACAGTCGGCATCAATGCACCACTTCGATAAAGCCTGCAGACCAAATGGTAAAGAGTCGAGTCGCCTAAAACACGTCATTTCGTATCCTCCCGATCCACTAACGGTGCTTTTAGGTACCCCGAGCTCCGGTTATCGTTCTCGCCGAACCCGTCGCTTGCGACGAAGGGCTCGACGAGTAAGTTAACCCACAGACACAGCCCACTGAGTTTCTCGCCAGATCTTCTCAGTGGATCACGTTTCCGATCCGGTGGTAGATTCTACGAAGTACTGCTCTTGACGCTGTTTGACTTCCACGGTGAAGCAATAACATCGTGTGATAAAAATCAAACCCGCAAAATTATAATTTTAGTAATCACTGATGGTAGGACATCTTGTTTGTCCGCACGGGTAGGTACCACAACGCTACTTATTTCTGCCGTGAAACAGTAATGAGTTTCGGTTTAGTGAGGTAGTCGTTATGCTGTAAAACCGAGACTTAGAATTCATTTCTCAAGTTGGGTGGTGGCATTTACGTTGTTGTTGTCTATGGGCTCCGGTGACCACTTAGCACCAGGTGGACCGTACAGCTTGTCCATCCATCGTAGCAATAAATAAATAAAAGCAATAAAAAAAGCCCTCGAAGGTTTCACGAAGCCTAGTAAAATAAATTAATTTACCTAATATACAGTCGTGGTCAACTAATTAGGGACATTTAAGATAGTGAAGGGCTATAACCGGTTATGTACATTTAAATATAAAACCCTATTGATTTCTCAGCACCTATTATTTGCATAATGTGATCCGATTATTATGCTATAAATGGCTGTAAATAAAAGATTTAATAAATAGAAAAAGTATTTAATATCAAAGATTAAACATGTATTAAATATTAAGGTACAATTCTGTAGTGGACATTTAATTAAGGACAGTAAACTATAATGAAAAATACAGTTACACAAAACTTATAATCTTCAGTGTTATAATATCTTTAACAGCTCCATTTTATTACGTGTAAAATCAGTACCCAGTAGCAAAACCTTTGTTAGTAATTACCGCTTGACACCGATGTGGCATAGACATTATCAGTTTCTGACATGTTTCGACAGGAATGTTTGCCCATGCCTCACAAAAAGCTTCATGAAGTTCATCCAAATTTGTATTACGATAAGTGGCAACTTTTTTCTTGATTTCGTGCCAAAGGTGCTCAATTGGGTTGAGGTCCGGGCTATTTGCTGGCCAATCTAGCACCGATACAAACTGACTGGTAAGAAACGACTTGACTGAATGGGCGGTATGTTTCGGGTCGTTATCCTGCTGAAACGTCCATATAATAGGGAGATGCTCCTCAGCATAGGGAAGCATAGTTTCTTCCAATATTGCCTTGTATTGATGTTGGTCTAAGTTACCCTGAACTTTCCTCACAGGTCCCACTCCACGTCCAGAAAATGAACCCCATATTTTAATGTTTCCACCGCCATGTTTCACCTGTTTTTTTGTGAATCTTGGATTCATTTCCGCTTTTACAGGACGCCGTACATATTGCCTTCCATCTGAAGAAATCAAATTAACCTTGGTCTCGTCAGAGAAAAGTACATGTTGCCATTGGGCGTAGGTCCAATGTCCATATTTACGTGCAAATGCCAAACGAGCATTTCTATGTTCTTTCTTCAACAACGGTACTTTGCGAGCCACTCTTCCGAACAACCCTGCTTCTACCAAACGTCGTCGAACGGTCCTCGCAGATACACCGGCTCTTTCGTTTGCCCCAAACACTTCGTGTTTAATTAAAATAGAGCCTAGAAACGGATCTTTCTTAGCTAACCTGGTTATCATTCTATCTTCTTGCGGAGTCGTTTTTCTCGATCTTTTTGTTCTGGACACATTTAAAGCTGTGTTATAGCGCTTGAAATGTTGCACTGCATTGCATACCATAGTTTTTGAACAATTTAAATGTTGTGCTATCCTTCGGTATGACCAACCACGCTCGACAAACTTCATGATAATTTTTCGTAGTGTTGGATCGCAACTTTTATTTTTGCCCATTTTTCTTCAAAATAATTCTCAAAACTTAAAATAAAAAATCTGGATTGCCGCCAAAACGACCACTAAACAATAAGAAAAGAAACAAAAAAGTATTAAAATTCCAATTTTGAAATTAGAACGCAATACCTCAGTGTCCCTAATTAAATGGCCAGCCAGCATTCTTTGAACCAATAGCACTATGATATTGTATCAGCTATACTGTAAAGAGGTTTAATGTTTAAGAAGTTGTTATTGTTTGTATAATCGCGCACATAAATGACTAATTACACTTACATGTAAAAGATATGGAATATTGCTAAGACTCGTTGGAAAATAAAAATAAAATTCACAATTTGGCTTAACTAGAGATTGTCCCTAATTAGTTGGCCACGACTGTAAATGTAGTAAATAAAGTTTTTTTTTTTCAACAAAAAAATTACATAAAAGGTGCCTTCTTGCTTACTTCCCAAACTTACGAAGAATTGGCCAGCACCGCGTTACGACTGTATATGCCCGAACACGCATATCAATGATATCGCGAGACTGTTGTTCGATGCCAACATCGTATTGTCTAAGACCAACCAAGATGACACCCACAAGACGATGTAAAATTATGCATTCCATATTACGTTTTGACTACAAATCTGAACGTAATGTTGTATTTAATTTATTAATTGTTCAATGAAAGTCTATTTTTAAATATTAATTTTATACTTATTATTAGTTTTTACCAAGATTACAACTCGAATAAATCGTGTTCAGAAGAAATTCTACTAGATTTAATAGTTTTGTTTTTCTTAAATGTAAATTGCAACTACTGCTTAATAGATGGCGTTATGTTAAATTTATCTTCTCATCAAAAGATGGCGTTGTAAGGATTTGCGCGATATGTCTTCAATGTTAGATAGAAAAGTGAAAGTTCCCTGCAAAATGGGCACGCTGACCGCGACCGCACCGGTTGTTGACCATCACGAACCATTCTTTTCATCTTGAAATTGAAGTAATAATCCGGATGAAAATCGTGGCGTCATACAAAAAAAAGGCATTAAAAAAAATAGGTGTTTATCTATAATTAACTTTGAACTTAAAGACCAATTTAAGGAACCATGTAATCGATAAAATAATATTGTTAATTCATTGTAATTATATTAATGATTAATTGAAAAATGTTACGTTTTTCGAGGCGCTGACATCATCAGTGGCATAAACAAAGTGGAACCGTGCCTCAAAAAATAATTAAGGTGTGACTCCATTCATCCTGTGAAGTGCTCCATTCATCCTTTTATGAATGTCACCAGTTTGTGTAAGAAATAATCAATTCATAGGTCGTTTGAAATTATAGATAATACACTTAATTTGAATTGAAATAATTTCAATTTTTTCTGCGACCTAAGTATACCAATATCTGTTAAAACATGTTCGGATTGTGACGCATCTTATATTCATAAATAAGTCTTATAAATATTCAATTCATGGCTACTTTCATGCTTTTTAATTGAAATAATAATTAGAATATCTACTTAAGTAGTGTTTTGAGGCTATCAATAAAATCATATCATTTTTTTAAGGGATTTTGTAAACTAACACGTACACAGAGTATACATATACAAATTTAAGCCAAGGTATATATCTATTTGATTTCATACCAATGATTTCGTCATTTGGGGACAAACGGAGGGGGGGAGGATAAATTTAATTGGTTAAAAATATTGGAAAATAAGATTTTATTTTATTTTATTAAAATTGGTGTTTCTGTAATCACCTATAATTTAACTACTTTTACGGCTTAATTTCGCGTCTCTTAAATATCATTACGTCATTTCCGACTTACTTTAGAATACTTTAAAGTTTTCGTGGTCATGGACGACTACTTAATTGTGTTTTTCGTCGATATTTGAATATTATGCTAATTACTGTATATTTTTATATAAAAAAAAACTAATCTAAAATTTTACGCATCATTTTGCACAGAAAGAAGTAACAGTGTCTTGAGGGCTGACGTTTTGTTTGAATTAGGTTTTCATCTTGACGCTAAAAAGATCCCACGTGTTAGATTAACGTCAACCATCATATTAATGTAAAATGTAAAAAATGTAAATTAATGATGGTTTTTTTTTATTGCTTAGATGGGTGGGCGAGCTCACAGCCCACCTGGTATTAAGTGGTTACTGGAGCTCATGGACATCTATAGCGTAAATGCGCCACCCACCTTGAGATGTAAGTTCTAAGATCTCAGTATAGTTACAACGGCTGCCCCACCCTTCAAACCGAAACGCATTACTGCTTCACGGCAGAAATAGGCAGGGCGGCGGTACCTACCCGCGCGGACTCACAAGAGGTCCTACCACCAGTAAAAATTCTCATTTTCTCAATATCCTGGCGTACTATACAGTAGATTGGGGGAAATAGGGACTAGAGTTGGAATAGGGACAAATCTAGGATGTCACAATACTTTTGTTGAGTCGTTAGATTTAGCTTTGTTGAACTGAAAATGACTTTTATTTCGTGTTTAAGAATATTAAATAGTTTAATTTAGTCATTAAAGTTTTGTGACTTTTTTTTTTCTCGCTCTAGTCCTTATTCCCCCCAATCTACTGTACCTATAGTTAGGTACCTACCTTACAACTAAATAGTGCCAGTCCTATCGAAAAACTCTATTGTCCCCATACGTAACCCGATTCACCCCAAAACCAAGGTGAATCGGGTCAAGCTAGTTTTTTCAGTTTTTGTGTATATTTGGTAATGAACCATGTATAATATACTAATTTTTAAATGTACAGTGATTTTTACGGATGTTCCGTTATAACTACTGAAACATGCATCCGATTGACTTGAAGCTTGGTATCCATGTAGAAAATACATGTACTTAATGCATAGGCTAATATTTATCTGAGTGTTGGACTCCCTAATAATAATGTTAATTTTAAATGCCCAGCGAAGCGGGCGAGTACAGCTAGTCGTATATAAAATGTAAACTAACGGAACCATTATGGTCTCCGTTTTATTACTATAACTACAAAAAAAAAAACGATAAAAATCAATGTCGAACTTAAAAAGTGCCCCGATTCCCCCCATTTTATGGTACTTCGAATTAATTTGTTTTTAAGTGACTTCAAAAAAGGAGGAGGTTCTCAATTCGACTGTATTTTTTTAAATGTTTGTTACCTCATAACTTTTGACTGGGTGAATCGATTTTGATGATTCTTTTTTTTATTAGAAATCTAACGCTTCCCGTGTTGTCCCATTTCAATTTAGTCCAGTTCTGATAATGGTATCCATGAGAAAACCGTATAAGTCTTAAATTTGCATTAAGTACGTGCGCGACAAATAGATGAATAACTCAATAACTCAATATCACGCCAACCGATTTCGATGATTAATGCTTTTAGTGTATATTCATTTGTTTTGGAATATCTTTACTTTTCTATTTGAAGTCGGTTTTTGTTAAAGCATGTCTATTTACAATTATTATTAGTTGGTATGTAGATTGTGTTAAAAATTATGAAACAGTTGGCAGCACTGTAGATTTTGTCAAAAATTATGTCACATTTGGCAGCACTGTCTGGAGCATGTTAACAAACTGTAGACTTGTGCACCGTCAGCAACGTGATTCTTAACTCTTGTCCCTTAGTCCTGGTCGAGTCTAAACAGTCCAGCTTATATAGACCTGGGTTGTGCTAAGGTATGCTACACTTAACAGATCTTAGGTACTGGTTTAGGTTCTCGTGCGATCTGTTATAGACGATCGTCTGAATATGTTGCTCATGTTGTCTCTTAGTCCAGTTTGCACATTCCAGCTTATATAGACCTGGGTTGTGCTAAGGTATGCTTACATAAACAGATCTTAGGTCCTGGTTTAGGTTCTCATGCGATCTATTAAAGACGATCGTCTGAATATGTTGCTCATGTTGTCTCTTAGTCCAGTCTGCACGTCCAGCTTAAATAGACCCGGGTTGTGCTAAGGTATGCCACACTTAACAGATCTTAGGTACTGGTTTAGGTTCTCGTGCGATCTGTTATAGACGATCGTCTGAATATGTTGCTCATGTTGTCTCTTAGTCCAGTCTGCACATTCCAGCTTATATAGACCTGGGTTGTGCTAAGGTATGCTACACTTAACAGATCTTATGCAATAAAAACCTTACAACGTCAGCACCATCCTTCTTTAGGCGTATGAATATTTCCATATTTTTTAATATACAGATTATAAAGTTCTCCAGATGGTGTAGCAATTGGGGGGTATAGAATTGCAAACTTGCGATACGCGGATGATACCACTTTGTTTGCAACTGATGCGCAATGCTTCGGGGAGTTACTGTCGAGGATGGAACGTGTGAGCCTTGAGTTTGGATTAAGGATTAACCGCAGTAAGACCAAGGTGATGATTGTCGATCGCGCTATGAATAACTCGCCGGACGTGACTCAAATAGCGGGTTGCGACGTGGTCCAGTCCTACATATACCTTGGAGCGTTAATCTCAAATAATGGTGGATATATGGACGAAATCAGAAGGCGCATGGCTGTCACGAGGTTGGCGATGGACGGGCTGAGGAAAGTATGGAGAAATAGAAACATAACCAAAACCACAAAGATCAGGCTCGTTAGAACACTAATATTCTCTATATTTCTATACGCTGCTGAGACGTGGACCGTGCGAGACGTGGAAAGGAAGAAAATAGACGCTCTGGAAATGTGGTGCTGGAGAAGAATGCTTGGAGTTTCGTGGACCGACTTTCGTACAANACAAAGATCAGGCTCGTTAGAACACTAATATTCTCTATATTTCTATACGCTGCTGAGACGTGGACCGTGCGAGACGTGGAAAGGAAGAAAATAGACGCTCTGGAAATGTGGTGCTGGAGAAGAATGCTTGGAGTTTCGTGGACCGACTTTCGTACAAATGTCTCGATACTTCAGGAACTCGGCATCAAGCAGCGTCTATGTGGTATAGTACAGTCTCGAATGGTGAATTTCTTCGGACACGTTTCGCGACGAGATGGCCGGTCCATAGAACGCCTCGTGGTACAGGGAAGCGTTGATGGTACAAGACCGCGCGGGAGGCCACCAATGCGGTGGACCGACCAAATTAAAACTGCAGTGGGAGGTCCCCTAAATGAGTGTAGTAGAATGGCCTCGAGCAGGGAGAGATGGCGCGACATCGTGAGACGCATCAAGTCTACCCCTTCCAACACTACATGACGATCACGACCACTCTGTCAAGAGTGACACGACTGAGAAGAAGAAGAAGATTATCTTCTTCTCCATCGCTCCCTCATTGCTGAGGATCGTGACTCCGTTTTAGCTTGTCTACTAAGAAGATTATAAAGGAGGTTAATAAAAGAAATATAACCTAAGAAATTTTTATAACATATAATATTTTAACATATTATTACTGTTCTAAAAACGTAGTTTAAGTAAATAGGACTAAGTTTACATGTACTAGTTTTAAGGTAGAATAAGGAAATGTAAAAAAATATAGAAATAAAGAGTCCCAATAGCCCTACTCCCCCTCCCCTCCGTTTATTAGTCGTAGCTAGGAATGCAAAGTATGAATGGAAGGAATGAAAGCACGAGAGGAATAAATGCGAGAACTGGTATGATAAAGAGGCTCATAATGAATGCGTGACCTAGTTTTTAAGCCCCATATGGGCAGTAGTGACAACTATAATTAAAATTAAAACAAAAAATGTTAATAAGAATCTCTGGCTTTGTTGTTTGCTAGAGAGGTAGGAATAAAAAAAAAACAGACATACAACTTTGGAATGTGTGGTAGCATTTGAATAGAAATACTTCTACTTACCACCAGGGCTCCCTGATTCAGAATAAAAATAGTATTACTACCGTTTCCGGAGCTTTTGCGAACACCCTGTATACGGTCTATACGAGATTACCTCAACATTTAAAAGGTAATACATTTCACAAAGGTGAACCGCATATACGTATTAAAATGCACATGCATAGACACATATGTACTCTGACCTCTAAACGTTGTAATTGTAATTGCACACCTGCTCTTAATACTTCACAATTATTATAATGTATGCGAAAATTAAGTTAGACATTATTAAGGATTAAATTTTTGAAATTTGCAAAAATTTAAACAAATCTTTGTCGTAATAATATTTATGCAATTGAAAGTTTTATTCTTCACGTTAATTCGCGAGAAAATACTTATTTATTTTGTGAAATATATGCAAATAATTATATTTTCAAGTTACCGTGGCCTAAAAGATAAGACGTCCGCACTTCGCAGTGTTAGTATTGAGCGATGCGACAGTGCTATGTTCGAATCCTGTAAGCCGATAGCAATTATATTGTTCTAAGAAACTTGCTTAACACATGTCCATGTCCGTCGATAAAAATTAGACAAAAAATATTTCCATGATGACATGGAGCTTGACTCAGTCAGTAAGTATCTACAGTCGGCATCATTGCGCCATTTTGAGAAGGCGGCACGATATGAAAACCTCCTTGTCGTGGCCGCCGGTAATTACACACCCGATCCTGTGGACCCAATGGTAAACAGTCGACGTCTTTTTCTGTTTTTGTTTTATTGCTTATATGGGTGGACGAGCAGCCCATCTGGTGTTAAGTGGTTACTGGAGCTCATAGACATCCACAAACGTAAATGCGTCACCCACCTTGAGATATAAGTTCTAAGGTCTCAGTATAGTTACAACGGCTGCCCCACTCTTCAAACCGAAACGCATTATTGCTTCACGGCAGAAATAGGCGGGCTGGTGGTACCTACACGCGCGGACTCACAAGAGGTCCTACCACCAGTAATTACGCAAATTATAATTTTGCGGGTTTGATTTTTATGACACGATGCTATTCCTTCACCGTGGAAGTCAATCGTGAGCATTTGTTGAGTACGCATTTGATTAGAAAAATTGGTACCCGCCCGAGATTCGAACACCGGTGCATCGTTCAACACGAATGGACCGGACGCTTATCCTTTAGGCCACGGCGACTTCACCCTAACACGAGGACGACGACGTCGCCCTAAACGACGTCATTACGGATCCTCCCGATCCATTAACGGTGCTTTTAGGTACCTCAAGCACCGGTCACCGTCCTCTTCGAGCCCGGCGGATCGGATCGGACCGGATCGGAAACGCGACCCAATAAGGAGATCCGGCGAGAAACTCAGTGGGCTGTGTCTATGGGTTAATTTACTCGTCGAGCTTTAAGACAGTGATAGAAACCCGTAAGGAAAATCAAATCGTATATTTTGCCTCGACGATTCATTTAAATAGGATTAATCTCCGAAAATTAACTCAATGTGACGCAATAGAATGTATGTATATCTATATATTAATACGTGAAGCAAAACTTTGTATCCCTTTTTACGAAAATTGCGCGGACGGAGGAGTATGAAATTTTCCACACTTATAGAGAATATAGAGAAGAAGTGCATAATGCTAATTATTTTTTTTAAGTAATGCATAAAAGATACATTAAATCAATAAAGAAAACATTACACACACTACATAATAAGTATTTGATGCACACACGCATGCATACTATTTATTGTCAAACTTTTCTTCTTGACGTCTGTTGTCAAATTGAGAATAGATTAAATATTGTTTGTCTTTGTTAATATTTTTATAGTGTAGTGTAGTCTTGGCGAAATTTGTGATTACAGAAGTACAAAATACAACCATAATAGTGTACAAACTTACAATTCCAATTAATTATAGTCGAATTTCGACTACTGCGGGACCTCTAGTATTAATTAATTGACAATGTTCGTTTTCTCATTAAAAAAAATCCTTTTTAATTGATTTGTACAGGTTCAGAAGTACAGCGCAGAACGTAAGTGGGTCAAGTGTAACCGCACTGTATTATCACATATGAACACCGCGATCGTGAAGCACAAAAAAAAGTAACGCAGAGCATCCAGAAGAAAAAAATGTGTCTTCTTTGAAAATACGTAAAAAATCCCGGACGGCTTAGCCAAAGCTTTAGGACGAGGAATGTTTTTAAACAAATGACAAACTAGGTTAGGCACGTCCTGGCTCCATATTGATACAGTAATAATTGTTGGTATTGTACATTGCTATGTGCCTAATTACAATTTTAAGAATCTTGTTTAAGTTAAAAATAGTTTACGCTCAATTGTTTTTCTCAAACATTTCAATAGGATTTCATAGCACAAGACAGACAAAAATGGGCATCTTTGGAGGATATCTTTACCCGAATCGGAATTTCTTTTTAATTTATAATTATTTTAATACACGAACTAACCTAATTGAAGCTAACTTATTAATAAAAGTAAAATTTCTTGTTTAATGTCTTATATCCACCTAAGATTGTAAAACAAGAAATAAAAAGGCTTATTATTTTTATTATTCAATATGACTTTTAGTGTATGTTTAATGTGTGATAATGGATTATTGTAAAATAAATAACATTGTAGCGTATAAAAAGTGATTTATTTATTTATTTTTACTTATACACTGAAACTAAAATATATTTTAGTCCGAACGGCAGGTACGTTATGTTACTACAAAAACTTCTATTTCATGTCTTAAGATGGGCGAAGGCATTTAAGCTGTTATGTTAGCAAGCTTAATTAATATTTCCATTATAAAAACTAACCCCTTATGCTTCAATTCGAATGTTCTCAATGCTACTTTTAAATTTCCTGTACTCGAAGATCGAGTCGGTACAAAATTGACCTTTCGTCAGTAGCCCGGGGTGATCGGAACTCGTGTGACCGTGTGTGTCCTTTTAAATTCTATAACTCATATTCGACTAGTTTTATCTTCGTTGCGAAATGTCGAACGATATTTTTTGATAAGTTTTAAATTTTTATTTTAAAACTCTTACAAATAAGGACAATGTTTCTCTATTGCAGTGGTTCCCAAACTTATTTTGTCTACTACCCACTTTGAGAATAAAAAAATTAAAAGCCACTATAGCGAGAGCTCAGTCGGTGTCTAAGACTCCTTCTAGATGAAATTACAAATCGCCTCCCAAGCCTCTACACAACGCCCCCTTTTTTCTGGGTCTATTACCGCCCCCCATTAAGGCTGCAGCGCCCACAAGGGGGCGTTATCGCCCGCTTTGGGAAAGGCTGCTCTATTGTATCCTGTGTGCTTAATGCGAGTTTGTTAACTTCTCGATCGCGTAAAAATTAGCTCAAAGTATGGAGTTGAAACAACACCACTGCGTTGGCCGCTAGGGGTGCTGTACCAATTCCATAGGGTAGGTACCACAAAGCTGTAATTAATTTTGGTTTGAAGGTTGGAACAGCTGTTGTTCTATAAGACTAAGGCTTAGAAATTATAGTTCAAGATGGGGGGCAGCATTTACGTTGATAATCTCTACGGGTTTCGGTAACCACTTAACACTAGACGGGTCTATCTTCCTGCTCTGATGTGCCAGGCATATGGCCATTGTCACGGCACGTCGTAAAGTGGTAGCTAAAATTAAACGAAGTATCAATTTATTTAGACACTAGCTGACCCGGCAGACTTCGTAGTGCCTCAATCGATAAATAAAAGACCTAAACTTTTGTATAAAATAAACTTAAAACAAACAAAAGGAATCCGTCCGACGGGGGACACATCAAAGGGAAAACAAAATTGTTATTTTTATTTAAGTCCGAGCATTTTCATATTTATCTACCTTTTAAACCTTCTCTGGACTTCTACAAATAGTTCAAGACCAAATTTGCCAAATCGATTCAGCCGTTCTAGAATTTTAGCGAGACTAACGAACAGTAATCCATTTTTATATATAAAGATTGCGTCAACCCTACGGGTGCTGCAAAGTTAAATGAATAGAATTATCAGGTGTGGAGCGTTTAGGAATTATTTTAAAATGATAAATATTGTTTGTTGATTGTTTACTGCCCTAATTCGTTTGTTTATATGAAGTCGGCAACACGTTAGCATGTAAGTTGCAATTAAACAACATTAGAACTAAACGGATGTGACACGCGAACTATACTTAGGGCTGCCAGTTTGCATTTATCGAGTACCTACTTAGCTGGATTGAATTTAATTTTCAGTCGTCAGTCAGTAATTTGAAGTCGTCGTGGCCTGAAAGATAAGACGTCCGGTGCATTCGTGTTGAAGCGATGCACCGGTGTTCGGATCCCGCAGGCGGGTACCAATTTTTAAAATGAAATACGTACTCAACAAATGTTCACGATTGACTTCCACGTTGAAGGAATAACATCGTGTAATAAAAATCAAACCCGCAAAATTATAATTTGCGTAATTACTGGTGGTAGGACCTCTTGTGAGTCCGCGCGGGTAGGTACCACCACCCCGCCTATTTCTGCCGTGAAGCGGTAATGCGTTTCGGTTTGAAGGGTGGGGCAGCCGTTGTAACTATACTGAGACCTTACAACTTATATCTCAAGGTGGTTAGCGCATTTACTTTGTAGATGTCTATGGGCTCCAGTAACCACTTAACATCAGGTGGGCTGTGAGCTCGTCCATTCATCTAAGTAATAAATAAAAAAAAATGATAAATCGTTAAAGTAGTTTGAATTATATTGAGATTTAATTCTAAATGAAGTCCTTTTTTATGATTGAAAGATTACTAGTGGCCCGGAGGCCTTTCCAGTTTCACCAGGACATGTGGACGAGCAAAGGCTCAGCCAGGAGGGGTGGGATAGGCTAACAACTGCCCGAGCGCCTCCGAAGGAGACCTAACAATTCAAGAGCAATTGCTTCGTGAATGAATCTACTACCGGATCGGAATCGCGACCCACTGAGAAGATCCGGCGAGAAACTCAGCGGGCTGATGCATGGGTTAGGTTGCACGTCGACCTCTTTGTCGAATTCGACGAGTACGGTTACCGAAATGAAGTCCTAGAGTAATAGAACGTGCCGAATTTAAAGCATCTCTTTTCGAAATCACTTGAAGAAACAACCAAAGTTATTTAGAGTAAACATTGTAACATCGCAGACGACAAAGATTATATTAAGCGCAACAAAATGAATGAAACATCATAATTCTATAATAATTATCCGGATGTTTACTAACATCTCGTTATGAACATCGCCGCATCCGCCTTGACATGTTTGGTCCCATGCCAGGTTCAAGATAGTTTACATTGTGTTTATTACATTTAGTTTTAATGTTATGTTACTGGAATATGCACTGCAATTCGTACGTAATTTACGTAGGCCACAACGTGTATTTGTTTTAGAGCATAAACTAGTGGTTATACGGCATCTTGGCTTCTTCCAAAACTTATTTAGGTCTTTAGGTAGGATTTTAATAGAACATTTTTACATTCCATAGTTTCAAATCTCGTTTCATTCAATTTCATCGCGTAAGTAATGAATTATAGTTATTGCAGATAGTTAAATTTCTTTTCATTTCGCTCTAATTCGCTTTTAATAGAGAAAAGTAATTGAAGATTTGGCTAAAAGACTAGAATCTAAGTCCTAAAAAGGAAGTCAAGCTACGTTCAACATTAGTTTTTTGTGTAGGCAATTAATTAAAGATTTTGATATACTCAACACTGGCAACAATGGCATCTCCAAGAAGCCAATTGTCAAATTTAAAAAAACCTTCTTTTGGCTCGCCAATCACCTGTCTTCGTTTTCGAGAATTCTAAAGCATTAAATTGTGACATTAAAATAGTTTGAGCTTTGTATCAAAATTAATTCTATAGCCTGTAGCTTAATAATGATAAATAAAGTTACAATGTTAGTGCGGGGCGCGCCTTATTGTCGCACGTATTACGACACGCACTATACACACGGCTTGCACAACTAGGGTCGCTACACACGCGCTTTGCTAGGGTCGCCGTGGATTATCGATGAACGAGTTTTATCGTGAACAATTTATATCAAGATCCACACCGAATATCACCGTTCATCTTGAGATATGAGTCGCGGTTTAAATTTCAATAACAATGTTATAGACAACGTTTTTTTTATTGCCCTTCTAGGCAGACGAACATAAAGCCCACATGGTGGTGAGTGCAGACTTCAGCAATGTTAGGAGCCAAGCCGCTGCCTGACGTAACTTTTAGAAAAACTCTTGTTTACGATCAACTCGACGACGTATCGTATAGGAGATACGACAATTTTTAAAATAATCTCTCGATTTATAGATTCAGAACAAGACCTGATGTGTTGAGAGTTGAATAATCCTTATAAAATCCGAATTGGGACTACGACCTTATCTCTGGGCTACGGTAACAGCCGAAAACTAAGACTCTAAGGTCGTTAACTCGACCGTAGCTATAAAAACGGAATGATCTATTTTTTTATTGCTTAGATAGGTGGACGAGCTCACAGCCCACCGGGTATTAAGTGGTTACCGGAGCCCATGGACATCTATCTACAACGTAAATGCACAACCCACCTTGAGATAAAAGTGCTAAGGTCTCAGTATAGTTACAACGGCTGCCCCGCCCTTCAAACCGAAACGCATTACTGCTTCACGGCAGAAATAGCCGGAGTGGTGGTACCCGTGCGGACTCACAAGAGGTCCTAACACCAGTTTGTCGACAGCAGTTTTAAAGTTTATCGATAGTCGATAGAGATAATCTATGTTCGTTTCCCATCACTACAGCTCTCTGTGCCGTGTAGGGCGCGGCTGCTCGCCTTGCGCGCACACATGCTGTGTCAAACGTTTTGCCTGGTAGGGTATGTAAGAGAACAACGAGAAAGTTGATTCAAATCGGATTTATTACTGGTGGTAGGACCTCTTGTGAGTCCGCACGGGTAGGTACCACTACGCCGCCTAATGGAGTAATGCGTTTCGGTTTGAAGGGTGGGGCAGCCGTTGTAACTATACTGAGACCCTCCACGGTGTTTCCCGAGCGCTATGACATGTCCTTCTTCAAACGAGGCTTGTGGAGAGTATTAAGCGGTAGGCAGCGGCTTGGCTCTGCCCCTGGCATTGCTGAAGTCCATGGGCGACCGTAACCACTCACCATCAGGTGGGCCGTATGCCCGTCTGCCTACAAAGGCAATAAAAAAAAAAACTTATGTCTCAAGGTGGGTGGCGCATGTACACTGTAGATATATATGGGTTTCAGTAACCACTTAACAACAGGGTGGGCTGTGAGCTCGTCCACTCATTTAATAAACAAAAAAACAGTAAAAAGGCCGTAAAAAGATAGGTGCGTTGTTCTATGGTCGATCCAGTCTTCCGGACTCCAAGTCCGAAGCTATCCAAGATGGAATGGCTCGGTAGAAAATGTTCGGGAACCATGAATACGAAGCAAATATCAATTACCTGACGTCTATTAACAGTAAAGTTCGTTGAACTTTGTCGATTACATAATAGTTATTATTTAAACTAGCTGACCCGGCAGACTTCGTAGTGCTTCAATCGATAAATAAAAGACCTAAACTTTCCTATAAAATAAACTTAAAACAAACAAAGACACATCAAACGAAAAACAAAATTGTTATTTTTATTTAATTCCGAGCATTTTCATATCTAACTACCATTTAAGCCTTCTCTGGCCTTCCACAAATAATTCAAGACAAAAATTAGCCAAATCTGTACAGCCGTACTCGAATTTTAGCGAGACTAGCGAACAGCAATTCATTTTTATATATACTTAAATAGATAGACTAGCTGACTCGGCAGACTTCGTAGTGCCTCAATCGATAAATAAAAGACCTAAACTTTTGTATGAAATAAACTTAAAACAAACAAAAGGAATCTGTCCGACGGGGGACACATCAAACGAAAAACAAAATTGTTATTTTTATTTAACTTCGAGCATTTTCATACTTATCTAGCCTTTAAATCTTCTCTGGACTTCCACAAATAGTTCAATCCCAAAATTAGCCAAATCGGTCCAGCCGTTTTCGAGTTTTAGCGAGATTAACGAACAGCAATTCATTTATATATATCTAGATAGACTAGATAGATAGATAAAATAAAAATAAAAACTAATTAATGTTAACCGTACATAGCTCAGCGTAATGTTAGTATATCAAATTTGTGGTAATTCTGCACTCCATCCTATCGGGAGCCGTTTCAATGTAATTCGTGTCGCGTGTTTCGCATATATTGTCATTTTAATGGCCACGTATGATAATATATTAGCTTCGTATTGTTTTATCTATACGTATTTACAAATCAATAAAACAGAAGTGTCTGTAATATTAAAATAACTACTATTTACTACATGCATATGAATGTATATACGGTACCTACCTAAACCAAAATAACATTTATTTAAATTTTTGTCTGTTTGTTTGTTCCTGCTAATCTCTGGAACGGCTGGACCGACTTTGACGGGACTTTCACTAGCAGATAGCTGATGAAAGAAGTAATTCAGGCTGCTACTATTATTAGGAAAATTCTTAAATTATTATAAAATAAAATAATGACTTGTTAAATTCCACAGTTAGTATTTAAATTATAATTGTAATAACAGTAAATCGCTAATGCGAATTCTTGTTTTTCTTGTTATTTTCTCAGAAGATGGGCTTGATGTTTCCGCAAAGAGATTACGTATAGCACACTATGGTAATATGCATAATTATTTATCACGTAAGGTCGAAATTACGACAAAGCTAATATTAGAAGAGTAAGTAGATTGAGACAGGTTTTTGAGTTTTTATTTATTTATTTTTATTGCTTAGATGGGTGGAAGAGCTCACAGCTCACCTGGTGTTAAGTGATTACTGGAGCTCATAGACATCTACAACGTAAATGCGCCACCTACCTTGAGATATAAGTTCTAGTCTCAGTATAGTTACAACGGCTGCCCCACCCTTCAAATCGAAACACATTACTGCTTCCGGCAGAAATAGGCAGAGTGGTGGTACCTACCCGCGCGGACTCACAAGAGGTCCTACCACCAGTCGTGGCTGCCTAAAGGATAAGACGTCTGATGTACTCGTATGCCAACCTACCAGTGAGCAAATACTGCAGGCAAGTACCATTTAAAAAAAATTATAATTGCCATAACCTTTGGCTGTCTGTGCTACTGACATTGCTGTTGTCCATGGGCGAATGTATGCGCGTGTATGAGCGTGAGCTCGTCCACCTATCGAAGGAATAAAATAAAATCTTACAAAAATATATTCTAATTGAGTGTTAATTTTAATAAAGATTTTAGCATTGAAAGTTCACGATTGTCGTTTAAAAACTTATGTAAACGAGGAGAGCTTTCGTGCGGAGCTTGGTGTTGTAGGGTGACCATTCGTTTATAAATTATTATTTATTTTTGTAGGTTTCAGCAGAAAACAGTCGCCGGTGCAATTATCATGACGCTTTTAGAAAAATAATATTAACATAAATACGGAAACACAGCTAAGGGTGTAACATATTATACTATGGCTTTTGACGGATTTTTTTTGGCTTAGTTTGGTTTTTTGTAATGAACATAATTAAATTCAATCTTGGGGTGTCAAAGATTGTGGTCGTATTTCAATTAGGTCTCTCTCTCTCTCTCTCTCTCTTTCTCTCTCTCTCTCTCTCTTTCTCTCTCTCTCTCTCTCTCTCTCTCTCTCTCTCTCTCTCTCTCTCTCTCTATCTTTCTCTCTCCCTCTCACTTTCGCAGTGCACACCAATATAGCAGTAGTAGTACGACGAATACAGGCCCACTGAGTTTCTCGCTGGATCTTCTCAGTGGGTCGCGATCCCGATCCGGTGGTAGATTCTGCGAAGCACTGCTCTTGCCAGGGCCAGTGTTAGCAACACCTCCGGTTTGAGCCCCGAAAGCTCACTTACACGCTAGGGTAGGCCTGATATAGCCTCTCAATGCTATCAGCTTAGGTAGGGAAAAAAAATGAATACAGTAGCTTTGATGTCGCCGTGGTTTTAGGATGAGATTCCCAATGTAGTCGTGTCGAGTCGCTTTGATATCACAAATGCCGCCACCCGCTCGAAATGTGAGGACGTGATCTAAAGTCTACGGCATGGCGACTGACCCATCCATCCAAGAGAAACGCGTAAATGCTTCAACATTCAACGAGCAAGGTACCCGGCCTAATGTCATTTCGCCATTGAAATCCTTCAGGCTGTGTCGATTACTACGGTTCCAAATCAAACAATTTCATATCTATAAAAGCTTATTGTTGCCAGTCGTGTGTCGTGGCGTGCAACCTCTTTGACAGGACATATGACCTATGGGTGGACTTAACCTAAGAGAGAGATTGGACAGGTGTTATTTAAAAAGAAACAAATGAAAAGGAACAAAGACGACCGTTCACTGGTAGTGGTGATTTTTCAATGCCCTGCTTTTTACTGGTGGTAGGACCTCTTGTGAGTCCGCACGGGTAGGTACCACCACCCTGCCTATTTCTGCCGTGAAGCAGTAATGCGTTTCGGTTTGAAGGGTGGGGCAGCCGTTGTAACTATACTTGAGACCTTAGAACTTATATCTCAAGGTAAGTGGCGCATTCAAATCAAATCGAATCAAATCAAAAAATTTTTATTCAACATAAATGAAAGTACATACTTGTTGAACGTCAAAAGAACTACCGCCAATTCACAAGAACTAGCCTCCGTCCTGAGAAGAATTGGCAAGAAACTCGGAGGGCAAGTCTTTTTTTTTTTTTAAATATGAAATTATTATTTATTTATTTTTTAATCTTAGATTTTTTTTTAAATATGATTTTTTTATAATGAGTATTATAACTAACAATTACTACAATTGAAATGCCCGGAGCGAGCAACTCATTCCCACTTTGTGCAATTTTGTGCATTTACGTTGTAGATGTCTATGGGCTCCAGTAACCGCTTAACACCAGGTGGGCTGTGAGCTCGTCCACCTATCTAAGCAATAAAAAGAAAAAAAAGACCTAAATAAGACGACAAAGAACGAACCGACCGTTCATCCTGATTTCAATTAGTGATTCCATGAGTTTGATTTCGTCGGGACAGCTGAGTTAGCTGACGAGAATCATGGTCACACTACTGAACATATGTGCGCGACAACGCACTGTATCGATGTCAAGGTTGACCGCTTGGTTTTAAATGAAAATGGCTTTTACACTTTTTTGTTATTGGAAAGACGGACTCGTGGTTTTCGATAGTCAAACTCTTAGACGTATCAATTTCGTCAGCATTTCCGTTTAAAGGACTTTTTGGTGAGTTAAAATTTAAAAGGAAATGTTACAGTGGTTCTAAACATTTTGTAAGATTTGCCAAAACCCAAATCTTCGCTAAAGTAAACAAGTTAATACAAAGTAGTAGTTGCGCAAGGTCATTGAAATAAAAAAAACACGTTTTTATAGAAGTTTGGTGTTTATTTACCACCCGGGGTCCCTCTTATCGTGAAGATGAAAAACCAAGTCAGACAAACGGCCAGACTTCAAGCACTGTTAGTTCATTCTGTGTGAAAAGAAATGTAAAAGCTAAGAATTTTTATTTATGTATTTGTAACTTTTATTTATTTTTATTTTTATTTTTTAACAATGCTTCAACAGAATTTAACTAGACACAGGGTACAGAGGATGTTTTCCCAAACATGAGCCAATTAAAGAAACACATTATGTTTCCAAAAAATGTTGACATAATTAATGAACACAGGTAGTCCAACTAAGGTAAATGTAAGGCAGTTAAATAGGTAGATGAATTTTGTCGAATGATAACTTGCAGAATAAGTTTGAATCTGATTGTGTTCTGTCGATGTGTGTAAGTGCGTGTGAGTGTAATAAAGTGGTTGGTTTATATGGACGCTTAACTTATTAAAATATAATTATTATAATTAATATAATAAAAAACTTATTATAATTTGATTGCACCTACCACTATTTACTCTGCACTACCTTTGGTTGACTGGTAGAGAATGCCTTAGGCATTAAGTCCGCCAATGTAAATTTTACATGAAGTGTAATAAATAAATAAATAAAAAAAATGCGTTCAAAACGAATAGAGTTGCGTTTTGCCTTTTGGACGGCTTTTAGGAGTCTCCGGGTAAAATGGTGGCGGTTGCGTTCCTCACATTGTTGGGAGGGAATTGAAGATCCTTCTAGAAACTGGTACACTGAGAGTTCCTCTCATTCCTCTGCCTACGGACAAGAACAAAATGTAACTTGAACATACCTAAAATACAACCGAAGAGTTTATTATGTTGTTTGTAAAATACGTTGATGCTAATTACTGTTTAAAACATCCGCGTTGGAATATTAAATCACTTGTTTTGGTGATTTCGTACTAGTGAATTTAATATTTTTATGTTTTTTCAATACACATTTATCAAAATTATAATTATAAACGTCCCGATAACAATGGGAGATAACAATTTTGTTTACGTTGAATCGTGTTTTTTTGTTACTTTTGCATATTATTATTAATTGGTAATTGAATTGTATTACACATGAGAACTGTTTATTTACTTCCTCTGATGAGTGAGATAAAAGTGTACTTTAATTCCGTTGAAGGCAAATGAAGTTATTAGGTTGAAACTTATGTTTATTCAGTGCTTAGCAACGCGGACCTGTTATTTTTATTGCTTATATGGGTGATATTAATACGTGAAGCAAAAACTTTGTATCCCTTTTTACGAAAATTGCCCGGACGGAGGAGTATGAAATTTTCCACACTTATAGAGAATATAGAGAAGAAGTGCACAATGCTAATATTATTTTTAAATAATGCATAAAAGATACATTAAATCAATAAAGAAAACATTACACACAGTACATACCATGTATTTGACGCACACACGCATGCATACTATTTATTGTCAAACTTTTGTTCTTGACGTCTGTTGTCAAATTGAGAATAGATTAAATATTGTTTGTCTTTGTTATTATTTTTTATAGTTTATTATAGAAGTATAAAATACAATCATAATGGTGTACAAACTTACAATTCCAATTAATTATAGTCGAATTTCGACTACTGCGGTACCTCTAGTATGGGTGAATAAGCTCACGCTACACCTGATGTTAAATGTGACGGAATCTATAGACATTTAATTGGCGTCACTTAACATTATCATCATCATTATCCTGCCCTTCTCCCAGTCACCTGGGGTTGGCGCAACATATTTTCTCCTTCCATACTCTTCTATCATATACCATTTCTTGGCTCACTCCCTTCTTACCCATATCATCTTTCACGCAATCCATCCATTTCTTCTTCTTCTATATCCTTCCACATTCATAGTTAATATTCTCTTACCAACCTCATTTTCATTTCGTCTTATCACATGTCTATACCATGCCAAACGCGCACTTCTCAGATTCTCTGTCACAGGTGCCACTTTCAGACTCCCTCTAACATATTCATTCCGTATTCTATCCATTCTCGTTACTCCACACATCCATCGCAACATTCGCATCTCTGCTGCATGCAATCGCCTTTCATCCGCCACCTTAGTCGTCCCACAAGCTGATCCATACAAGACGGCAGGCCTTATTAAGGTTTTATATGTCTTCCCTTTTAGGGGAAGAGGAATGTGTGAGTCACATGTGGTGCTCGTGACCTGCCGCCATTTCATCCATCCTGCGTCAATTGTGTCTCACAGTACGATCCAGTTCACCATTGCTTTGGATAACAGACCCTAGGTCACCCAACATCAGTACGAAATATTAATTGTTGGCAGAGTGGTGGTGGCACTCCGCCGACTGCGCGTCTGGTGCTTGATTGTAGAGGGCAATCCATTACAGGCTTGACCTTACGGGACAAGTAATAGAAGGGAGTTGCATCATCCGATGAGTATACCGACTGATTTATCCTTTGGAACCACGACGACTTCAAACTTATTTATTTAATCTATTATAAAAGATAGTGTAAGTTGATGTACATAATAATATGTGCGTATTGTGTTGCTTTTGTTTTTTTGTAACTTGAATTTCTAAATTTCTCTTCTCTGTTCACTTTCTACCTATATGTGATTTTGATTGTGGAAACATATTTTTCTACTTATATGTGATTTTAACTATGGAAACATATTTGGTTATTGTTTTAGCTTTTTATTTAAATATTATATGTTTGTAGAGTACTGTTTGTTTCCCAAATAAATAAATCATTTAAAACGTAATATAGTGAATGAGCATGATTCAGATATTTAGTTGATTTAGCGGAAATTTTAATCAATTTCAATCTAACTATAAATTTAGCATTCGATCTACTTCTGAATAGCGCTTTTGTTGTGAGTGTGTGTGAAAATCTGGGCTGAATGTAGTAACACCATGTTTTGCAGATGAAGCCGACCAATGGTATCGGCCTGAAGTGGGGTCATGCGACAGAAGAGATGCACAAGGAGATAATTGCGTATACTAGCTCGAACAACATTCTATCTTTATATCAGCCCATAGATGTCCATTGTTGGACAGAAGCCTCCCTCAAGCCTCGCCACAACGACTGGCCCTGTGCTGCTTTCATCCAGTGACTTTCCGCCACCTTCAATAGGTTATCGTTCCACCACCCACGTCTTCCGGTACGCGGGCTCTAGAACTTTCTGCGCTAGAAGCACTTCAACCTCGCAATCGTTTGAGCTAGCGAGTTGTTTGACGAGCTCACAGCCCACCTGATGTTAAGTGGTTACTGGAACCCATAGACATCTACAACGTAAATGCGCCACCCATCTTGAGATATAAGTTCTAAGACCTCAAGTATAGTTACAATAGCTGCCCCACTCTTCAAACCGAAACGCATTACTGCTTCACGGCAGAAATAGGCAGGGTGGTGGTACCTACCCGCGCGGACTCACAAGAGGTCCTACCATCAGTAAAAAAGCAGGAAATCAGCTTTATCCATTGCTCTATGGCTGACCTTAAGCTTTCCGATAAGGTTCATTGTTAGCGGCCAGGTCTCATTTTCGTAAGTCACCACAAAAAAGATTATGAAAAACTATTCTTTATATAAATACTAGCTGACCCGGCAGACTTCGAAGTGCCTCAATCGATAAATAAAAGACCTATACTTTTGTATGAAATAAACTTAATACAAACAAAAGGAATCGGGGGACAAATCAAAGCAAAAACAAAATTGATATTTTTATTTAATTCCGAGCATTTTCATCTTTGTCTACCTTTTAAACCTTCTCTGGACTTACACAAATAATTCAAGACCAAAATTAGCCAAATCAGTCCAGCCGCTCTCGAGTTTTAGCGAGACTAACGAACAGCAATTCATTTTTATATATATAGATAACAGATGAAGTCAGAACCCGTGATACGATTACATTAGCAACAGTTGTCACGATTATATTCCCACCGCTCGTAATCAACTGAGCAATTACAAGCTGTAGTCTTGAACTATAGTTCCTGATACGGCGAATCTCTTACCAACGCAGAACTGTCAAATCCTACGCAGAAGCCATTAACGGATTCAGCCGTTATTAGCTTGGTACCAGTCGATGTAATAAATCATCGCATCACATTCAAAGAATCCATCTTAGGACGTCATTTTCACGGATTAAGAAACGTCAGATTGAAATTAATGCACGCATTTTTACAATTGACATAATTGTTTTCTAAATTAATCCATACATTTTTTTTGAACTTATAGAAAAAATATATTTTCTACTTTTTAATTTAGCTAGCTTTGCGTGTTTTTTTTTTTTTAAAGTATGTTTTTTAAACCATTCTTTATTTGATTAATTATCACCCACACATATTGACTATTTAAACCGTACCGATACCGATCTTTAACGTGATCTGATAAATAAAAAAACCAGACAAACAGATCAACTGATATTTAAAAAATGCCAATACAGTTCAAACTTCGTCGTGTAGGTTATTACGTAAGGCTAGACCACGATACATCGGCGGCCGGTAATACTGGTATCAAAAGTGGAGCGTTTTTTTTTTTGCAAGACTCGCTTGATCTTACCCGTTCTAATGTGTGTGTGTCAATGTTTGTTTTGTGTAACAGAATTTCCATGAACAGTTTCAATGACGGGAAAGTGGTGTGGTTGTTCACATTGATTTTTTTCATAGACACGACGAGAGCACCTTTTACGATTTTGACAGTAAATAAATAATCAGAGGTCATCACACGCGGTCGTCTGGGCTCTAACTAGGGTTGCCTATGCTATGAAAACCAAGGAGTGATGCATCTTTTTTAAGTCGTCATGGCCTAGAGGTTAAGACGTTCGGTGCATTTGTGTTCGAATCCCTCAGGCGGGTACCAATTTTTCCAATGAAATACGCACTTAACAAATGTTCACGATTGACTTCCACGGTGAAGGAACAACATCGTGTAATAAAAATCAAACCTGCAAAATTATAATTTGCGTAATTACTAGTGGTAAGACGTCATGTGAGTCCGCATACTGGTACCTTAGAACTCATATACAAGGTGGGTCGCGGCATTTACGTTATAGATGTTTATGGGCTCCGGTAACCACTTAACACCAGGTGGGCTGTGAGTTCGTTCACCCATCTAAAAGATAATAAAAAAGTTTGACACCGACAACTCTATATTAGGGGTTAAAGTATGAAATTGCCGATTTGTACTGAAAAATTGAAATTCGGTTTTTTTTTTCATCTAACATATTTATTTCATCAAAATATCTACCATTATTATCTGTACATTGCTGCCGTCTAATAGGAAGGTCATTTATGCCTTTGCGATAGAGCTCTGATGATCCAGATTCTATAAACTGTGTGAAAGCATTTTGTGACTGCCTCCTGGGAAGAAAACTTTTTATCACGTAGAAAATTGTCCAAATCACGAAAAAAATGGTAGTCCGTTGAAGCAAGGTTTGGCGAATACGGAGGGTGACGAATGGTTTCTAATTGCAGTTCCTGTAGAGTTAAAAAGGTTTCTCGTGCTGTGTGAGGTCTCGCGTTATCATGGAGCAATAATGGTGAAGATCGATTCATGAGTCGGGGCTGTTTCACTGCAAGTTTTGCTATCATTGTTTGGAGTTCGGCACAGTAGACATCTGCCGTTATTGCTTGACCAGATCGGAGAAAACTATTGTGAATATCACCATCCTGTAACCACCAAACAGTTACCATTACCTTTTTGTTGGTAAGCTTTGCTTCAGGCATTGCATTTTTCGCTTACGGTTATCGTAAGGAATCCACTTTTCATCACATGTTACAATTCGATCCAATATTCTTTCAATTCTGTAACGATTCAACAAGGCAAGGTGGTAGGACCTTTTGTGAGTCCGCACGAGTAGGTACCATCGCCCTGCTTATTTCTGCCGTGAAACAGTAATGCTTTTCGGTTTGAAGGGTTGGGTAGCCGCTCTAACTATACTTGAGACCTTAGAACTTATATCTCGAGGTGGGTGGCGTATTTACGTCGTAGATGTCTATGGGCTCCAGCAACCACTTAAAACCAGGTGCCACACATCTAAGCAATAAAAAAAAGGCAACACAAATTTCAACACGCCTTTCTTTCTGCAGATCACTGGATCACTTCTTTCACCAGATTTTCACTGGTGGTAGGACCTCTTGGGAGTCCGCACGGGTAAGTACCACCACCCCGCCCATTTCCGCCGTGAAGCAGTAATGCGTTTCGGTTTGAAGGGTTGGGTAGCCGTTGTAACTATACTGAGACCTTAGAACTTATATCTCAAGATGGGTGGCGCATTTACGTTGTAGATGTCTATGGGCTCCAGTAACCACTTAACATCAGGTGGGCTGTGAGCTCGTCCATCAATCTAAGTAATAAAAAAAAAAGATCAATCATATCATTAGGCACCCATTTTTCATATTTTTTTATTTTATTGATTTGACTTAACGCAAATGAGTCAATATTGTTGTTAAGGTAAACCATGCCGCTAATTCCTGGGTAGTTTGGCTCGGATCGGCTTCCACCATTTCTTTCGATTCATTGTTATTCAAATGTGTGGGCGGTCTTCCACGTGGTTCGTTCTTCAAATCAAAATTTCCATCACGAAAGCGTATAAGCCAAAATCGCACGGCGCGTTCATTAGCAGTACCCTCTCCAAATGTAACATTGATATTGCGGGCTGTTTCTGCAGCTTTAGTTCCGCGTCGGAACTCGTATTCAAAAATCACTCGAATTTTCGAAGTATGCATCTTTCTTTCTTTTTTTATTGCCATATAGGCCGACGAGCATACGGCCCACCTGATGGTGAGTGGTTACCGTCGCTTATGGACGTCAGCAATGCCAGGGGCAGAGCCAAGCCGCTGCTTACCGTTTAATACTCTCCACAAGCCTCGTTTGAAGAAGGACATGTCACAGCGCTCGGGAAACACCGTGCATGAGAGCTTATTCCATAGCCGGATGGTACGTGGCAAAAAAGATATCTGGAAACGCACTGCGTATGAACGCAGTGGCTCCAGGTAGTATGGATGAAGTCTACTCCGGTGGCGAGCGGTGCGTTGGTAAAAACGAGACGTTGGTATCATATCGAACAATTCCTCAGAGCACTCTTGTCTAAAATGAAGAAAAAACAACTGAAAGTCGATAATCGAGTGTTGCACATTTTTTAAAAGAAGAACTTTATTGATAGGTACCATTTGAAAAAAGTTTCACTCAAAAATATCAAACCATGAAAGTTCTACGTCAATTCGAAGTACCTATTACAATAAAACGGCAATTTTATTCTTTAACCCCTATTATTATAAATTGCATAGAGCATGTTTTCGCAAAGTTGTAGCATCTTAGTCTACCTTAGTTCTGGTGGGTCGAGAAAGACTTACCATGCACTGGTGGGAATATTGTTAGAGCATTTCGATCCGCCGGCGTATTACATGGAGATTTATGATTTTACTTACCACAGCCAAGGTGTTAATGTATCCGTGGCTTAATACACGGAAAGGCTGACGTCTTTAAGTGCCCAATTCCCGTGGCTGATTTGATTAAAAAAAAAAACCGTATTGCGACACGCGATATGAAACTCAATATGTTACATAAGGCTATTGTATGCAAAATATTTTCGACCGACTTACAATGCTTCTGATATCATAAATCCTACTTAATATCTTTGCTTGGCCTTTATTAATATACAGAATGTGCATCCCGGATTCGAGCGCATTAAAATTTAAATTGTTTTTATTTATTTATTAACACGTACTTAAGTGTCAATTGTCTGGTTTGGTATCTATATATTAATACGTGAAGCAAAAACTTTGTATCCCTTTTTACGAAAATTGCGGGGACGGAGGAGTATGAAATTTTCCACACTTACAGAGAATATAGAGAAGAAGTGTACAATGCTAATATTTTTTTCAAATAATGCATAAAAGATACATTAAATCAATAAAGAAAACATTACACACACTACATACCATGTATTTGACGCAACACGCATGCATACTACTTATTGTCAAACTTTTGTTCTTGACGTCTGTGGTCAAATTGAGAATAGATTAAATATTGTTTGTATTGGCGAAATTGTGATTATAGAAGTATAAAATACAATCATATTATAATAGTGAACGAACTTATAATTCCAATTAATTATAGTCGAATTTCGACTACTGCGGGACCTCTAGTATAATTTGAATCGAAAACCAACGTTTGACAGTTGATTTGTTTGCGTGAGAATTGATGGTACGTTGACCCATTAGTCAACTGTTTTTTAAAATTGTTTAATCGCGTGCAATACAATAATATTAGTTAGGAAAAATAATCGATTGTCATTTTGTTTTTAAATCGTGGAATCCGAAATATGCGTGCATTTATTCATCTAACTCACGGTTTAGTTTAGCACAAGCCGCTTTCTCGAAAATTCTCATAGTTCGAAAACTTTGATCGGATCCGCTTAATAATACCGAACAACAACTGCGGCTACAACTAACATCATAATTATTTCGTTTTCAAATTTACGACATTACTATTACTATTACTAGTCCCGCAGTAGTCGAAATTCGACTATAATTAATTGAAATTATATATTTGAACACTATTATGATTCTATTGTCAAAGACTATTTATTATACTTCTATATTCACAGATTTAGACAAATAATAATAAAGACAAACAATATTTAATCTATTCTCAATTTGACCACAGACTATAAGCAATAAGGAAAGCTTAACAATAAACAAATAGTATGCATGCGTGTCTGTGTCAAACATATGGTAGTGTGTGTAATGAATGTTTTTTTTATTGATTTAATGTATTTTTTATGCATAATTTAAAAAAATTATTAACATTCTGCACTGCTTCTCTATATTCTAAGTGTGAGAAATTTCATACTCCTCCGTCCACGCGATTTTCGTAAAAAGGGATACAAAGTTTTTGTTTCTCGTATTTATTATATAGATGCTAATTAATATTGCGTTAAGATTTATCCAAATTGATAGTGAATTTATGTAGAAACAAACAATGTTTTATTAATATTTACGTATTTATGAATGAATCATTGTGTTTTTTATGTAGTAAATGAATGAGAGAGAATATTAAACGAAGCACCTAATTTTGCATTTAGATTTTATTCACAAACGCGATTCGATGACAAGTAATAAGATGTTTTTATTAAAAATCGCATTGACACAAAATCCACATTTCTCATACTTCTTTTGTATTAATATAAATACGTAAATGATTATCATTCTGTCTGTTTGTTACGTTTTACCGTCCGATCTGATTTTTTTTAAGCTATTGCATAGCTTCTATCGCGGGCCTGGAGCGCAGCGACTGAATCAAGAAATTCCGTAACGAAAATAACCTGACACCCCCACTACGCCTACTATGTAGCTCGCGTTCAACACATTCACACGTTGCGCTTGTGTAGTGTTTGTGAGTAAGCGCGTGGCGTGACGTCATGAAAAGTCTGCCCATCTCTCTCTCGCGCGGTCTAGCTTATGTGAAGGAGACAGTTAATGTTTTGCTTTTATTAATGTTTAATATAGCGTGGTCTAATTTTATTGTTGTTTTAATATTAAATTATTATTGTCGATTTATAATTGCATAAGTTGATAAAAATGCTATGCCATAGCTTTACCGCGGCAGTTCCCAAGTGCCACACGTTTTTTAATTTTTTTATTGCCCTTGTAGGCAGACGAGCATACGGCCCACCTGATGGTGAGTGGTTACCGTCGCCCATGGACTTCAGCAATGCCAGGGGCAGAGCCAAGCCGCTGCCTACCGTTTAATACTCTCCACAAGCCTCGTTTGAAGAAGGACATGTCATAGCGCTCAGGGAAGCACCGTGGAGGGGAGCTCATTCCATAGCCGGATGGTACGTGGAATTTTGTCAAACGATGAACCGATTTTGACTAAATTCGATATGGTAATAGTTTGAGCCGTGTGTAAGATTGAAGGCTGCTTATCATCCCATTATTAATCGCAGCTATCCAAGAGTCGTTTAACAAAAGTTCACAGTAACCTCGTTTCTATTTTCGTCTCTCTTTCTTTTCATTTTTCTTTTCTGTCTTCTCTCGTCGGATTTTCTCTCTCTTGTCTCTTATCTATTTAGTGTTTCTTCAGGTTTAAATGTGTAATAACGGTGGTTTATTAACTGTTTAGTATGTGTGAAAGTACACAAATGTGGGAAAATGAAACAAAGCCTCCGAACTTAACTTCTCGGGATCCTCCAAAAAGTCAACTGAAAAAGTCTCTCAGTAAATGACCACAATTTTACTGAGATTGTATTTCATATTAATCAATTTCATTTCATTTCATAATTCATTAAAATTAAAATAAGACTTGACCTAAAGGTCATAGTTACCAGGTCACAAAATCCCTTTAAAAAAAAATTATCTCTCGTCGTGTAATCTCGTCTTTATTATCGAAATGTGAATTCGGAGTTGTTTGTTCACACAAGACCAATCCAAAATTTCATACCTATAGATATCCCCACGATCTATCCGAATTGAATTAAACTATACGAAATAATTTATCATTTCAACTGATTGTTCGATTTAAAAACGTGTCCCTGGCCACCCAAAAACGCATCGCAGGCGTGAATAAGTCATTTCACGGTGCATCTGTAACATATGGTGCGTGACCTTAGGCCGAGTGAAGTCATGGGCAGAAGTCGTGTCACGGGTGATTTATTATGTATGTTTTATTGTAGCCTTTTCAATACCCGGTAAAGGCAAGTTGCGTGCAGTGTATAGGTACGTAGATGAAACTTGATTTTGCTTTTCATTGCGGTTCAGCATGGGCTTGATCTCACACGGGTAGGTACAACCCTGCCTAATTCTGCCGTGAAGCAGTAATGCGTTTTGGTTTGAAATGTTGGGCAACCGTTGTAACGTAAAACTGAGAGTTAGAACTCATGCCTTGAGATGGATGGCAATGAATATTGATGCAATGTATTTCACTGGTGGTAGGACGTATTGTGGGTTCGCACGGGTAGGTGTACCACCACCCTGCCTATTTCTGCCGTGAAGCAGTAATGCGTTTCGGTTTGAAGGGTGGGGCAGCCGTTGTAACTATACTGAGACCTTAGAACTTATATCTCGAGGGGGATGGCGCGTTTACGTTGTAAATGTCTATGGGCTCCGGCGACCACTTAACACCAGGTGGGCTGTGAGCTCGTTCACCCATCTAAGCAATCATAAAAAAAAACTATGCAAATCTAACAAACATCACGTTGCAGAGACTTAATTTATCAATTCAATATGAGAAAGGCGTGTATATGTTTAATCTATTTTTTTTAATATTTCTGCGGTGTTTTCCTGTTTCTTGTTTTTTATTAGACGTGATAACGTCTTATAAATCGATGAACGCCGGCTGCACGCACGAAAAAGTGTCACGTTCCGTCTGAGGCACGATCGGCCCAAGCGTTGTTTTTTATTTTTTTTATTTTTTATTGATTAGGTGGGTGGACGAGCTCACAGCCTGATGTTAAGTGGTCACCGGAGCCCATAGACATCTACAACGTGAATGCCTCATCCACCTCGAGATATAAGTTCTAAGGTCTCAGTATAGTTACAACGGCTGACCCACCCTTCAAACCGAAACGCATTACTGCTTCACGGCAGAAATAGGCAGGGCGGTGGTACGTACACCTACCGGTGCGGACCCACAATACGTCCTACCACCAGTGAAATACATTGCATCAATATTCATTGCCATCCATCTCAAGGCATGAGTTCTAAGTCTTAGTTTTACTCATTTATCTCTCTACTCGCGTGACGTCAGACCTAGCAGTTCGAATAGTTCTGCTACTGACGTTACTGACATAAATCTATCATCCGTAAATCGACTTTACGGAGAATTAATTAATTTTTTACTATCATTATAGAAAAGCTCTGTCAAAATTAACTTATTTCAGATCAGCAGCTTCGTTTTTTTGTTCTGAATCAAACTTTCAGGTAGGACAGATTGGAAATGTTCACATTTCACTAAATAGCGTATACGGCGTGTGGTTTCCTGTAATTTCGCATTTAAATATATAGATTATACAGTGTGTAGTTTAATGCTGATAATCCACATACGCCATTGACACACAAACAGTGCGTTTCCTGCACACGAACTCCGGAAACGTTACCGGTGAAAGACAAAGTACGGTCAGCATTACAAGAATGATATATTTATTTATTTTTGCACACATTTATTTGCCGAATATTTTATTTGAAGGGCGGTGATTTCAAACCGAAACGCATTACTGCTTCACAACAGAAATAGGCAGGGTGGTGGTACCTACTCTTATGGACTTACACGATGCCCTACCACGGGTAAAATGGCGTGTTAAAGATGGTAGATATACGAGGAAGAGGGGGTAGCACCTACCCATGCGAGCTCATTTCTCATCGAACCCGTCTCTTGCGACGAAGGGTTCGGTGAGTAAATTAACCCATAGACACAGCCCACTGAGTTTCTCCCCGTATCTTCTCAGTGGGTCGCGTTTCCGATCCAGTGGTGGATTCTGCGAAGCACTGCTCTTACTAGGGCCAGTGCTGGCAACACCTCCTGGTTTGATCCCCGAGAGCTCACCTACACGTTAGGGTAACGCTGATATAGTATCTCAAGGCTATCAGCATACGTAGGAAAAAAAAACATGCTCATAATACACCTGTGCATTAATTTTTAATTAACTCGTTTTATTTTATCTAGTTTACTTCGGAAAACAGTTTTGCAGACAGTGCACTGCCTTTAGTAACCTTCTCAAGCGTCTCATGCAGTGACAGACAGACAAGTACGTTTTCCTATCCAGTTTTAAATACCTGCCTATATACTCACGCAATGCCGCGCGAATAGCTCGACATTGACCATTGACATTGGCAGCATTCAATAAAAGTACACCTGTTTATTGTTGTTAGTCGTATCTTGAGAAATCCTTATGTCCGAAAGGATGAGACCCCCCGTGTATTCGTATCAAGCGAAGAGACTGTGCCCCAAATCACTCAACTAAAGACCAAAAAGTTTTTTTTTGTATTGCTTTGGAGGGTGGACGAACTCACAGCCCACCTGGTCTTAAGTGGTTACTGGAGGCTATAGACATTTACAACGCAAATGCGCCACCCACCTTGAGATATAAGTTCTAAGTTCTCAGTATAGTTACAACGGCTGCCCCACCCTTACGCCTAAACGCATTACTGCTTCACGGCAGAAATAGGCGGGGTGGTGGTACCTACCCGCGCGGACACACTTAAGCTCCACCCGTAAGCCGATGATCCACTCACACGGTATGACCTTTGAGCTAAAAGAAAGTACTTCGCGCGATTCCTTGACAACACACTCGAGCCGCCTTCGATTAAAAGTTAAATCGATTTGCATAATAATACGTAATTATAGTATGCAACTAAATTCTATAAATCGTGTGTCGTAATAATACAGTACGCGAGCGCGATATTTAATCTGCATTTATAATTTACAAGCGGCCCGCTCCGGCTCCGCTCGGGTCTTTTATAAAAATTTCAACGATATTTGACGTTGTTTTATTTTTTTAAATAAAAGAACACTTATTGCGGCATAACATAAAATAATAGTTAGACATATGCTGTCGCGACACTTTTTGTAAATATGTAATAATGTGTTCTACAAAGTCTACATTATTTTATTCTATCATCAATAGTTTTACACCTAGGGTTACATTATTAGAGTTTTAGTAATAATCCCTAATTTTTTCCAAAAAAGATTATAGCCTATGTCACTTGGGAATAGTGTAGCTTCCAAACAGTGAAAGAATTTTTCAAATCGGTTCAGTAGTTTCGGAGCCTGTTCAATACAAACAAACAAAGAAATCTTTCCTCTTTATAATATTAGTATAGATAATCATTGACACTAAATTTTAATGATATGTGTGTGTGGGATCGTGTGTGTGCGAAATGTAAAGTTAGAATTATCAGAATCTGTAGAAATAGATTTGTTATTCGACTTCTGCGCGTGCACCATTTCGCAGTCGCTAGAACGATAGTCTCTCCACAGTAACTCGATGTTGAGCGGGGGCTATGTAGGTTTTCCCAGCGACGGAGATCAAGAAGCAAGTGTAAGCATCTCTATTAATGAGCAATACACATATATATATTTTTATTGCTTAGTTGGGTGGACGAGCTCACGGTCCACCTGAAGTTAGGTGGTTACCGGAGCCCTCCTCCTCCGTGCGTCGTGTTCCTCAGTGCTGAGGATCGTGACCTTTACAGAATACATAAAGGTTTTTTTGGAAAAATTGCTAGTGGTGGGTTCCCGCGTCCTTCCACAGCGGAATTTCAGAGGCGATTTAGTTCCTCTGGGCTACTGAAGCCCCAGTTCGGGTTACTTGACCGCCGCCCATTACTCGGCGTTATATTTTTACGGCCGGGTAGGTGGTATACCAAGGCCAACCCTCCTCTTTTCTCATCCGGGCTTGGGACCGCAATGACAGAGTTACCGGAGCCCATAGACATCTATAAAGTAAATGCCGCCACCAACCTAGAGACATGAGTTTTAAGGTCTCAATTTTTACAGTACAACGGCTGCCCCACCCTCGGTTTGACCGAAGCGCATTACTGCTTCACGACAGAAGTAGACATGTGGTACCTACCCGTGCGGACTCACAATACGTTCTACCACCAATAATTACACAAATTATAATTTTGTGGGTTGATTTTTATTACACAATGTTAGTCCTTCACCGTGGAAGTCAATCGTGAACATTTGTTAAGTACGTATTTCATTAGAAAAATTGGCACTCGTCTGCGGGATTCGAACACCGTTGCATCCCTACATACGAATGCACCGGACGTTTTATCTTTTAGGCCACGATGTTTTCAATATGGCGACGTATGACCGCAATGAAGCTGTGCTTAAGGCCGTACCCTAGAGTGCGAATTGGCGGCGGCGGGTGGGGCAGCCCTTGTAACTATACTTGGGACCTTAGAACTTATATCTCAAGGTGTGTGGCGCATTTACGTTGTAGATGTCTATGGGCTCCAGTAACCACTTAACACCAGGTGGGATGTGAGCTCGTCCACCCATATAAGCAATTAAAAAAAAAAGAGTGATACCGACAAAAAGATGTATCGTTTCAGCTTACTCATGCTACTTAAAACAACTCATCCTCTAATCTGAATGTACGTGCTATTTTTCACATTTAAATTACAGGAAAATGCATTGTGCCTTTTATAAAACCATTTAATTTCCACACGCGGCATTGAACTTGTCGGCGACGATGTGGAAACAGGAAGTGTATTGCGATAATTTCTTGGTTAATTACGATTATTTATATGTATATAGACTAGCGACCCGCCCTCGCTTCGCTTCGGAAACATTAAATTTTATTGTTCAAATTCAAATTCAAAATCATTTATTTCAACTTAGATGTCAGCATAACAAACTTGTTGAATGTCAAAATATAAATAAAATGTTAACTCTACCACCGGTTCCAAAAAGAGCCACAGTCCTGAGAAGAACCGGCGAAACAAACTCAGCGGGGTTTTTTTTGTTTTTTCTCAAAAAATTTTTTTTTAAATAAGTAAAAATATTTACAATAAACGAAAAAACAAGTCAAAAAATACAATTGATAGCTGAGTCCCGCGATGTTATGTCCCGTCGTACCGCGGGTGACGCCGCGGGGCGAAGCTAGTCTAAAAAAGTAAAGCCTAAGTTACTCCCTATATCATCAGCTATCTATCAGTGAAAGTCCCGTCAAAATCGGTCCAGCCGTTCCAGAGATTAGCCGGAACATACAGACAGACAGACAGACAAATAAAAATTGTAAAAAATGCTATTTTGGTGCATTTACCGTATATATATTCATATGCATGTAGTAAAAAGCGGTTATTTCAATATTACAAACAGACACTCCAATTTTATTTATATGTATGCATAGAAGATGGTGTAAAAATAGTTTTCTGAACTTGGATCGGACGTGTGAATAGCCTGGCCACGGAAGCGTGAAGATTACAGTTTGATTTAAATAGACTGACTCGTTGGTGCAGTGGTTAGCGGCACTGACTGCTGCGCCAAGGGTCGTGGGTTCGACTCCCACATCAGGCAAATATTCGTGTGATGAACAGGTTTGCTTGCTCTTTGCCTCGGTATCCAGTATCTGTGTATGTATACTTTACTGGTGGTAGGACCTCTTGTGAGTCCGCACGGGTAGGTACCACCACCCTATTGAAGGTTTGAAGAGTGGGGCAGCCGTTGTAACTATACTGAGACATTAGAACTTGTATCTCAAGTTGGGCGGCGCATTTACGTTGTAGTCCCATAGACAGGCTCCAGTAGACACTTAACACCAGGTGGGCTGTGAGCTCTTCCACATAAGTAATTAAAAAAAAATTAAAACAAAAATCTCGTTATCATGGCGTAGAAGTACCGTGTTATAGTTTTGGGGATAATTTTTTTCGTGCTAGATTGGAACCGTGTTGTAAAATACCGTGTTATAGGAGGATTTTAACGCTGGGGAATCCATTTACGGATACCCGGTCGAGGTGGGTAAGAGACCGGGTTATGTCGGACTCCGGCGCCTCCAGAGAAGAACAGGGAGAATAAGAAGACAGGGGTCCTCCTCTTCTCCCAATTCCTGCCGGGATAGGAGGATTACCTACTTGTTTTGGTAAGCCGTAAAAGTTTGTATCTATTTATCAATGTAACAATATCTTTCACGGTATTTTATTACACCGACTTTGAGACATCCGATTAAGCTGGATTTGCACGCACATCAAGAATGACAATAATGCAGTAATTTGCTTTAATTTTCGATTAAAATCTTGACAAAGATACAACCGGAATAAAAATATGAATACGCTTTTTGATTTAGGCATGTCCTTTTTGTTGTTACGCTAAATTCATTTCCAGTCAGAACTTTCTCGCAAAGACAAAGCAATTTTTTGCTTTTCTAACAACAAAACCCTTTAGCGACGTCTCACTATAAATAATCAGTGCCCTTGAAAATCGTTCTTCCGCTATCATTTCCTAGTTCTAGGCAAGTTGTGTGCGAGTTTATTCATACCCTAGGTCACGCGGGAACCTTGATGCGCTCTCCGCATAACGATGTAAGCTATCACGGCAAAACTGTATTAATAGACTGTTTATTCTTGCGTTTTCTTGATAACAAACAGCGTTATTGTAAATTATAATACGTGAAGCAAAAACTTTGTATCCCTTTTTACGAAAATTGCGCGGACGGAGGAGTATGAAATTTTCCACACTTATAGAGAATATAGAGAAGAAGTGCACAATGCTAATATTTTTTTTTAAGATAATGCATAAAAGATACATTAAAATAAAAAAGAAAACATTACACACACTACATACCATGTATTTGACGCACACACGCATGCATAGTGCAATCTATTTATTGTCAAACTTTTGTTCTTGACGTCTGTGATAAAATTGAGAATAGATTAAATATTGTTTGTCTTTATAATTTTTTTATAGTGTATCCTTGGCGAAATTTGTGATTATAGAAGTATAAAATACAATCATATTATAATAGTGTACAAACTTACAATTCCAATTAATTATAGTCGAATTTCGACTACTGCGGGACCTCTAGTTGTAAATTAAACGCGATGCGACTTCCACGAGTCGTGTATAGTTACGTTTTTAACTCGTTATATTTACTTAATATGTGTTTTTTTATGATTGAGGGATTACTGGTGGCCCGGAGGCCTTCCAGTTTTATCAGGGCATGTGGGCGAGCAAGGGCTCAGCCAGGAGGGGTGGGATTCGCTAACAACTACCTTAGCGCCTCCAAAGGAGATCTCACAGCTCAAGAGTAACTGCTTCGCGAACAAATCTACTACTGGACCGAAATCGCGTCCTGAAAAGCACCCCACGCTTTTTTTTACAATAAAATCATTTCTTCTTACACTATTTTTAATTCAAATTTATTAAAATTCATTTTCTATTTTTTAGTTGGATTTTCTATAAAAGCGTATTTTGTTAGTTTTTTTAAACTATTATTTTTTTCTACCTATACTGGTAACCTCGAGTAGACACGCTCACGGGGCTCAGCTTGACAAATTTGCTAACACTAGCCCCAGCAAGGGCAGTGCTCGCTGAATCTACCAGGGCTCTGAAACTGCGATACTTTAAGACAAATATTTTTTTGTATGGAAACTAGTGACATCTTGTGGCGGATGCCCCTAAACTTACATGCTATAAGACTGAACACAGAAAATAAAAAAAATATAAATCATACAAGTCTTTATTTGTTATAGACGAATTAATTAAATTTTATCAATTTGTGGTTTCTGAAAATTTGCAAAATCCTTCATTTAAAATAAAATATAGGATTTTTTTTTTCCTACCTAAGCTGATAGCCCTAGGGGCTATGTCAGCGTAACCCTAACTTTAGTAGGTGAGCTCACGGGGCTCAAACCTGGTGACGTTGCTAACACGAACCCTAGCAAGAGCCGTGCTTCGCAGAATCTACCACCGGATCGGAAACGCGACCCACTGAGAAGATCCGGCGAGAAACTCAGTGGGCTGTGTCTGAGAGTNGCTTCGCAGAATCTACCACCGGATCGGAAACGCGACCCACTGAGAAGATCCGGCGAGAAACTCAGTGGGCTGTGTCTGAGAGTTAATTTACTCGTCGAGCCCTTCGTCGCAAGCGACGGGTTCGACGAGAACGGTGACCGGTGCTTGAAGTACCTAAAAGCACCGTTAGTGGATCGGGAGGATCCGAGATGACGTGAAATATAGGATAGGTAATATGTTACAGCCATCTACAGGAGCAATGAGAAACTAATCGAAGTGAAGCCATCTAGTGGCTGACGCCCGTAAGCATTTTTGTTGAGTGCTTGAGTTGCTTATCTATAACTAATTTATGTGTATTATCTATGGAATATACCTCCGGATCGGAATGGCGACCCAATGAGAAGATCCGGCGAGAAACTCAGCGGGCTGTGAGGGTTGGCGTTTCAGTTGGCAGTACAGTTTCCTCAAGTAAGCATCAAGCCAGGCTTTTTTGGTTGTAATTTAAAAATATCCTAAAAAATAAGCACGTATTTCATATTAAACGATTGACACACTTAGCGTTGCGGTGTCTCGGCCTTCCTTTGGTAACGTTTTATTTGTAAAGAACAAAAAAAAAAGTCGCTGATAATTTGACTCTTAACAACTCGCGTTGTAGCTAATATTTGTTGTTCCACACATTTTTCGTATTTCAATGTTCCTACGTCATCTATTTTAAGTCTCAGACAGCTATTCTCAAATGTTTATAGTGACCATAAAGAAATAAAGTATTGGTATTATTATTTTTTCTGAAAATACTTGGATGAATTGTGTGAAGTGAGTATGTATGCTAGGCCTGAATGAAAAAAGGGGACATTCTGCACCGATCCCACATAGTGGTATAAGGACAAGAGAAACATGATAGTTTTATCACGGTACTCCCCGTCATGCTAAACGGCTAGACGAAAATAAACATAATATATAAATATTGCATTGTCATCGGCCTTTATTGAGTACAAATTCAAAATTTCAAATCAATCGAAAGTTTTGAATTTTGTAAAAATTACGCTGAAGGAATGCGTTGCACGATAAACAATATGTCTTCTATAATGTCATCCGTATTTTTTTGTAATTATGTGATAAGTAACATATTATGTGGTTTAAGAACAAAACAAAAACACGCTTAAATAGCAAACCAAAATAATAATTGATTTAATGTTTTTTTTATCGTTGATACTAGTCAGATTATTAGAGCGAAATGAAAAATATTGTATTACTAGCTGACCCGGCAGACTTCGTAGCGTCTCAATCGATAAATAAAAGATCTAAACTTTTGTATAAAAAAAAATTAAAACAAACAAAAGGAATTCGCCCGACGATGTGTCCCCTATCAAAGGAAAAACAAAATTGTTATCTTTATTTAATTCCGAACATTTTCATATATTTTATATATATATATATTATCTACCTTTAAAACTTTCTCTGGAATTCCACAAATAATTCAAGACCAAAATTATCCAAATCTGTCCAGCCGTTCTCGAATTTTAGCGAGACTAACGAACAGCAATTCATTTTTATATATAACTAGTCAGGTCATAAGTATCGTCACACAGTAAAAACTTTTCTTTTAGAATGCTGGCCACAAAAAGTTTATTGAATTGGAATTTCGAATTGTTCATGAAAATAAAAATGTACACTTTTAGAATTTTACTCATTTTTAAATATGGAGTACACGCTTAAAGAAGACCGTGCTGCAGTTATTGCGTTGCATCGTTGCGGTTACGCGCCAATTCAAATTTTTAACATACTGAAAAATTTGAATATAACCAAAAGATTCGTTTATCGTACCATCAAACGATACAATGAAGACTCTAGTGTAGATGACAGGTCAAGAAGTGGTCGCCTTCGGTCTGTTAGGACTCCAGCAGTGATAAAAGCTGTGAAGGCGCGAATTCAAAGAAATCCCAAACGTAAGCAGAAACTGTTGGCCCTTCAGATGGGGTTAAGCAGAACCACGGTGAAAAGGGTGTTAAATGAAGACTTAGGGCTTCGGGCATATCGAAGAAAAACAGGACATCGTTTGAATGCTCGTCTAATGGACCTGAGACTGAAGAGATGCCGCGCTTTGTTGAAGCGGTACGCGGGAAAAAAATATCGGGAAATTCTTTTTTCGGATGAAAAAATTTTTACCGTAGAAGAGAGCTACAACAAACAAAATGATAAGGTGTACGCACACAGTAGTGAAGAAGCGAGCAACCGTATTTCGCGTGTCCAACGAGGTCATTTTCCATCCTCGCTCATGGTATGGTTGGGAGTTTCTTATTGGGGCTTAACAGAGGTACATTTTTGTGAGAAAGGTGTAAAAACGAATGCAGTTGTGTATCAAAATACAGATGGTACGTTGCAAAAAAGATCGCTGGAAACGCGCTGTGGATGACCGCAGTGGCTCCAGATAGTATGGATGAGCTCTACTCCGGTAGCGGGTGGTGCAATTGGTAAAAACGAGATGATGGGATCATCTCAAACAATTCTTCAGAGCACTCCTCATTCCGTTACCATACCAAGCTAATAAAATCGCGCACCAGGATAGTTGATATAGTTGCGTCAGGCGCTAAAAGCTTCGACAAATTTATAGGTACGTAATAACGTGACTTTATTGACCTCAGAATAACTGAGGCTGAATTAGTAGCCCTACCTGTGTATACATAGAAAATAGTGGTTTAAATAATAAGTAGTTTAAAAGTCGTCGTGGCCTAAAGAATAAGACGTCCGGTGCATTCGCGTTGAAGCGATGCAACGGTGTTCGAATCCCGCAGGCGGGTACCAATTTTTCTAATGAAATACGCACTCAACAAAATATATTCACGATCGACTTCCACGGTGAAGGAATAACATCGTGTAATAAAATCCAAACCCGCAAATTTTATAATTTGCGTAATTACTAGTGGTAGGACCGGACCACTTGTGAGTCCGCCCGGGTAGGTACAACAGCCCTGCCTATTTCTGCCGTGAAGCAGTAATGCGTTTCGGTTTGAAGGGTGGGGCAGCCGTTGTAACTATACTGAGACCTTAGCTCTTATATTACAAGGTGGGTGGCGCATTTACGTTGTGGATGTCTATGGACTCCAGTAACAACTTAACACCAGGTGGGCTGTGAGGTCGTCCACCTATCTAAGAAATAAAATAAAAAGTGGAGAGAGACCTACGTCCGGCAGTGGACGTTTGTAATGAAGATGGTGCAAGCGTGTTTTAAATCATCACTCGCTATGATGCACTCTCTCATTGTGTACGTTTTTTTTTTTATTGCCTTTATAGGCTGACGAGCATACGGCCCACATGATGGTGAGTGATTACCGTTTCCCCCATGGACTTCAGCAATGCCAGGGGCATAGCCAAGCCGCTGCCTGCAAATTAAAACGACATTGTCCTTATTAATTATTTTTTTTCCTTAAGCAGCTTTCCTTATTTCATTTCAGGGTTGTGTCTTGATATTTTTAACGTAAAATAATTCAAATAGTCTGTTTATTAAATTTGACTAAAAATAATATTTCTATTACCTAAGATCACTTTATACTTTATAATATATCATTAGTGAATGTTCCGAGAAATTATAACACGAGCTGTGGGTACATACCCGGTCGTGAACCGCGACCCCGTGACGCCGAGTCACGAGTGTGACGCAGTTAATTTGAAACACATATTAATTTTTATTTTTATTGGCAACACATTAAATAAACATCGATATATGTTCAAAGTTGATTACCTACAAATTATAAGTTGGAAATTTTAATACTTTCAATTGAACTGGTATTAAGTTAGAGGCGGAAGCGATTTTTGTAGTATTTCCATTCATCGATCGAGCTTACTCGCCGGATCTTCTCAGTGGGTGGCGATTCGGATCGGGTGGTAGATTTAGCGAAGCGTTGCTTTTAATAGGGTCAATGTTAAAAATTCTGTTAACTTAAGCCCGTGAGCTCACCCACAGGTCCGCGCGTAGTTGGAATAGCCTATTAGGCTACCAACAATTAAGTAAGAAAAATAATATTAGATTTTGATGACTTCAAAAAGTTGTTAAGTACAGAAGTTAAGTTAAGTCACCGAAAGGTAAACAGACATTACATTGATGCCGTTCAAACTTGAAATAGAGAAGGAAATTCGATAGTAAAATTCATAAAGCAATAAAGTTCGCTAGCTTCTGCATATTTAGTTCATGCTTCTATGGTAAATGTGCGAATCAGAGATATGCTCAACAATAATGCGTTTCGGTTTGAAAGGTGGGGCAGCCGTTGTAACTATACTTGAGACCTTAGAACTTATATCTCAAGGTGGGTGGCGCATTTACGTTGTAGATTTCTATGGGCTCCAGTAACCACTTAACACCAGGTGGGCTGTGAGCTCGTCCACCCGCCTAACCAATAAAAAAAAACGAAAAAAAAAACAATAAATCAGTATTTTAGAAATGCATTAATTGTGATTTCTTATGTAACTAATATATATTTGTGTGGAATGATTAATATGTACAATTTCGATATTTTTTTTAATTTATTAACACCGTAATTGAAATAAGTCAATGATGTCAAAAAAGAGAGTTTTTTAATGCTTTAAGCGATTTGAGGTTTAATTGAAATGATTTATGCGTTAAGATGTTATATTTTGTGCAGAAGATAAAAAGAAAAATCTAGAAAGATGAGAAGATACTGTCTTATTCTGATTTAATGCTTAGATTCTACATATGTATGTCTTCTTACCTTTTGGGCAATAGTAGATAGCGTCGTATAAATATACAATTTCCTTCATTTTCCTTTATTTTTATTAACAATTGTAAATATATAGGTATAGATGTGCTTATTTGTTCTTATTAACTGATTCATCAACGCAGAGCCTAAGACTAAGCGCTAAAACCTAGAATGTTTTGCAGTTCATGTCTTTTATGTTGTAAGCATGGATGCCAGTATTCAATGCGCCACGTAGGGTACCGGTGACCTACACGGCAATTAAAGACCATCAGGTGGGCCGTATGCTCGTCTGCCTACAAGGGCAATAAAAAAAAAAAAACTTCCAATTGTGTAAAATAAGCGATGATAGATCGTCTATTAATCCGTAATTTTTTAAAGCAAGAAAAACAGAATGTTGTCTCGGCTTCTGTCTGGAAATTAATGTACCGATAAACCGGCATTTTTGAAGTTTTTCCGTGAAGGAGTAATTGGAGAGTCGAATTACTGTAATGAACTTAAAGAGAATTGTTTTAGTTCGCCTGTGTTCAGCCAGGGCGGGGCGCTGATCAGTAATAAGAAAAAAAAAACACGTGTGGCACTGGGGGCTGCCGCGGTAAAGCTATTATTGCATAGCATTTTTTATCAACTTATGCATTTATAATTAGATAATAATAATTTAATATTGAAATAAGACCACGCTATATTTATAAACATTAACAAAAGCAAAACATTAGCTGTCCCCTTCACACTCATAAGCTAGACCGCGCGAGAGAGAGATGGGCAGACTTTTCATGATGCGCATGCAGTGCGACGTCACGCCGCGCGCTTATTCACAAACACTACACAAGCGCAACGTGTGAATGTGTTGAACGCGAGCTACACGGTAGGCAGAGGGGGGTGTTAGGTTGTATTTTCGTTACGGAATTTCTTGATTCGGTCGCCGCGCTCAAAGCCCTGGATAAAAGCTATGCAATAGCTCAAAAAGCATTTTCTCTTACCCGCTATCGCCTCTAACTTGTTCGCTTATCGAACGTTTGCATTAAGAACGCAGGTACTCAAGTATGTGTTCAGTTCTTGACCTTATTAAGTTTTGGCATTGAAAGTACAGCGAGTGGTACGCCGTGAGTGACATGTCAGGTTTTTTGGGACCCTTGTTAGGGCTGTGATGAGGAAAAACAACAGAAAAAACACGCAATTAATTAGGGCTTCGCTTATTTGAAGTTATAGCCCTGTTTTGTATTAGAAATTTAAAATCTATTGAATGTAATTTAAACTTCAACTTATCATCTCAATGTGGATGGCGATAATCGTATCGCTGTATCTCTAACCCTTAACATCAAACGAAGCCTTTTAAGTGGACAAATAAAATAAAAATAATTCGTACCTTGATAAAGAGCGTAAACAAAGAAGTTATATTATTGAATTAACCTAAAAAAATATTATAAACAGTTTTGACGACGAAGTGCCAACCCTATAATTGATAAATGGCTTTTGCTCACAATTTGCTCAGCTCAATCGAGTGCATTGTTGCGTTTAGAGACAGTTACACATGACCGAGCTTTACAATGAGCGTGACAAGTGACTTTTGTACACCTATTACCTCATTAAATTAGTACAGAAACATTCATTTGCATCTTTATTGTGTTTATTACCTTAGACGATCATAAATTTAAGTTATAAACAAAGTAATGTAGCGCTGAGTTTATGCAAAACAGAATTAGACCCGTATTGCATCAGTTCCCTTTGTCTCGCGCGTCTCTGGGAGAGTTGCTCGTGAAAGAAGTGAAACTTCTTATTTGTAGTATTGTAGTTTTCTTCATTTTTCATCCTTAAATCAAATTTCTCTGGTAACAGGGAATGCTGTGTATAAGACGAAACGACCAACCTCGCTTTGTCATTTCTCTGTTTCTATAGTCGAGTGATTCGCGAGACGCTCTATCTATTTTCTCACTCTCGCTCTTCCTAAATTGTATTTTTTCTCTCTAACCGTAACGAATATGTCACGAGTTAGATTTTACTCTCAACGCGCCTAAAGAAGTTTCACTTCAAAAACATGTAGTTCTTATTCGGGCCTTTACACGGGCATGTTTGTATTCAATTCTCAAACTATAATTTAATGTAATTATCTGTATTTCTCAATAAATAGTTCCCTAATAAACTGTAATGTTATTTAGAGCATGTGCAATCACAGATACAGAAAGTACTATATCAGGCTACTATAGAGATAGTCCTCCTCACCCTTGTACTGTTTTTGAACTCATACAATCCCAAACACAATTAAGGCTTTTTTTTATTGCCCTTGTAGACGGACGAGCATACGGCCCACCTGATGGTGAGTGATTACCGTCGTCCATGGGCTTCAGCAATTCCAGGGGCAGAGCCAAGCCGCTGCCTGACTCTCTTACCGCGTGACTCGGTCCCCACCTCATTAATTATTTGGCATCCACAAAAATACTTCAGTTCTTTGTCTTGTTCAGGCATATACAGGACTTTTTGTAACCCTAAAAACGGACTATACGACTAGAAGTCGTCGTGGCCTAAAGGATAAGACGCCCGGTGAAATCCTGCAGGCGGATACCAATTTTTCTAATGAAATACGTACATACTTAACAATTGTTTACGATTGACTTCCACGGTGAAGGAATAAAACAATGTGTAATAAAAATCAAACCCGCAAAATTATAATTTGCGTAATTACTGGTGGTAACACATCTTGAGTCCGCGCGGATAGGTACCACCACCCTGCCTATTTCTGCCGTGAAGCAGTAATGCGTTTCGGGTTGAAGGGTAGGGCGGCCGTTGTACTGTTAAAACTGAGACTTAGAACTTATGTTTCGAGGTGGGTGGCGGCATTTATGTTGTACGTGTCTATGGGCTCCGGTAACCACTTAACATCAGGTGGGTCGTGAGCACGCCCACGCACTTAAGCAAAAAAGAACACGGGATTTGTCATAAGTATTCCTAGTTATGCGTGTCCATGTAGTTTGTAGTAAACAATCAATAAAATTACCTGGTCGATTAAATAATTCAAGCGTATAGGTACATAAATGGATAAACACATAGATCACTATAAATGTCGTGTGTAATGTAAGGCGTTGTTTCCTTCCGGCCTCGCTTTGACGAGATTGGCAACGTATGAGAAACGCTTAGGGTTCGGTTTTCTTAAAATCGATTTCATAAAACGCTTTTGTGAGACAATGATAAAAATTAACGGACAATTTCGATTTTATACTATTTCAACTATTTATTTATTGATAAACTATTGATGGTAGGACCTCTTGTGAGTCCGCACGAGTAGGTACTGCCACCCCGCCTATTTCTGCCGTGAAGCAGTAATGCGTTTCGGTTTGAAGGGTGGGGCAGCCTTTGTAACTATACTGAGACGTTAGAACTTATATCTCAATGTGGGTGGCGCATTTACGTTGTAGATGTCTATGGGCTCCAGTAACCGCTTAACACCAGGCGGGCTGTGAGCTCGTACACACAACTAAGCAATAAAAAATAGATAAATAAAAACTATTGTTTTATAATTACAAAGGCTTACAAAATAAATTATAAGGTTAATTTCTATTTGTATTTGTACTATACCTTTAAGAGAGAAATAAATAAATAATTATTATTATGTTTTTTTTTATAATATATATACCAAGACGACTATAAAAATAAGGTTAAAGGTTTAAGGCTTATCAATGATCTCCCTTGTTGTTAGAAGACGACAGTAACAGTTGTCTAGACGCGTATTAAGTATATGTATTGCGTAAAACATGAACCGGGCAAAGCTACAACTAGATTTGACAAGACGAAGTGGCTGGTTCCATTTCTCTTCATCTGATGATGAAGACAATGGCATATAATGATAATTCATTGCCTTCCATAGTCTTCTTCTTTTTCTCCACCTTATCCCACTAGGTGGGGTCGGCACAGCTAATTGGTAATGGTGGTAGGACCTCTTGTGAGTCCGCACGGGTAGGTACCATCACCCCGCCTATTTCTGCCGTGAAGCAGTAATGCGTTTCGGCTTGAAGGGTAGAGCAGTCGTTGTAACTTTACTGAGACTTTAGAACCTAAATCTCAAGGTGGGTGGCGCATTTACGTTGTACATGTTTATGGTCTCCAGTAACCACTTAGCACCGGGTGGGCTGTGAGCTCGTCCACCCATCTAGGCAATAGAAAAAAAAGACTCTTCCATTCTCTTCTATCAGCCGTCATCTCAACACTCACTCCTCTCTCTCTCGTATCGTCATTCACACACTCCATCCATGTCTTTTTCGGTTGACCATTTCCCCTTCTACAATTTAAATTACACTTTTTTTTCTACCTATGCTGATAGCCTCGAGAGGCTATTTCAGCTTACCCTAGCGTGTGTAGGTGAGCTCACGGGGCTCTAACCGGAGAATTGCTAACACTGACCCTAGCAAGAGCAGTGCTTCGCAGAATCTACCACCGGATCGAAAGCGCGACCCACTGAGAAGATCCGGCGAGAAACTCAGTGGGCTGTGTCTGTGGGTTAATTCGCTCGTCGAGCCCTTTGTCGCAAGCGACTGGTTCGACGAGGACGGTGACCGGTGCTTGTAGTGCCTAAAAGGACCGTTAATGGATCAGGAGGATCCGTGATGACGTGCTTTGGGCGACGTCGATAGTTTACCATTCAGTCTACAGGATCGGGTATGTAGTTTCCAGCGTCCACGACAAGAGGGTTCTCATGTCGTGCCGTCTTCTCGAAGTGGCGCAGCGATGCCGCCTGTAGATACTTACTGACGGGGTCGAGCTCCAGGTCATCATGGAGATCCATGTTCCTCTGGAACCATGGTGCTCCGACGGCTATCCTGCAGAATCAGGATTGTTTAAATTACAATTTAATTAAATTACACATCTAGTGATATTTCAGCGTGTTTATATTTATTTTTTAAATAACATGCTATGTTATTTTAGGAGTTTTATCACACATCAGTTAAAATAGAGAGGATAAAAAATGAAGAAAGACACAGTGATTGCAATCACATCACCTATCTGGGGGTTTCCCTACTTCAAGTGGGGTAGGTTTTGGTATGTCAGATGGCAATACACAGTGATCGCAATCTTTTTACCACGACCCCCAAGTGCAGATTTATTAAATCTACCCACACTAATGGTATTCATAAAAGAACATTTACTGAAACACGCATCAATCACGGAGAGGTGACAATTTTGATAAATTGTTAACGGATTGCTACCGGGCACACAGCGCATTGCTAGCTCGCCATACGATAGCGATCGATTTGCTTGAATCGATTAGTTTGGCCGACTGAAATACCAAACAATTATAATCGATCAATATTGTGTAACTAATTGGTTTTGTTTAGCGGGCTCTGATTTCTATCTCCACAGTTGTTTTTACTAGTGATATATCTGAGATTTTTATATAGCAAACGAAAGCTATGTCAGGGTTTTCGAGTTGAAGTTTGCCTTTAAGTGTAATAGGGCTGCTAACAACTAGTTTACGCTTTTTCTCAAGTTTATATTTCACTTGTTGATCGGACAAAAGAGTTCGTCTGTGAGTTTTAAAAACAAAACTGTTTCATCTACTACTACGCCTGTTTATTTGTTTTTGAGATAATCTCTTATACGGCTGTATTGATGCGTATCGACTTTTTTAATTTGGAAGTCGTCGTGGCCTAAAGGATAAGACGTCCGGTGCATTCGTATCGAGCGATGCACTGGTGTTCGAATCTCGCTGGCGGGTACCAATTTTTCTAATGAAATACGTACTCAACAAATGTTCACGATTGACTTCCACGGTGAAGGAATAACATCGTGCAATAAAAATCAAACCCGCAAAATTATAATTTGCGTAATTACTGGTGGTAGGACCTCTTGTGAGTCCGCACGGGTAGGTACCACCGCCCCGCCTATTTCTGCCGTGAAGCAGTAATGCGTTTCGGTTTGAAGGGTGGGGCAGCCGTTGTGACTATACTGAGACCTTAGAACTATATCTCAAGGTGTGTGGCGTATTAAAGTTGTAGATGTCTATGGGCTCCAGTAACCACTTACCACCAGGTGGGCTGTGAGCTCGTCCACACATCTAAGCAATAAAAAAAAAATATACAGGATTTTTTTAAAACAACAATTTAGACTGCGCTTAGTTCCAAATATTCCATGTGAAATTTACGTTCCTTTGACATACCTATTAGTTTTTTGAGTGAGAATTTATTTTAAAATTAGTTTCCTTAACTAATCGTTGATAGCCTAAGGACCTATTTCAACTACGCGGGGTTCGGTTGGTGAGTCCACGGGGCTCAACCTAGGAGGACTTGCTAAAACTAGCCCTATAAAGAGAAATGCTTTGCTGAATCTACCACCGGAGCGGAATCGCGACCCACTGAGAAGATCCAGCGCAAAACTCAGTGAGCTCTGAACTCAGTGAGTTCTAAGGTCTCAGTATAGTTACAACGCTGCCCCGCCCTTCAAATCTAAGCGCATTACTGCTTCACGGCAGAAATAGGCAGGGTGGTGGTACCTACCCGTGCGAACTATCAAAACGTCCTACCACCAGATGTTCTTTTATTAAAGTAGTTATTGAAATTTCGACTTAATGTCTGATGTTGAACGACAGATTTCGTGTTGCGAAGTTGTGCGTGTTGTTAATATACTCTACGTCTAGAAAAAAATTAAAGATTAGAACCTTTACTACTATCTGGTGCAACTGTGAGTGAATGTTTTCCTTTTAATAACAAACAATTTACTAGATTTAATAATACGTATGTGAAACTTAGAGCAAACTTAAAATATTATAAAAATTTCTACAGAACCATTAAATTAAATTACGTCTTCATCTTAACTTTGACATTTTAGAACGATGTAAGCGAATAACGTCTTTACGGTATTGACTGAAGGAGTATAGTCGCTCAAAATTTTATTAGTACACAAGTATGAGTTGTTTTTCTCAACCTTTTTATAAAGGACATGTATTTTAAGCCCTTGATTGGGACCGCTTACCCAGTGTTGCGGCTTCAACAGAACATAATTTGCCCTTTTATTCGCCAGGCGTAAATATGTAATTAAATAAACATGTATAATTAAATATGAATGAATAGGTTTCACATAACGAACGACTTACCTATTCAAAATGAAACATTTGTGAATATGTTACGACAAAAACTATTAATAGTTGAAGTCCCATAGATACAGCCTATTGAATTTCTCGCCGGATCTTCTCAGTGGGTCGCGATTCCGATCCGGTGGTAGCGGAGCACTGTTCTTGTTAGGACTAGAGTTGGCAAATCGTCTCAGGTTGAGCCCGTGAGCTCAGCCAACCGTTGTCCATCAGTAAGTATCTTCATTCGGCGTCGATGCGCCACTTCGATAAAGCGGCACGACACGAGAACCCTCTCATCGTGGCCGCCGGTAACTACATTCCCGATCCTACGGACAGAATGGAAAGCAGTCGACGTCGCCCCAAACACGTCATTTCGGATCCTCCCGATCTACTAACGGTGCTTTTAGGTACCTCAAGCACCGGTCATCGTTCTCGACGAACCCGTCGCTTGCGATGAAGGGCTCGACGAGTAAATTAACCCACAGACACAGACAGCCCACTCAGTTTCTCACCCGATCTTCTCAATGCGTAGCGTTTCCGATCCGGTGGTAGATTCTGCGAAGCACGGGTTTTGCTAGGGCTCGTGTTAGCAACGTCGTTAGGTTTGAGCTCCGTGAGCTCACCTACCAGTTAAGGTTACGCTGAAATAGCCTCTCAAGGCTCTCAGCTTAGACAGGAAAAAAAAACAACCGACCGCACGTAGCTGGAATAGCCTCTTAAGCTACCAGCGAACAGGCAGTAAAACAAGTATTGTTTGTAAATACAGAAAAAAAGACTTGACAGCTGTAGTCTGACAGTTGTCTGTCCAAAGGCGCATAACATCTACCCATAGCAATGATACTGACAACGACAACCGCTCTGACAAGAGTGATACGACAAAGAATAAGCGTTAGCAAATCGTCTCAGGTTGAGCCCGTGAGCTCAGCTGCCTTGAGCGATCTTGAGCTGACGGACCAACCGTGCTGTGTCTACGTCTCGGCTCCATAGGTCATTAAATCCATTAATCAGTTCCCCATTTAAGGGTAAAGTATTTAAAAATTATCATTTATAAAGTGGGTGGGTATATTGTTCTCCTCCTTCGTCGCTTCCCCATTGCTGAGGGTCGTGACCACCTTGGTCTAGTTCCTGCACCAGCTTCCTCCAAGGTTTTTTTTAAATTCCTTAGATGGGTGGACGAGCTCACAGCCCACCTGGTGTTAAGTGGTTACTGGAGCCCATAGACATCTACAACGTAAACGCGCCACCCACCTTGAGATATAAGTCCTAAAGTCTCAAGTATAGTTACAACATATATACATATTACTGCTTCGCGGCAGAAATAGGCGGGGTGGCGGTACCTACCCGTGCGGACTCACAAGAGGTCCTACCACCAGTAGTTACGCAAATTATAATTTTGCGGGTTTGATTTTTATTATACGATGTTATTCCTTCATATAAATATTTGATGAGTACGTATTTCATTAGAAAAATTGGTACCCGCCTGGGATTCGAACACCGGTGTATCGCTTCAACACGAATGCACAGGACGTCTTATCCTTTAGGCCACGACGACTTCCTTCGTCCTGCTTAATGGCGCCCGGGACGCTGGTGTTTGTGGCCTATCTTACAATGTCCGTCCACCTGGTTGGCGACCTTCCTCAACTTCTCTTTCCTTCCACGTGACCTATGTTTATTATATAGGTAGAAACATTAGCGGAATATATTAAACTCCCAGGCGAAGTAGGGCCGGATTATTAGTGGACTTGGTAAATTACTATTTCAAATACAATGAGTTACACGACAAGGTGTTTTTTTATACGGAAAAAGTGGTAAGTGTTATATTAATGTTTGTTCGTTTTTGTTCTAGTAAACGTTGTCCGGAAGAGATCCCGTCTCCTGATAAGTCGGTATTACGTATTTCTAAAATTTTTGTTAACGATTTATGATGCAACGCGGATTTGTAAAAGTTTGAACAAAAATAACAGAGGTAGATTACCTAAATAAATCTTTTGTTCATGAGCTCGAAGAATCGGTTAGTTGTCTGAGATAGTTAATTTATTATTTTGTTATATGAAACTGGGTGAGTTTTTTTAAGATAGGTAGGTACTGGTAATCCCTTTCGGTCTCACTAGGACATGTGGATAAGATCGGGCTTAGCCGGAAAGAGTGGGACTTAGTAAAAACTGCCCGAGTGCCTCCTAAGGAGACCTAACAACTCAAGGGCAATTGCTTCGCGAATGCATCTACTACCGGATGAGTATCACGACCCGTTAAAAATATCCGACGAGAAACTCAGCGGGCTGATGTATGGGTTAGGTTGCACGGCTACCAGGGTCCCTGAGCCTGCTCCTAGCGCTAGAGTTGCAGGCGTCTATTGACAATGTTAGTGGATCAAACGGATCCGTAAGGATGTGAGTGATCATGAGTTTTACTTTGAATATTAGACGGAAGGATAATTGTGTATTTGAGGCCGCATGAAATAAGGTCACATTTTATACAAGCTTATACGTTGATTGATATGTAAAAATCGTTTGATTTAAAAAATAATAGTCATAAAATATAATAATTATATATGAATTTTACGTAAGTGTACGCCAATTTAAGTCATCTCGTTATCGGCCTCGGTAGCGCAGTAGGCAGCGCGTAAGTCTCATAATCTTAAGGTCGTGAGTTCGATCCTCACCCGGGGCAATGTTTTTGTTGTTTTCTATTATCATATTATCAAATTATACACATGATTGGACGCACTGGAGGTCGATTGGAGAGGACTGCTCACTTGTGGACAGCTATGAGCTGAGATGATAATACGTGAGTGAAAATAAAATTAGTATGAAGTGAAATTAAATGATTGCTTGCCCATTTCTGCCGTGAAGCAGTAGGTAATGCGTTTCGGTTTGAAGGGTGCTCCGTTGCAAAAGCTGAGGCCTTAGAACTCATACCTCAAGGTGGCTGGCGGCATTTACGTTGTAGACGCCTATGGGCTCCGGTAACCACTTAACATCAGGTGGGCCGCGAGCTTGTCCACCCATCTAAGAAATAAAAAAAAAACACCGGGGAATTTCATTTTAAAATTATTATGAATATAGGATTGGTAAGAGCGGAACTATGAAAAGAGTGTGAAACGGAACGTTAAGATGTGAGTGAGAGAATGCGGAAAGAAAGGGATAAGAGAATGACTGAGAAAAGCAAGATGGCGTAGACGATTGAATGAGTAAGACGTTAAAAAAAGGTGACAGTTAATTTTTTTTAATATACTAGCTGGCCCGACAGACTTCGTAGTGCCTCAATCCATAAATAAAGGACCTAAAATTTTGTATAAAATAAACTTAAAACAAACATAAGAATCCGTCCGACGGGGAACACATCAAAGGAAAAACCAAATGGTTTTTTTGATTTGATTCCGAGCATTTTCATATATAGCTACCTTTTAAACCTTCTCTGGACTTCCACAAATAATTCAAGACCAAAATTAGCCAAATCGGTCCAGCCGTTCTCGAGTTTTAGCGAGACTAACGAACAGCAATTCATTTTTATATATATAGATTAGCAGAAGATTTAGGAGAGTACAATAAAAGTGCAACAGTAGAATAGTTTTATTTTATACGCCACGATTCCAATTCTACATTTTTTTTTATTGCCCTTGTAGGCAGACGAGCATACGGCCCACCTGATGGTGAGTGGTTACCGTCGCCCATGGACTTCAGCAATGCCAGGGGCAGAGCCAAGCCGCTGCCTACAATGAATGAATGCGTCCGTATTATGTATGTAAATTTGATTTTATGTCGTCGTGGCTTAAAGGATGATGGTATCCGGGGCGCTCACAGCAATCAATGCGAATATTCCAGTACTCAAACATCGGAACGTAATAGCCAACGACTTCCACAATGAAGCAATAAAAATCACTAACTCAAAGCTTATAAAGTCTGCCTTACTTGTCGGTGGCAATCTGTCTATTTCTGCCGATACTTCTCGGTTCCGGTTATAAGATATTATAATATACGTTATACTTATATTATAGTACAGGAATATGCATAATTTACGTCAATACCATCATCTCGTTTTTACCACCGCAGCGCTCGCCACCGGAGTAGAGTATATCCATACTACCTGGAACTACTGCGGTCATCCACAGTGCGTTTCCAGAGATCTTTTTTGCCACGTACCATCCGGTTTTGGAATGAGCTCCCCTCCATGATGATTCCTGAGCGCTATGACATATCCTTCTTCAAACTAGGCTCGTGGATTGTACTTTATGGTAGGCAGCGGCTTGTCTCTACCCCTGGCATTGCTTAAGTCCATGGGCGACGGTAACCCCTCACCATAAGGTAGGCCGTATGCTCCTCTACCTACAAGGGCAATAAAAAAAAACGTCCATCACCTTAGCTACTCAAAATTGGCCAGGTCCTACGCCTGTCTTATCGCCAATCTCAAGAATACGCGTGTCGCGCCATATTCTAAATAACAACGAAACATAATTATCATAATTTAAATTAGATTTTCTCTTCAACATATATTGAAGCGATTTTCTAATGCGTGCGTGTATTTGCATCGTTCCAATGTCGCGGTTTGAGGTCATTATCTTGGTCGTATCATATCTAAACACAACACTACTGAGAAAGCGACCTTGCACGGTTTGATGTCTATTAAACATTCTGTTTTACGTATAAATGGTTTAAATGAATAGGAAAAATAATTTTTTACGTATTTTTCTTATGTTACCTTACGAAATTTCCGTAAAGGACCCAAAAAACAAAAGTCGTTCTCCTAAACATAATTCTATTATTTTCTTCCGGTTTTCACGAGCCGTGGCATAATTCAAACTACTTTTATAGTTTAACTAGCGACCCGCCCTCGCTTCGCTTCGAAAACATTAAAACACACATGTAACAAAAATAAAAAAAATAAAAAAAAATTAAAAAAAGTAGCCTATGTTCATCAGGGACAATGTCGGCTTCTAATGGAAAAAGAATTTTTCAAATAGGTCCAGTAGTTTCGGAGCCTATTCGAAACAAACAAACAAACAAATCTTTCCTCTTTATAATATTAGTATAGATCTCGAATTTTTTATTGTAATTATATTACAAACAGGCGCAACGTCACTATTTAGTTAACTAAAAATAGTTAAAGTTAACTGTGTCCTTAATGTTACGAATGTCAACAACTGTTTGCAAATTATAAATATATTAGTCATCTAAAACTGAAAAGTATTGTATAATTTTTTCGTTTTTTATTTTTTTTATTGCTGAGATGAGTAGACAAGCTGTTAACCCACCTGGTGTTAAGTGGTTACTGCAGCCCATAGACACCTACGACGTAAATGTCGCCACCCACCTTGAGATATAAGTTCTAAGGTCTCAGTTCTTACAGTACAACGGCTGTCCCTCCCTTCAAACCTGGTGGTGGTACCTACACGACCTAGACGTCCTACCACTAGTCAATGTATATAATATGTAAATGCAATGATTTCAGGAATCGAAAACTGTATATTTAACTCCGTTTATTTGCAATTAAACTTCTCATGAGTTTGATTAATTAGATATAATAGTTTATACATAGAAATCATGCCATGCCACACGTAGTAACATACAAAGGTTTTCCGCCGAATCCTTACGAGAGACTTTAATACTGTTTATGTAACCTAAATATTTGTTCAACCGAATTATGTCATCGTAATTAGATTTCGTGAAACCAGAACCCCTCATAGTTGCAATTACGATGTAGGTGAATAGTCCGATCTTTTTTTTATTGCTTAGTTGGGTGGCCGAGCTCACAGCCCACCTGGTTTTAAGTGGTTACTGGAGCCCATCTAGTAGACATCTACGACGTAAATGCGCCACCCACCTTGAGTATAAGTTCTAAAGTCTCAAGTATAGTTACTAGATCTGTTTGGGATAGCCGGAATTACAATACCGATGAAATGTCTTGCTTTGACGGGTCAAAGATTGTCAATTTTGTTTCTAAATTGACAATACTTTGAGAAATCAGGTCTAGGTCTTCTTTAGCCCGGAAGAAATAAGCATGGCGGTGGTACCTACCCGTGCAGGCTCATATAACGCCTCACCACCACTAATTACGCAAATTATATTTTTTCTAGTTTACGCGATGTTGTTTCGCGGAATTCGTGAATATGTTTTTAAGTACTTGTTTCATTAGAAAAAAATAGTATCTGCTTCCGGAATTTGATCGGATCTTAACCCTCAGACCACAAAGGCAATTGATTATATATTCATTAATAATTATATAAATAATAAATAAATAATTTTTTTATTGCCCTTGTAGGCAGACGAGGATACGGTCCACCTGATGGTGAGTGATTACCGTCGCCCATGGACTTCAGCAAAGCCAGGGGCAGAGCCAAGCCGCTGCCTACCGTTTAATACTCTCCACAAGTTCGTTTGAAGAAGGGCATGTCATAGCGCTCGAGAAACACCGTGGAGGGGAGCTCATTCCATAGCCGGATGGTACGTGGCAAAAAATACCTCTGGAAACGCACTGTGGATGACCGCAGTGGCTATAGGTAGTATGGATGAACTCTACTCCGGTGGCGGGCGGTGCGTTGGTAAAAACGAGATCCCGGTATCATCTCGAACAACTCCTCAGAGCACTAAGAACAAATCACGCACGATCACCCAACCCCAAATTAAAATTCCTTGTGTTATGGGTACCAGAGACTGACATATATACTATTTTTTCTCTTCGATCGGTCCCTCATTGCTGAGGATTGTGACTCCGTCCGATTCCGTCAACCAGCTGTCTCCATCGATCCCGTTCTGTAGCTTGGTGGAGTGCGTCGCTGACAGGTACCCTCAGTGCCTCCGCTATTTGGTCGACCATCGTTTGGGATCTCTACTATTTACATACGTTTAAATATTAACAAACAAAGACCAAACAAACCTGTTCATCACTCGAATGTTTGCACGATGTGGTAATCGAACCTGCGACTCTAGGCGCAATAGTCATGGTCGCTCACTACGGCACCACCGAATCAGTCAAATTCGATTATTACACTTCATTCTCTTCTTTGTCTCCACCTTATCTCACATATGGTGGGGTCGACACAGCGAATTATCCTATTCCATTCTCTTCTATCAGCCGTCATCTCAACACTCACTCGTCTCTCTCTCATATCGTCATACACACACTCCATCCATGTCTTCTTCGGTCGACCTCTTCCCCCTCTACGTTGGAAATAATACCATAATAAAACCACCAAAAAGGGTAAAATTAAAGCGTAAAACTAGTTAAAACCGAAGCTTAAGAATACTTTAGCTGTTTTCATTTCAGCTGGACATGGGCAGCTTATGGCCGAAATACGCTACGTGTGCACAAGCCATTCTGGGCAGAGAATGTGTTTGGAGAAGTGGCACCGCTTTAGTTACGAAAACTAATGGAAGACGGAGATTGGTATTTAGGATTAATCTATACTAATATTATATAGTAAATACTCTTCCCTTTTACCTTGCACTACCATTTCCGTGTATCTCCTAGTCACATGCATCTCCACTCTACGCATCACATGTCCATACCACGCTGACCGTCCGCTCTTTAATTTGTTAATCACTGAGGCTACTTCCACACTTCCTCTGATATACTCATTCCTTATACACACTTTATACTTCATTATATACACAATATATAATATATATGTAAGATTGGTAAGAATGGAACTTATGAAAGGAGTGTGGAACGGAGCGTTAAGATGTGAGTGAGAGAAAACGGAAAGAAAGAGAGAAGATAATGACAGATAGAATGACAGAGAATTGGAAGATGGCGAAGACGGTTGAAAAATGACTAAGACGTAATAAAATTAGTGTTAATTATTAATTACTATTATAATAGAAGATTTTGGAATAGTGTAACTTTATATATATATAAAAATATCCTGAGAACTTGGAAAAATTAATAGTTGTAGGTCACGTGGAAGGAAAGAGAAGTCGAGGAAGATTGCCAACCAGGTGGACGGACATTGTCAAGGAGGCCACAAACTCCAGCGTCCCGGGCGCCATTAAGCAGGCCGAGTGCAGGCAGCATTGGAGGAAGCTGGTGCAAAAACTGGACCAAGGTGGTCACGACCCTCAGTAATGAGGAAACGACAAAGAAGAAGAAGAAGAATATACACAATATATAATGCTTTTAGAAATGAGATGAATGTTTAGCTGTTTTATGGATTGCTGACCCAAAATATAACTCAATATCGCGACAATATCGCAATCAAATTGCCTCGAACAAATCTATAGCGCTAAAGCAATTAATTTGTAAATCTGAATACACACATCGGAACATAGAAACTCTGTCAGCGAATATCGAGCCGTCTTACAAACAAGATTAGGGGCTCCGATACCGAACTATTCAATGCCTAATTGGATCTGCGGCTGCCGAAATAGGATTAGCGTACAATGTTTTAGTCCGTCCAAAACGTTCAGTGACTTCTGTGTTACATAACCAGAGGGTAGGCAGATAGAATAACTGCATGATTATATAATTCTTATAAGCATAAGTCATAGTTATAGTAATAATAAGAATTTGTTATCGATTGGTCTTTATCATGGTTTCCAATTATGAGTCCGCGATATTTTAGAGCTTTGGAAGCACGGTTTTTTTTCGCTTTGGTGGACGAGCCCATAGGCATCTACAATGTAAATGCGCCGTCCACCTTGAGATGAGGGTTCTAAGTTCTCACTATGGTTACAACGGCTGCCCCACCCTTCAAACCGAAACGCATTACTGCTTCACTGCAGAAATAGGCAGGGTTGTGGTACCTACCCGTGCGGACTCACAAGAGGTCCTACCACCAGTAATCTCCTGCCTATACGATCGATCTTTTTGTCCATCCGTTGTCTCTGTATCTAGCCAGATGGCTTGAAAAGCGTGTGAATAACTGCTTTTATTTTTTATTGCACTTGTAGGCAGACGAGCATACGGCCCACCTGATGGTGAGTGGTTACCGTCGCCCATGGACTTCAGCAATGCCAGGGGCAGAGCCAAGCCGCTGCCTACATTACAATCTCCCGTACCGTCTTCTCGATTCGTGTTTTGTCATTACCACTGGAAATCGACTCGTCCATAAAATTCGCATGGTATCATATAGTCATTTACTGTAACTATATAGTGGTCGTCAAGCGGTCGAAATTCGACCATAATTAATTTAAATTATAATTTTGAACAATAGTAACAGTCTATTGCCAAATACCTACTATACTTCTAATTACAGATTTCGCCAAGGCTATTACACTATAGACAAATAATATTGGAAGATGAAGAATACGAGTATTAATCTATTCTTAATTTGACCATAGACTTTAACAATAAACAAAAGAGTATAAATTCGTGTGTGTGTGTGTGTGTGTGTGTGTGTGTGTGTGTGTGTCAGATACATGGTAGTGTGTGTAATGTTTTTATTTCATTGATTTAATGTATTTTTTATGCATAATTTAAAAGAATATTAGCATTCTGCACGTCTTCTATAAAGTATCTGTTTCTATAAGTGTGGGAAATTTCATACTCCTCCGTCGGTGCAATTTTCGTAAAAAGTGGTTTAATATGAATATCAGTAAGTTCTATGTAATTCGTTTTACTAGAAAAAGATGTTCAATTTCCCGAACGTATCATATTAATGATGCACCACTATCTGAGGTAGACTCTATTAGGTGTTTCACAACTTACAGGAAAAATCTGTCGCGGATCATTTCCCTATCTTCTATCGTCTTCTTCTATATATATAAAAATTAATTGCCGTTCGTTAGTCTCGCTAAAACTCGAGAACGGCTGGACCGATTTGGCTAATTTTGGTCTTAAATTATTTGTGGAAGTCCAGAGTAGATTTAAAAGGTAGGTAAATATGAAAATGCTCGGAATTAATTAAAAATAACAATTTTGTTTTTCCTTTTGTTTGTTTTAAGTATATTTTATACAAAAGTTTAGGTATTTTATTTAGCGATTGAGGCGCTACGACGTCTGCTTGGTCAGCTACTTAAATATAAATTAATCTTAAGCAATCAATCAAATGTAATCAAATCTTAGTTATATAATTTTTTTATTTTTGTTGTTAATGCACTGTCGATTGCACCTATAATTGAGGTGACATCTGCCATGAACTTTTGTCAGTTTGTCAATGTTTTTTTATATTGACTAGTGGTCCCTCTGTGGTCGAAATTCGACTTTATTTAATTGAAATTATAAGTTTGAACATTATTAAGGTTCTATTTTCAAACACTATTATATTTCTATAGTCACAGATTTCGCGAAGACTACACTATTGACAAATGCTCGTAATATTAAAGATAAAGAATATCCTATTCTCAATTAGACTAGCAATAACAAAATTTTGACAATAAACAACGTTTACATGTGTGTGTGTCAAATACATGGTAGTGTGTGTAATGTTTTCTTTGTTGATTTAATGAATTTTTAATGCATAATTTAAAAAAAATAGGATTCTGCACTTCTTCTCTATATTCTCTATAAGTGTGGAAAATGTCATACTCCTCCGTCCGCGCAATTTTCGTAAAAAGGGATACAAAGTTTTTGCTTCACGTATTAATATATAGTGTAATAGGACGTGAATGCTACTACATACTCGCTTTGAGATACATGTATTTGCTATGCGACATTAACAGCATCGCGGAATTTGCAAGTGGCCGTCACAATGAGGATTCGCGCGATATTTACACTGGATTCCTAAATTTATATTATATGTTTCTGTAGCTACGTTTCAGTGAAGCGCGTCCAGTGTGCTTGGTGCGAGTTTTTTAACGTTCTCGATAGCGTTAAAGTTAACTCAAATTTGTATGCAGTTGGAACAGCGCCCCTAGCGGCAAACGTACGTAAACGTTCCAACTCCATACAAAATCGAGTTAACTTTTACGTTATCGAGAACGGTAAAAAAACTCACACTAAACAAACAGACCCGTTGGCAAATGAAAACATAAATTACTTAGTTTGATTACGAGGAAGTACTTCACGAGACAACTATCGTTATGGTTTTTTGTTAATATGTATAGTATATATTTTTTTGCGACAATCAAAAATTATTGTTCTCATAATGGAACATCAGTGTATATACATACAAAAATATTGTTGTTGTTCAAAAACCGGTTCGACGAGTACAACTAAACTACTCGGGTTTAATTTTTTTGTTTTTAAAGTTTTTTTTTTTTTAGATGATGTGCTTATAAATTTTAGGGTTTCGGAGGCTAATGGCGAAAACCTTAGTTGAAAATGCCCATTAAAATTATAAATATTGAAATTTCTTTGAATTTGGAAATTAATGCTTTTCAATTAAACTCTAAGCGGTTACTGGAGATTTGCCACCGCCGAACTTGGGGCACGAGGTCGTTGTCCCAATTGTATGGTACTAGGGCTGTTCTTCAATCTTGAACGATAAGCTAATATAGGGAGCACAGCCTAAAATAGTCTCACAGCATAACCCTCTGTCCTTAAGTAAATAATCGTCAATGAAGGTTGTGGCCTCTCCGAATGGCTTTTTTTTATTGCTCTGTTATGTGGACGAGCTCACAACCGACCTGGTGTTAAGTGGTTACTGGAATCCATAGACATCTACAACGTAAATGCGCCATCCACCTTGAGATATAAGATTTAAGGTCTCAACAAGTTACAACGGCTGCCCCACGCTTCGAACCGAAACGCATTACAGCTTCACGGCAGAAATAGGCGGGGTGGTGGTACCTACCCGCGCGGACTCACAAGAGGTCCTACCGCCAGTAAATGTGAACGTTCGCACTACGGAACCCTACGCTGTGTTTTCGACGCACGCTCGTCCGTTTTTAATATTCGCTCGTTCATATTAAAATCACGAAGTCAAGAAGTGTGATTACGGTGGATTTTTAGTATTTAAAAGCATTAATTACCAAACGAATTCGCAGCTGACCGCTCATTAGAGACTGGTTCTTATTTACATATTATGTATATCGAGTGGTGAAAGACTATTTGGTTTAAGCGACATTTCTGTTCTTTTTTTTTTTTTTTTATTGCTTAGATGGGTGGACGAGCTCACAGCCCACCTGGTGTTAAGTGGTTACTGGAGCCCATAGACATCTACAACGTAAATGCGCCACCCACCTTGAGATATAAGTTCTAAGGTCTCAGTATAGTTACAACGGCTACCCCACCCTTCAAACCGAAACGCATTACTGCTTCACGGCAGAAATAGGCAGGGCGGNTAGTTACCGGCGGCCACGATGAGAGGGTTCTCGTGTCGTGCCGCTTTATCGAAGTGGCGCATCGACGCCGACTGTAGATACTTACTGATGGACTCTAAGTCCAGGTCGTCATGGAGGTCGACGTTCCTGACGAACCACGGGGCTCCGACGGCTATCCTGCAAAAACGGGATTGAATAATTTGGAAGGATTTTAAGTGAGTGCGGGCCGTGTGAGCGAACACTACACTTGCATAGGTCATGACGGGGCGTATGCAAGTTTTGTAGAGTGTCACCTTATTTCTAAGGGACATTTTACTTCGCCTACATATCATCGGGTAGAGGGTACGACGTGTGCCTGGTCAGCTAGTTAAATATAAATTAATCTTAAGCAATCAATCAAATGTAATCATATCTTAGTTATATATTTTATTTTTATTTTTGTTGTTAATGCACTGTCGATTGCACCTATAATTGAGGTGACATCTGCCATGAACTTTTGTCAGTTTGTCAATGTTTTATATTGACTAGAGGTCCCGCAGTAGTCGAAATTCGATTATAATTAATTGGAATTGTAAGTTTGTACACATGACTGTATTTTATACTTCTATAATCACAAATTTCGCCAAGACTACACTATAAAAAATATTAACAAAGATAAACAATATTTAATATACATATTCTCAATTTGACCACAGACGTTAAGAACAAATGTTTGACAATAAATAGTATGCATGCGTGTGTGCGTCAAATACATGGTATGTAGTGTGTGTAATGTTTTATTTATTGATTTAGTGTAACTTTTATGCATTATTTTAAAACAAAATAGCATTCTGCACTTCTTCTCTATATTCTCTAAAAGTGTGGGAAATTTTATACTCCTCCGTCCGCACAATTTTCGTAAAAAGGGATACAAAGTTTTTGCTTCACGTATTAATATATAGATGATCACTTTGTTGGTGCAACTTAATAAATAAATATATAAAGTTTTTGCTTCACGTATTAATATATAGTATAATATGACGTGAATGCAACTACATACTCGCTTTGAGATACATATGTGTTGGCTTTGCGATAATAAGAGCATCGCGGAATTTTCAAGTGGCCGTCACAATGAGGATTCGCGTAATATTTACACTGGATTCGTAAATGTATATCATATGTTTCTGTAGCTACGTTTCAGTGAAGCGCGTCCAGTGTGCTTGGTGCGAATTTTTTAACGTACTCGATATCGTAAAAGTTAACGCAAATTTGTATGCAGTTGGAACAGCGCCCCTAGCGTAAACGTTCCAACTCCATACAAAATCGAGTTAACTTTTACGTTATCGAGAACGTTAAAAAAACTCACACTAAACAAACAGACCTGTTGGCAAATGAATACATAAATTACTTAGTTTGATTACGAGGAAGTACTTCACGAGACAACTATCGTTATGGTTTTTTGTTAATATGTATAGTATATATTTTTTTGCGACAATCAAAAATTATTGTTCTCATAATGGAACATCAGTGTATATACACACAAAAATATTGTTGTTGTTCAAAAACCGGTTCGACGAGTACAACTAAACTACTCGGGTTTAATTTTTTTGTTTTTAAAGTTTTTTTTTTTTAGATGATGATGGCTTATAAATTTTAGGGTTTCGGAGGCTAATGGCGAAACCCTTAGTCGAAAATGCCCATTAAAATTATAAATATTGAAATTTCTTTGAATTTGGAAATTAATGCTTTTCAATTAAACTCTAAATGTTTCTATCATTAAGGGGTTACTGGAGATTTGCCACCGCCGAACTTGAGGCACGAGGTCGTTGTCTCAATTGTATGGTACTAGGGCTGTTCTTCAATCTTGAACGATAAGCTAATATAGGGAGCACAGCCTAAAATAGTCTCACAGCATTACCCTCTGTTCTTAAGTAAATAATCGTCAATGAAGGTCGTGGCCTCTCCGAATGGCTTTTTTTTATTGCTCTGTTATGTGAACGAGCTCACAACCCACCTGGTGTTAAGTGGTTACTGGAATCCATAGACATCTACAACGTAAATGCGCCTTGAGATATAAGTTTTAAGGTCTCAATAAGTTACAACGGCTGCCCCGCGCTTCAAACCGAAACGCATTAGTGCTCAACGGCAGAAATAGGCGGGGCGGTGGTGTCTACCTGTGCGGACTCACAAGAGGTCCTACCGCCAGTCAATGTGAACGTTCGCACTACGGAACCCTACGCTGTGTTTTCGACACACGCTCGTCCGTTTTTAATATTTGCTCGTTCATATTAAAATCACGGAGTCAAGAAGTGTGATTACGGTGGATTTTTAGTATTTAAGCATTAATAATTATCAAACGAATTCGCAGCTGAGCGCTCATTAGAGACTGGTTTATGTTTACATAATAATATGTATATCGAGGAGTGAAAAGATATTTGGTTTAAGGGCCATTACACTTAATACATATTGAGAAAGCCCGATACCCACCTATCAAAGAGAGCACTGACCTGGAAAGCATCTGGCAAAAGGAAGAAAGGCCGCCCCAGAAGATCTTGGCGTCGCTCGGTGGAGCAGGAGCTGGGGGTCTTGTGCATGACGTGGGAGGAAATTGATCAGACTGCCTAAGACCGATATAAATAGAAGGATTTGATTCGAGCCCTACACCCTAGCAGAGGGTAATAGGAAAGAATGATGATGACGCTTAAACGCTGGTAGGACCTCTTGTGGGTCTGCGCGGGTGGGTGTCACCACCCTGCCTATTCTTGCCGTGAAGCAGTAATGCGTTTCGGTTTGAAGGGCGAGTCAGCCGTTGTAACTACACTGAGACCTTAGAACTTATGTCTCAAGGTGGGTGGCGCATTTACGTTGTAGATGTCTATGGTAACCACTTAACACCAGGTGGGCTGTGAGCTCGTCCACCCATCTAAGCAATAAAAAAAAAGTTAGCCTAAGTTACTCCTTATATCTGTAGGTAGCGGCTTCCCCCCTGTGAAGGTCAAGGGGCGACCTGAGGGGGTAGAGGCCGCGCGACGGCTACCAGCACTCTAACGCGCCGCCAAAGAGATTCGAAAGAGCAACAACCGGTTGGCGGTGTATCGCGTTGCGACCCGGCAGGCTGGTTCTGGTCCAGCAGGGTATTCCGGGACACCAGCGGCACCGTCTGGGCGGCCTGACGGGCTGCCGTACCGAGACGGCCGACGTTTCAGAGCCTTTGATTCGCCTCGAAGGCTCCGTCGGCTGGGCGATCTTGTGGTGAGCCGCGCTGTCTGGTTGTAGTGTTGACCGCGGTAACCCCCCTACCTCATCCAGGTTATGATCCCGGAGGGGATCGGACGTCGGATGTAAGAGTGCAGGGGAGTCGTTCAGTGGGTGGGCCCTAAAATTCCTTGGGCCCGCGGTCTGCTTCCAACACCTTACAGATCGTTAAGTCCCACATACCCCGCGCGCCCCTTAGGCGCGGGGACCTCGTAGGAGGTTCGGCCCCGGCCCGAAAAAAATTATTAAATTACTCCTTATATCATCAGCTACCTATCAGTGAAATCCCCATCAAAATCGGTCCAGCCGTTCCAGAGATTAGCCGGAACAAACAAACAGACAGACAACAAAAAAAAAAAATATTTTGGTATATGTACTATGCATACATACTTACGCATTTAGTAAAAAGTGGTTATTTTATTATTACAAACAGACACTCCAATTTTATTTATTAATATCAAGAATTCGATGTTTTTAATTTGAACTTCAATTATGTTTACCACATTCGGTTAGCCGAAGAAGTTTTTTTTTTGTTATGATATTATTATTTTTTCCAAATTACAAACTTTACGCGGCCTTCCCTGTTAAGTTGCAAAAATGTTGCTTAAACCAAATAGACTTTTTACTCCTCGAATGTTATACTATTTTATACATTCTCTAGTGCACGGTAAATGGTTGGCACCAATGGCACGGGACAACAAACAGCTCAACACTTTGTCATCTTACAAACTTGCATTGATAATAAATTTACGTATTCTTTACATTAAGCTTATATACAATTTGTGATATCCATAGGATTTGGTAACCATTTGACAATCTAGTGCAATAAAAACAATAATTAGTTAATTGAAAACAAAGAGTGACCTTGATGAAATGAAGATATCGTACAAGATATTTCCAGGCTTAAGAGGTCACTATAGCCCCCAAAGATTTATGATGTCTGGTGGTGGCAGTTTGAGGCGAGCTTGAGATATGAGGTTGAGTCTCAATTTTATTTTATGACAACTTTCCTACAATATAATAGAACGCATGCCTCACTCGCGGCCGAAAAAGCCTTTTAGGCAAAGTTTGTAGCTTTTTGGAGATTCGATATTTGATTTCATATCTTTATATTACTTTTGCCCGCGACTCCGTCCGCGTGAAATAGTTACTTTGGCATAACGCTAAATTTTACCCCCCACTTCATTTACGTAGAATGTAAAAATATTTGGAAACATTCTTTATTGGTGCTCCACTTGTATCGGTCTTAGCGTGATGTTATATAGTCTATAGCCTTCCTCGATAAATGGGCTATCTGACATTGAAAGAATTTTTCGAATCGGACCTGTAGTTCCTGAGATTAGCGCGTTCAAATAAACAAACTCTTCAGCTTTATAATATTAGTATAGATGATGGCACATTGGCATACATTTAATGTGTAATTAGTAGATCATCTCTGTGGGTCGCGATTCCAATCCGGTGGTAGATTCTGCGAAACACTCTTCTTGCTAAGACTAGTGTTAGCAAATTTTCTTAGGTTGAGCTCGTGAGCTCTTCTACCTGTCCGCGAGAAGTTGTAATATCCTCTTAGGCTACAAGCAAATAGGTAGTTTTTTGTCATTACCACTGGAATTCGACTCGACCATAAATTTCGCATGGTAGTCATTTACTGTAACTAGTGGTCGTCGAGCGGTCGAAATTCGACCATAATAAATTTAAATTATAAGTTTGAACAATATTAAGGATCGATTGCCAAATACTATACTTCTAATTACAGATTTCGCCAAGGCTACTACACTATAGACAAATAATATTGAAGACGAAGAATACGAGTATTAATCTATTCTTAATTTGACCACCGACTTTAACAATAAACAAAAGAGTATAAATTCGTGTGTGTGTGTGTGTGTGTGTGTGTCAGATACATGGTAGTGTGTGTAATGTTTTATTTTATTGATTCAATGTATTTTTTTATGCATAATTTAAAAGAATATTAGCATTCTGCACGTCTTCTATAAAGTATCTGTTTCTATAAGTGTGGGAAATTCCATACTCCTCCATCGGTGCAATTTTCGTAAAAAGGGGCTTAATATGTATATCAGAAAGTGCTATGTAATTCATTTTACTAGGAAAAGATGTTCAATTTCCCGAATGTATCATATTAATGGTCCACCACTATCTGAGGTAGACTCTATTAGGTGTTTTTTCTAATTGTCTTACAACTTACAGGAAAAATGTCGCGGATCATATCCCATTCTTCTATCTATCTTCTATCGTCTTCTTCTATATACTTATATATATAGGTAGTTATATAAATAAATTGCTGTTCTTTAGTCTCGCTAAAACTCGAGAACGGCTGGACTGATTTGGCTAATTTTGGTCTTGAATTATTTGTGGAAGTCCTTTTACTAAATAAATATGATAATACTCGGAATCAATTAAAGTTTATTTATAGTATTTTATTTATCGATTGAGGCACTACGAAGTCTGCCGGGTCAGCTAGTAATTATATGAATAATAAATAACTAAGAACAAATCACGCACGATCACCCAACCCCAAATTCAAATTCCCTGTGTTCCACAAATAGGAAGTCCAGAGAAGGTTTAAAAGGTAGATAAATATGAAAATGCTCGGAATTAAATAAAAATAACAATTTTGTTTTCCCTTTGTTGTGTCCTCCGTCGGACGGATTCCTTTTGTTTGTTTTAAGTTTATTTTATACAAAAGCTTAGGTCTTCTATTTATCGATTGAGGCACTACGAAGTCTGCCTGGTCAGCTAGTTCAATATAAATTAATCTTAAGCAATCAATCAAATGTAATCATATCTTAGTTATATATTTTATTTTTATTTTTGTTGTTAATGCACTGTCGATTGCGCACCTATAATTGAGGTGACATCTGCCATGAACTTTTATCAGTTTATCAATGTTTTATATAGATGATCACTTTGTTGGTGCTACTTAATAAATAAATAAATAAAGTTTTTGCTTCACGTATTAATATATAGTGTAATATGACGTGAATACTACTACACACTCGCTTTGAGATACATATGTGTTGGCTTTGCGATAATAAGAGCATCGCGGAATTTGCAAGTGGCCGTCACAATGAGGATTCACGCAATACTTACACTGGATTCCTAAATTTATATTATATGTTTCTGTAGCTACGTTTCAGTGAAGCGCGTCCAGTGTGCTTGGTGCGAGTTTTTTAACGTTCTCGATAGCGTAAAAGTTAACGCAAATTTGTATGCATTTGGAACAGCGCCCCTAGCGGCAAACGTACGTAAACGTTCAAACTCCATACAAAATCGAGTTAACTTTTACGTTATCGAGAACGTTAAAAAAACTCACACTAAACAAACAGACCTGTTGGCAAATGAATACATAAATTACTTAGTTTGATTACGAGGAAGTACTTCACGAGACAACTATCGTTATGGTTTTTTGTTAATATATGTATAGTATATATTTTTTTGCGACAATCAAAAATTATTGTTCTCATAATGGAACATCACTTTATATACATACAAAAATATTGTTGTTGTTCAAAAACCGGTTCGACGAGTACAACTAAACTACTCGGGTTTAATTTTTTTGTTTTTAAAGTTTTTTTTTTTTAGATGATGATGGCTTATAAATTTTAGGGTTTCGGAGGTTAATGGCGAAAACCTTAGTTTATTAAAATTATAAATATTGAATTTTCTTTGAATTTGGAAATTAATGCTTTTCAATGAAACTCTAAAGGTTTCTATCATTAAGGGGTTACTGGAGATTTGCCACCGCCGAACTTGAGGCACGAGGTCGTTGTCTCAATCGTATGGTACTAGGGCTGTCCTTCAATCTTGAACGATAAGCTAATATAGGGAGCACAGCCTAAAATAGTGTCACAGCATTACCCTCTGTTCTTAAGTAAATAATCGTCAATGAAGGTTGTGGCCTCTCCGAATGGCTTTTTTTATTGCTCTGTTATGTGGACGAGCTCACAACCGACCTGGTGTTAAGTGGTTACTGGAATCTATAGACATCTACAACGTAAATACGCCTTGAGATATAAGTTTTAAGGTCTCAACAAGTTACAGCGGCTGCCCCACGCTTCAAGCCGAACGCACTACTGCTTCACCGCAGAAATAGGCGGGGCGGTGGTGCCTACCTGTGCGGACTCACAAGAGGTCCTACCACCAGTAAATGTGAACGTTCGCACTACGGAACCCTGCGCTGTGTTTTCGACACACGCTCGTCCGTTTTTAATATTTGCTCGTTCATATTAAAATCACGAAGTCAAGAAGTGTGATTACGGTGGATTTTTAGTATTTAAAAGCATTAATTACCAAACGAATTCGCAGCTGACCGCTCATTAGAGACTGGTTTATGTTTACATAATAATATGTATATCGAGGAGTGAAAAGCTATTTGGTTTAAGCGACATTACGCTTAATACATATTGAGAAAGCCCGATACCCACCTATCAAAGAGAGCACTGACCTGGAAAGCATCTGGCAAAAGGAAGAAAGGCCGCCCCAGAAGATCTTGGCGACACTCGGTGGAGCAGGAGCTGGGGGTCTTGGGCATGAGGTGGGAGGAGCTTGATCAGACTGCCCAAGACCGATGTAAATAGAAGGATTTGGTTCGAGCCCTACACCCTAGCAGAGGGTAATAGGAAAGAATGACGATGACGCTTAAACGCTGGTAGGACCTCTTGTGGGTCTGCGCGGGTGGGTGTCACCACCCTGCCTATTCCTGCCGTGAAGCAGTAATACGTTTCGGTTTGAAGGGTGGGTCAGCCGTTGTAACTAGTGTAGCGACCTTAGAACTTATATCTCAAGGTGTGTGGCACATTTACGTTGTAGATGTCTATGGGCTCCAGTACATCAGGTGGGCTGGTGTGAAATGGAGGAAAAAAATAAATAAATAAAAACTTGCATTGAAAATAAATTTACGCATTCCTTACATTAAGGCTTATACACAAGTTGTGATATCCATAGGATCTGGTAAACATTTGACGATCTAGTGCAATAAAAACAATAATTAGTTAATTGAGAACAAAGAGTGACCTTGAAAATGACGCTATTGTACAACTTACGATAGGCAGCGGCTTGACTCTGACCATGGCATTGCTGAAGTCCATGGGCGACGGTAACCACTCACCATCAGGTGGGCCGTATGCTCGTCTGCCTACAAGAAAAATAAAAAAAAACCCAGGTTAACGAGGTCACTATATCCTCTAAAGATTATGATGTCTGCACGACGATGTCTATGATCTCTGGTGGCGGCAGTTTGAGGCGAACTTGAGATATGAGTTTGAGTCTCAATTTTATTTTATGATAACTTTCCTACCATATAATAGAACACATGACTCACTCGCGACCTAAATAGGCTTTTACGCGAAGCTTTCATATCTTTATATTACATGATGGCATAGTGACATACATTCAATGTGTAATTAGTAGATCATCTCAGTGGGTTGCGATTCCAATCCGATGGTGGATTCTGCGAAACACTCTTCTTGCTAAGACTAGTGTTAGCAAATTTTCATAGGTTGAACCCGTGAGCTCTTCTACCTGTCCGCGAGAAGTTGTAATAGCCGCTTAGGCCACCAGCGAATAAATAGGTAGAGGAAAAAAAAGAAAAAAATTATATCATTCTTTTTTTATTTGAACGACACATTTTTTTTTTATATATATTATTTCGTTAATACAGCATGTACAAACAATTACAAACACAATAATATGTGTAGTTTAAATATTAAATACGGTTATATAGCAAACCGAACTTACAATGAAATTCTTCTTTTTATCCTCTTTTTTTATCAAAAATACGATATCTATCGTCGATTCCGGTCTGAATATGAGAGCGAACTTATAAAATTATTGTAATGTCATCGGTCCTTGATGCGCGTCCAAATTTTCATATTATTCCATTATACGCCAATAAACATACACGCATATATTTCAAATGTGTTAATTTTACTGGTGGCAGGACCTCTTGAGAGTCCGCGCGGGTAGGTATCACCACCCTTTTTTTTTTTGCTTGGACAAGCTCACAGCCCACCTGGTGTTAAGTGGTTACTGGAGCCCATAGACATCCACAACGTAAATGCGCCACCCACCTTGAGATACAAGTTCTAAGGTCTCAAGTATAGTAACGACGGCTGCCCCACCCTTCAAACCGAAACGCATTACTGCTTCACGGCAGAAATAGGCAGGGTGCTGGTACCCACCCGCGCGGACTCACAAGAGGTCCTACCACCAGTAATTACGCAAATTATAATTTTGAGGGTTTCATTTTTATTACACGATGTTATTCCTTCACCGTGGAAGTCAATCGTGAACATTTGTTGAGTACGTATTTCATTTGAAAAATTGGTACCCGCCTGCGGGATTCGAACACCGGTGCATCGCTTCAACACGAATGCACCGGACGTCTTATCCGTTAGGCCACGACGACTACAAAACTAGAACTATATCCCAAGGTGGGTGCCGATTTTCGCAGTAAATTTCTATGGACTCCAGTAACCACTTAACACCAGGTGGGCTGTGAGCTCGTCCACCCATCTAAGCAATAAAAAAAAAAAAACTTTTTTTTTAAGTATTTTTTTTATGCTCTTTAATACTCACAACAGTTTACAAATGCTTTTCCTCAACGAAAGTCACGTAAATGTTTGGAGATTTTCAAGAAATTCTCTCGAATGTGATGGCCGTTTTAAGATGTTGGGTTTTTTCTTTAAATTTATTTCACTCAACAAACAAAATAGCGAAATTGAAATGTTTTTTACCTCAAAAAAAAAACAGCTTAGACCATTACACACTACATAAATTCTTAATATTCGTCATTAAATTAGAAGAGCCTGTATTACAGCAAAATTATTCTGCAATAACACGTCCTGTGTTTATCACATCTAAACATACTAAATCTCTCGTAAACATCAGACATGTTTCATTGTTCCAATTTCGTAAACCGTAACGCTGAATTATATTTGCGCATACGTAACAATCGCGTGTAGGCACCAGACTAAAGCGTACATAATATTTAGTAACGCGGCGCGCACGAATCGACCCTAATATAATTGATTCTCAAAACCTTTATTTGCAGCGTTCCGAATTGCTCGTAGCGTTTAATTAGCCCGCGAACTAACGTGCAGTCTGCAATGTCATCTTGTATCATTTCCGAATGCCGCACTCGCGCCTTTTACTCGCACATCCCCCCGATATTATAAAAGAGGCGTTAATTTGCCGCGCGCCCGCAGTCCGAATCGCGCTACCGAGCGAGCTCCACGCTTGTTATGCGATAGAGTTTTACGCGGCTCACACATGGAGGGCACATCTCCCTCCAGTCCGCGTCCCAACGAGGACGAGGGGTTCGCCACCGACCGCCGCCCCTCCACAGACGACCACGCCGACTCTTCGGACTCGGCGTCTGATGCCGGCTCCGGCGGCGGCAAGGATTCAGGCTGCGAAGTTGCAACCGAAACCCAGGAACCGCCCTATACGCCACCGGACGAGGAATTAGCGAACAGAATTGTGTCACAAGTCGAGTTTTACTTCTCGGACGCGAATATTACGAAAGATGCGTTTTTGCTCAAACACGTCAGAAGGAATAAGGAAGGTTACGTCTCTCTCAAGCTGATCTCAAGCTTCAAGCGCGTCAAGCACCTCACGAAAGACTGGCGGGTGGTCGCTGAAGCCTTGAAGCGCTCGACTAAGTTGGAGATCAATGAATTAGGAACGAAATTGCGCAGGATAGACCCGCTCCCGGCTTACGATGAAACCACCCCCTCCAGGACTGTGGTGGCTGTCAGAATGCCTGTAGAAAAGCCGTCCGTCGAGAACGTATCCCGTTTGTTTGCTGGTTGCGGCGAGATCGCTCTAGTTCGAGTTCTGAGACCGGGGAATCCGGTGCCGGCTGACGTGCGCCAGTTCCTGAACAAAAATCCTAGTTTAGTAAACTGTGTGTGTGCTTTAGTTGAGTTCACGGAGTCCGAGTCGGCCAGGGAAGCGCTCCGGCTGCAGGCTCCGGGAGACGAAGGTATGCGAGTGTATGAATTAAATGGAGTGCCCCGGGAACCGAAGAGGAAAGCTCCTATACGACGACCCTCCGCGATACCGCAGCGCCGCCACGAGTGCGAATATTCGTCGTGCTGTAGCGGGTCAGAAGCCGAATATGACTACAGATACGGAGCCCCGTTCTACAGAAGGAACTCTAGTGGCTTCTTCGCTCCCCGGTCACCTGAGATCCAGACGTGGGTGCCGCGGCGGCCGTCCACTTGCAGTCACAGCTCGGATTCGGGCGTTTCGTTCTATTGCAACTCTCGGAGGGCATCGCAGGCGAGTACGGGCAGCACCAGCAGCGCTGAGGGTTGGCTTGCGCGTCGGTTGTCGGGCTGCTCACTGACAGGGACCGAGTGTGGCGGCCGGAGGTTGTCGTGTACGCCGCGCTTTGAGCCCCGGACGCCCGTAGTGCCCGACGGGACGAGGGGCTTCCACGCCGCCGCCCGCCAACGTAGAATCTCGGACCTCGCTCTGTACTCGCGCTAGAAAGCGGCCGCCAACCGTGACACCTTTCTAATGACGTTGGATAACTGCCTTTCACGTTGTGCCCGCGCGGTTTTTTTAATCTATTTTTTTAGGAGGAAGTGTAGCACGCGTTCCGCCGCGTGGATCCGCGTACCGAACTGAATCGCGGCTTACCGTCTGCTCGTGTGATCGTAAGCTCATCTAGTTTTACATAAATTGCTGTGTTAATTGTTAATTTATAATCGTTTGTAATTTATTAGATTTTATTTATTTACGTTCGCGTATTTATTGCGAGTAACGCGTCGCCGTTTTGTTTTCGACTGAGTTACGTCAGAGTTGTGGGCACAAAACGTTTATAATGCAAAATCGACTGTCTCAATGAAGATCGAGTCATCAGCCGACAACAGCGGTACGGCCAGCGGCGAGCTTGCGTAATCGATACAAACATATTTTATTTCCTGTAATGGCGACCGTAATTCCGCTGCATCGGCAATTATTACGAGCGACGCGTTTTTTTTTTATTACTAACTCTTTTTCATTTTTTGTATATCAATGTAATTAAGTCAATTAATTTAAGTCAGTCGCCATTTCATGTACTTAAGTTTTAAGTTAAATTTCGTGATGTTGTACGCAGCTCGCCCGGGTTGCGTCATTTATTTATAAGTAACTTTCATTAAAATGTATTTTATTTTCTTATTTATTCCTCTTTGTAAATAGCAGAGAAGGTTGTTACGTAACAACTGACAGCACAATCATTACGTGTACTCTACTCTGTTCAAATCGATATTGTTAACGATCGAATCGCTCAGAAATTTCATATTCGAATGATTTTGAATGATTCGATCGCAAAACGGTATCCGTTCTAGTTTTAAATTTGTAATTAGGACGATGATAATGTAATTATAAGTTTTTTGGAGAAATCTGCCTTTAATTATTGGACCTTGGGTTATTGGAAAGCGGGCTTTTCGGAGCGCGTTCACCTTGGATAATCGATTCGTAACGATTCTCACACTTTGACAGTACAAATGTTACCAAACACTTGGCGAGTCGAACACTATGCATTAATTAAATGTAGATTAATTTGATGCATAATTAATTGTTATTCGATAATAATGGTTGGGAATCGAACAAATTTTGTTTGATAAGAGAATCCGTAATACGAGCATTGATATCAATTTTATTTCTAACTAACTGACCCGGCAGACTTCGTGGTGCCTCGATCGAAAAATAAAAGACCTAAGCTTTTGTATAAAATAAACTTTAAACAAACAAAAGGAATCCGCACGACGGGGGACACATCAAAGGAAAAACAAAATTGTTATTTTTATTTAATTCCGAGCATTTTCATATTTATCTACCTTTTAAACCTTCTCTGGACTTCCACAAATAATTCAAGACCAAAATTAGCCAAATCGGTCCAGCCGTTCTCGAGTTTTAGCGAGACTAACGGACAGCAATTCATTTTTATATATAGAGATTCTATAATCAATATATCTAAATGTCTAATTCTATGACATGTCCTTTTTTAAAAGAGGCTCGTGGAGAGTTCTTAACGGTAGGCAGCGGCTTGGCTCTGCCCCTGGCATTGCTGAAGTCCATGGGCAACGGTAACCACTCACCATCAGGTGGGCCGTATGCTCGTCTGCTTACAAGGGCAATAAAAAAAATTAAATAAATGCATAACACATAATTGCTTTAACAAAAACCGACTTCAAATAGAAATAAAAGATATTCCAAAACAAATTAATATACACTAAAAACAATAATTATCGAAATCGTGTGGCGTGATATTGAGTTATTGAGTTATTCATCTATTTGTCGCGCACGTACTTAATGCAAATTTAAGACTTATATGGTTTTCTCATGGATCCCATTATCAGAACTGGACTAAATTTCTAATAAAAAAGAATAATCAAAATCGATTCATCCAGTCAAAAGTTATGAAGTAACAAACCTAAAAAAACATACAGTCGAATTGAGAACCTCCTCCTCTTTTGAAGTCGGTTAATTACAAATAACCTTCGTCTGCTGTTTGGTATAACACTGTTCGGAGTTAACTTCATGAGACATATTCAAACCCTCAGACACAGCCCGCTGAGTTTCTCGCCGGATCTTCTCCGTGGGTCGCGTTTTCGATCCGGTGGTAGATTCTGCGAAGCACGGCTCTTGCTAGACCTAGTGACCTAGTACTCGTTCGATGGATCTAATATGACCCCTCGAGATCACCAGAATAGGTTGAAAAAAAAAGCTACATATTTTGCTGTTCTAAGTTTGAGTGTATCAGTTGCTTATTCTGTGTATTTTCGCCCGTAACACAAGAGAAATTCCTTAAATATTTATTTATTTATTTCTTTAACTTCTTATACTATAAAGTATAAAGAAAATATAAATATAAATATATATAAATATCATCTATACTAATATTATAAAGAGGAAAGATTTGTTTGTTTGTTTGTTTCGAATAGGCTCCGAAACTACTGGACCGATTTGAAAAATTCTTTTTCCATTAGAAGCCGACATTGTCCCTGATGAACATAGGCTACTTTTTTTTAATTTTTTTTGTTTTATTTTTTTGGTTTCATGTGTGTTTTAATGTTTCCGAAGCGAAGCGAGGGCGGGTCGCTAGTAAAGAAATAAAGGTATGCTGCTTTTTTTTTTTAATTCACCGTTATTTTCACACTACATTTTCTAGCCCCAAGGTAAGCTTAATGCTTGTGTTATGGGTGCCGGATTACGGATATACTACATGTATTACTTTTTGTTGTAAATATATACATATAATACATAGAAAACACCCAGACGCAGTACAAATATCTGTGTATCATCACCCTGTGCGGGGATCGAACCCACGACCTCGAAACGGCAGTCGGTATCACTTACCAACACGCCACGAGGTGCGCCAAATTATCTCCAATGTTGACATAAGAGGTACCAGATAAATCTTTATCTGGTAATTGATAGTTATTGTAGCTCAGAGACAACAATGTGAATGTCTCCCGCCTAGTATGAGTTCTGATGTCTTGGATAAAATGTACAACAGTTGTCCAGTCCTTCAAATTGGAATGTATGGAATAGGCAGAATGTATCATGCGTCCTCTCAATATTTCATGAAATAGGATTGCTCTTTGACTAATGAGATGATACTACCGTCTCGTTTTTACCATCGCACCGCCCGCCACCAGCCATGAAACTCTGATGCCTAAATTAAATTATTGAATATTCACAAAAACTAAATAAAAGTCCTTTTAAATTCAACAAATTTAAATCTCACAAAATTATTGTGACATCCCAGACCTGTCTCCATTCTACTCTCAGTCCCTGTTCCCTCAATCTAGGTACGTGTGAGGTCCGTACAGCATGTCCATTCAGGCCTAGCATACGTCATCTCTGGACTCGAACCCTCCTCTCATATATCTTCTTTAATAAAATCCATACAAGTCATTTTCACACTTAAATGTAATAATGCTCTAATAATAATCTAACATAATAAGGAATTTTGTTTAAATTCAAACTACCGTCTTTGCGAAATCTTAATCTAAAGTAATGTTAGTAATGTGAAAGTTTGTACTTTTGTTACTCAATTACACAAAGATAGCTTTACGAATTTACAGTGATTCTCGCACAGAGACAGTCTATTTACAATCCGGATTAACTCGTAGGATACATTTTGTTATTGTAACTTATATATCACCTATACCGGATATAATATATCTATTGTAATCTATATATTAATACGTGAAGCAAAAACTTTGTACCCCCTTTTTACGAAAATTGCGCGGACGGAGAAGTTTCAAATTTTCCACATTTATAGAGAATATAGAGAAGGAGTGCAGAATGTTCATATCTTTTTTTATTATGCATAAAACACATTTAACCAATAAAGAAAACATTACACACATTACCATCTATTTGACACACACACGCATAGGAATATACATATAATATACTCGGTTTTTTTTTTTTTTTTTTTTTTTTATTGCTTAGATGTGTGGACGAGCTCATAGCCCACCTGGTGTTAAGTGGTTACTGGAGCCCATAGACATCTACAACGTAAATGCGCCACCCACCTCGAGATATAAGTTCTAAGGTCTCAGTATAGTTACAACGGCTGCCCCACCCTTCAAACCGAAACGCATTACTGCTTCACGGGAGAAATAGGCGGGGCGGTGGTACGTACCCGTGCAGACTCACAAGAGGTCGTACCACCACCAGTAAAAGGTTCTATAAAAATAGAACCTTTTCATTTTTTCCGAATTTAAAACACGCCTTTTTGGAAATCACTTAAAGAACCATATTTCTTTTCAAATCATATTTTTACGTATTATATATTACGTTAGTTCATGATACATTTTGGCCCCAAGTGACGTCACGCGTACTGATGCGTTCGGTCGTATTCTATAATATCTATGAAGTAATTTTCAAAAATTAAAGCCACCTGCTGAATTAAAAACGGTGTTGCAAATTTAAAGTCCCTTTTTAATAACATGCGAGAATAATAATTGCATTCAATGTAATAAATAGCAAATTTTAAGGTCAGTTTAATAGAATGATTGTTTGGTAGCGGTTCAAAGATAATGAGTCGTGATTTGAAAGAAAAATAATATGTAATTATCGATCGAGCCTTGAACCGGCGTTCGGATGGTTCTGATTTATGTATTTAGTAATTTATAGTACTTAACTATGAATATCAACTAAGCGATGCCGAAACAGGTATATATTTCCAGTTGAAAGTTAAAGTCTAAAGGATAAGATGCGGGATGCGCTCGCATCGATCGATGAGCCCTTTTCCAGAGTGCGAATCCCGCGGGCAGCTACCAATTTTTCTAATATTACTGTAGGATTAGTAAATCAAATCAAAAAAAAAAAAATCAACATAAATGAAAGTACATACTTGTTGAACGTCAAAAAGAACTACCGCCAATTCACAAAAACTAGCCTCCGTCCTGAGAAGAACTGGCAAGAAACTCAGTATGTATTTTTTTTTAATATTAGAACTTAAATTTTAAATATAAGAATTTAAATATAAGAACGGTATGTATGAAAAGAGTGTGGAACGGAGCGTTAAGGTGTGAGTGAGAGAAAACTAAAAGAAAGGGAGAAGAGAATGACAGACAGAATAACAGAGAAAAAGAAGATGGCGAAGACGGTTAAAAAATGAGCAAACCGTAATAAAAGTGATAATTAATTTTTAATTATTATTATAACAGCAGATTTTAGAACAGTGTAACGTTTATTTTATGCGCTACGATCCCTATTCTACAGTACCTTAATAGAAAACCTTCTTAATCGATAAAGATAAAAAAAGTCAATCGCCCAAAAAATACAAATTTGTAAATCTACCCTACCTAATCGTTGGTAGCCTAAGGGGATATTCCAACTTTGCGCAGACGGGTAGGTGAGCTCACGGGCTCGACCTGAGAGAATTGCTAAATTGGCTCTAGCAAGAGCAGTGATTACGGAGATACCGGTGGTCGTTCGTAAATTAACCCACAGATACAGCGAACTGACTTTCTTGCCGGATCTTCTCAGTAAGTTGCGTTTCCGATCCGGTGTTAGAGTCTGCGAAGCACGACTTTTGCCACGTGTTAGCAACAACGTCAGGTTTGAGCCCCGTGAGCTCACCTACTCGCCCGATGACGCTCATATGGTCTCTCAAGACCATCAGCTTAGGCAGGAAAAAAAAATCACGACCCTCTGAGATAATCCGTCAAGAAATTCAGCGAGCTGTGTCTATGGGTTAGTTTGAACGTCGAACTCTTCGTCGGAGTCGACAAGTTCGAAAAGGACGGTGACCGGTTCTTGAAGAGCCTAAAAGCACCGCGAGTGGATTCGGGGGACCCGACAAGACATGTTAATTTGCATAATCACTGCTAGTTAGAGTATTGTGTTGTATAGTAATCTATCTATCTATATATCTATATAAATGAATTGCTGTTCGTTACTCTCGCTAAAACTCGAGGACGGCTGGACCGATTTGGCTAATTTTGGTCTTGAATTATTTGTGGAAGTCCACAGACGGTTTAAAAGATTAGATAAATATGAAAATGCTCGGAATTAAAAAAAAAAACAATTTTGTTTTTCCTTTGATGTGTCCCCCGTCGGATGGATTCCTTTTGTTTGTTTTAAGTTTATTTTATACAAAAGTTGAAGTCTTTTATTTATCGATTGAGACACTACGAACCCGCCCGGGTCAGCTAGTAAACAATAAAAAGCGGGTATTGTAAGCCGATTTCTTGAGATCAACAGTCATGGCATTTTGTTCGCTAGGTGGGCAAGTCGTTTTAAAAATTGAGACTTCGACCTCAAGCCTCAAGCGGGTGATTACTTGGAACTGTCGATCGGATTCGGATTCATTAACAAGATATGAACCGTGAGAAGACTGAAATGGAATAAATATCAATATTAATATTAATGAAGTATTTTCTTCTTGTTCGATCGATTCAATATCGCGTCGCGCTAAATATGGACGGTCTGTGACCATGAAAACTTTGAAGTGTTGGAAACTTCGGAAATAATAGGATGACAATAAAAAAATGTGTGTGTGTGCAAGTCACACACGGTAGAAGTGAAACTTATAAAAAATAAGAATAATCGCAAGGGTCAACCACTCCGCAGTACAATGGAGCAGCCTCACCCTGGGGGAACCGCCTGCATGATCACGGTATCTCTACGCCAGGTAAGTATGATTTAGCAAGAGAAATTTTCTCTGTTGTTATCAACAGAAGTCGCTGCACGTAAATTCAACAATTCCTGAATCGCGATGACGAGATGTTACACAGTTGATAGAGGTTCTCGAGCTCGAAACAAATTAGAAATGATTGTAAATTACCGGTCACCGTTCTCGTCGAACCCGTCGCTTGCGACGAAGGGCTCGACCAGTAAATTAACTCTCAGACACAGCCCACTGAGTTTCTCGCCGGATCTTCTCAGTGGGTCGCGTTTCCGATCCGGTGGTAGATTCTGCGAAGCACGGCTCTTGCTAGGGTTCGTGTTAGCAACGTCATCAGGTTTGAGCCCCGTGAGCTCACCTACTAGTTAGGGTTACGCTGGAATAGCCTCTCTAGGCTACCAGCTTAGGTAGAAAAAAAAAAAGTATATTATTTTTCATAGTATGAGGTAGCGCCCTCTATGAATTGATATTTTAACTTCACGTTTCATTTTTTCGTTTCATCGAGTTTGAAATCACATCACAACGATTCTAAAGAAGTTTCCACTTCAAAAAGGAGAGACAAAACCGTAAAAATAGTTTCAGTTACGGAACAAAAGATCATCATCATCATCATCATCATCATCATCATCATCATCATGGTTCCAAGCCGGTTACGACCACGGCGACCAAATTTTTCGGTTTAATAACTTAAAAGCTAATGTCCGCGCCTCTCATGCGCTCTAATATGGCTATGGTAGCCTATGTTGTTCTTAAACGTGCGCAAACAGAAGCTACACGTAAGAACACCACCCACGAAGTTGTAAAAAAATGTTGGAAGGCGGTCTATTTTTCAATTTATTTCGTCTGTCATCCAGTTCGCGCCTCCTGTCGTTTTCAAAGACATGCACGCCCTGCCGTGCCAAACGTCTCCACTCCAAACGATTCTGTGCTTGGGCTTCCCAACGAGAGGTGTCAAAAACAAAAGATAGGACAATGATAAGAATATGGATGTCGGATTCAAAACTTACCATCCAACTCATTAATCAAGTTTCGCTCAAAGCGTTCAATTTAAAATAATTGTTACAAGTAAAATAAAAATTAAATTGTGTTTATCGGTATTAATGTACATTAGGTCATGGCGGAAAGGTCACGGTTGACTCGAGGTCACGCTAAGACAGGTCAGGAAGTGCCTTCTATAGAATTTCGCAGATCGATTACTGTATGCAAAACTTTGTTTATTTCTATGTATGTTTTTGATTTATTTATTTATTTTATTGCTTTGGTGGGTGGACGAGCTCACATCCCACCTGGTGTTAAGTGGTTACCGGAGCCCATAGACCTGTGTAGACGACAACGTAAATGCCGCCACTTACCTTGAAATATAAGTTCTAAGGTCTCAGTATAGTTACAACAGCTACCTCACCCTTCCAACCTAAACACACTACTGCTTCACGGCAGAAATAGGCAGAGTAGTGGTTATCTACCCGCGCTGACTCACAAGAGGTCCCACCAGTAATTACGCAAATTATAATTTTGCGGGTTTCATTTTTACTACACGATGTTATTCCTTCACCGTGGAAGTCAATCGTGAACATTTGTGAAGTACGTATTTCATTTGAAAAATTGGCACCCGCCGGCGGGATTCGAACACTGATGCATCGCTAGATACGAATGCACCGGACGTCTTATCCTTTAAGCCACGACGATATGTTCTTATAGTAATCTAATCTTCATTGTAAGCGTTTTATTTTGATGTGAAATATCTATAGGCGCACGTAAAACCGATTTCTGGCGTGGCGACGCATGCCATGGCGACGCGTCGCTATGCGCAATCGACTGTGCGATTCTCTCCCACTCGATCCGGCGTTAAGCCATCTCTCTCGCTACACTGAGCTCGGATACCTATAGTGTATACTCCGTAGTGTATACAGTGTTGTTTACTACAGTACACATAACCTGTGTTTTACTTGAAAACAAATAATTTTTCCGTAATATTTTATTTTATCATTATGACATATTTAGTTCCTATCACAATCTGTTCTTTTCTGCATATTACTTTTACAAAATAATGTCGATGTTTCACATCTGCCAGGCGTCCCGTGACAGCTAACATTTTTATATTTGCAAGCAGGTAAACAAGTGTTAATTAGACACAGGAGTCCATAGGCATCATAACATGAATTCTGCGTTTGTTTTTTTCCTACCTAAGCTGATAGCCTGGAGCGGCTATTCCAGCACAACCGTGGCTAGTAGGTGAGCTCACGGAGCTCAAACCTGACGACGATGCTAACACGAACCCTAGCAAGAGCCGTGCTTCGCAGAATCTACCACCGGATCGGAAACGCGACCCAGTGAGAAGATCCGGCGAGAAACTCAGTGGGCTGTGTCTGAGAGTTAAGAATTCTGCCATCTAGCTTCGGTAATGAGGTTAACAATTTCATTGATTAAAAGCACACCGCAGCTTTGTATGCGTTCAATTTGTAAATAGTCAAACATATAGGTACCATTTTCGCGGGACAAACAGTTTTGTACGGTACGTAAAATTACAAATCTTACTGGTTGCACGCTCGTATTTATTACTGCACAAATATATACGGCGTTGTCCGGGTCATTGACTAGGTTAAAAATATATCCTGCGTTACGAATTATTGCAAACTTTCGCGGCTATCTACATTATTCACACCGCTTTTAGGGGTCATCGATAAATTACGTCACACGTTGATGGGGAGGGGGGGTGTCACCGAAATGTGACATAGTGTGATAAGGGGCATGGGGGTCAATAGTTTTGTGACGTCACATGTCAAAATTTAAAATATTAAACCGACTAAACCTAATAGGTGTATAGGCTCTAAACATAAATGCTTGCTCTCACTCTGCGAAACATCGTGCCATATGGCGTCGCATCGCGAGAGCATCGGTATCGCAGGATCCGACTGATGCATGACCACGACCACTCTGTCAAGAGTGTACGAATAGGAAGAAGGCTCTAATTAAGAGAAAAAAACGCGAAGTGTAGATGTGAATAAAAAATAAAAAATCTACGAACTTGAACTAATAATTTAGCATTCTCGCAATGAGATTATCTCTCATGCAACGTCATTTAACTTATGATTTAACTTAGGTACAAGCATAAATTGAAAAAATGTGTGACGTCATATCAGGGGGGGGGCTATAAAAAGGTGACAACCTGTGACAAGGACGGAGAGAGGGGTTCAAAAGTCCTAAAATTTGTGTGACGTAATTTATGGATGGCCCCTTATAAGAGAACTGGTCAAATAATAGTATCATCTGTGTTCAGGATATAAACTAACACAACAAACTTTTTATTTAAATAGAACATTTTTTTCGTGTTTGAGGAACATTATTTTCACTACCTATTCGTTGGTAGCCTGCCCCACCCTTCAAACCGAAACGCATTGCTGCTTCACGGCAGAAACAGGCAGGGCGGTGGTACCTGCCCGCGCGGACTCACAAGACGTCCTACCACCAGTAAGCCAAGCAGGAAGAGCCAATAACAATCCAACACACCCGGAAGCCAATAGCGTACCAAATCAAAACTTAATTATAGTGGAGCTTACTACTTTATTAATTAAAACGATAACTTGAGCGAACCGTTTTTGTTTAACGATCAAGACATAATTAAAACTAATTTTACGATTTGGTCGTTCGTGTATTATTTCCGATATTGATTTTACGGTTTCTGTCGTAGCGGACGACGAAAATACAAATAGAAAATCGTAAAATAAAATTTACGTCTATGACCAGCGAAGTCTAGCGTTTAGCGAAGATTGAAGAATGATTTCTAAAAAATACAATTACGATTTTAAATATGTTCTATTATTTACAAAAAAAATTATGAAAGTTTGCATGTTTTGGATTTAAGTTACTGATCGGCCCACTTAATTTCTCGCTGGGTTTTCTCAGTGGGTCGCGATTCCGATCCGGTGGTAGATTCTGTGAAGCACTGCCCTTGCCAGGGCTAGTGTTAGCGAATCCTCTTAGGTTGAGCCTGTGAGCTCACCTATCTGTCTGGGTATAGCTGGAAATAGCCTCTTAGGCTACCAGCAAATAGGCAGGGAAAAAAACTCAGACCACGCCTTCGGCCTTTAGGTCCCGTGTCTTCTATTTGACCGGTCAGGATAAACCGTTCCAGGGTATCTTCGGGCATCCTGCGCGTTATATATATATATATTTTATTGCTTCTATGGGTGTACGAGCTCACAGCCCACCCAGTGTTAAGTGGTTACTGGAGCCCATAGACATCTACAACGTAAATGCGCCCTCCATCTTAAGATATGAGTTCTAAGGTCACTCTGTCCCACCCTTCAAACCGAATCGCATTACTGCTTCACGGTAGAAATAGGCGGAGTGGTGGTACCTACCGGTGCGGACTCACCAGAGGTTCTGCCACCAGTTATATGACACAATTATGCTTAAATTGTGCTTGAAGTGTGTCTACTTTTAGAATGGTTACACGAGAATAGTTCCTTCAGTCATGCAAAGTTAGATCTCGATGTGATGATAAATAAGTCATAAAATCATCGGGTTTTGAAGGGTTCCGCGGCCATAATTTAGGGTATAAGGAAGTCGGTAAGGTCTAATAAATACGTTTTGTGTGTATCGCACATGGTAAGTATGTTTTGGCGGGCGTATTTCGCTCGAGGCTTAGCCGTGAACGTGATAAATTCATTTGTTTATTAAACGTTTTATTAATGTGTTTATCTGTGTAAATCATTTTTTTTGTTGGTCATACGACTACACGAGACCCTGTTAATATCCTGGTCTTATAAAGTTTCTAAATATGGAGGCGATTTTTCTTTTGGTTTTCTTGCGTAGATCGAAAGACGAGTGAGTTGAAATATCTTTCAAAGAAAGAAATAAATTTATTTACTTTTCATGTTCACGAACAAGTTCCACGATGAAGGAATGATATCGCGTAGTGGAAGACGAGCAAATAAATAAATAAATGCGTAGTTATGGGGCGTTTGGTGAAATCGCAGTGGAAGGTGCAACAGTCTTCTCTATATTTGCCTCAAAGTAGTCACGGGTTTTTGTTTGAGGGCTGGGATGATCGATATAAGATATGATCGGGACTTAGACCTCATGTGTCAAGGTGGATGAGGAGATCCACGTTATGGTATCTCCAGGCTCCGATGGTCACTGAAGAACATAGAAATGGCTAATTAACACCAAGTTGACCGTTTCTATCGTCCATACATGCAATAAATAAACGTGAAGTAAATGAAAATTATGTTTTACGAAATCGGTAAATTCGGCTTCTAAGATCGGTTTGTCGTTGTCTGAACGCATCCCGACGCGTGCCTCAAGGTGAATAGTGTCACATTATTGACTACTAGCGAACCGCCCTCGCTTCGCTTCGGAAACTGTAATCTATTATTGATTTCTCCACTATTGAATGGATGTTATTATACATATAAACCTTCCTCTTCAATCACTCTATCTATTAAAAAAACCGCATCAATATCCGTTGCGTAGTTTTAAAGATTTAAGCATACATAGGGACAGACAGATATAGGGACAGAGAAAGCGATATTTTTTTTATACTTCTTCTTCTCCATCGCTCCCTCATTGCTGAGGATCGTGACTCCGTTTTAGCTTGTCGACTGTCAGCCTCCATCGGTTCCGGTCAGTTGCCTGGTGTAGTGCAGCGCTAAGTGGTCCGCTGTTTTGCTCGGAGATCTGGTCGGACCAACGTTTGGGGCTCCGGTCTCTAGGACGTTTTCCTTCTACTTTCCCAGTGACCATAAGACGTTCCAAGTATTCTACACCTCTGCGGGCAACGTGGCCAAAGTAGCGCATTGTTTTATACTATGTAGTTATTAACAACCGTGTTGCTGTAAAAGACCGCGTAAGTCAATCTAATCTAGGCGTTACCATAACACAATAGAATTTCAAGCGTTTATCTCGCTGACAGGATAACAATTACAGAAATCTATTGACTGCTAATATGGCTTCCCGTATGTCATCCTCGTAATGACATTGATAAGGTTTTCCTTTCGCAAACATGTATTTTCTGCAGGAAATAACCTCGAAGCTCTGAATACATTTCCTAAATAGATACAAGGAGAAGTGTTATTGTGGTTATGTTTGTTTGGATTTCGCTCTGCGCATTAAGAGTACTTAAACGATATCAACAGCGACATTGACAGTGACTAGTGATAAGGCAGCGAATAGAGAACGTTAGTAAAAACATTTAATACGTCGCACATACGGTACTATAGTCACGCAATTTTTGTTAAAACTGAACTGAGTATGAGAAAATACATTTTTTAATAGTTATCAGTAAGACAGCGGTCGGGGAACCGGGGTAAATTACCCCAGATGGGGTAAAATGAAATTTTTGGGGGTAAAAATGAGACTTTCGCGAGTAAAAAGTATATATCGAAGTGAAACTTCTTTAGAATCGTTAAATTTTTAGTTATTGTTTTCTTTTCATAATTATCATGGAGGCTATAATATGAAAGATGCTAAATCAAATCAAATCAAATCAAATCAAAAAATTTTATTCAACATAAATGAAAGTACATACTTGTTGAACGTCAAAAGAACTACCGCCAATTCACAAGAATTAGCCTCCGTCCTGAGAAGAATTGGCAAGAATACTCAGCGGGCATGTCTTTTTTTTTTTACATATGAAATTATTATTTATTTATTTTTTAATATTAGATTTTTTTTTAATATTAATTGTTTACAATGAGTATTATAACGTAATAATTACTACAATATTGAATTGCCTGGAGCGAGCAACTCATTCCCACTTTGTGCAATCTTCTAGATAATCTAATCTTCTAGATAAAAAGAAGCGACTTCGTTTCTTTTTGTTCTTCGCCATGGTATAATATTAACATATACAAAAATATTTTGGGGTAAGAATTAAAAAAGTTCCCCGACCGCTGCAGTAAGGTGTTTAGTTTTACTGATGAAATTTAAAGTTTTAGTTTAAATATGTATTATCGTTTTTATTGGTTTAGTCTAGCAGAACTATATATAATAAGATGTTGAATTTTCCAAAGTTTCTCCTGAAAAATTACATAATTTGCATAAGTGACGTTATCGCATCGTATGTGCGATGTGTTCTCATGATGAAAACAATAATATGAGTCGTCTATTATCAAAGGTGGCAATCTGTGCATTTGGACAAAAAAATGTTATTGATATGTCAATACAGATTGATTTGAATATAATCGTCTACTTCAAAGAATACGGTTCAAAACCTGCATTAAATAAAGGTTAATAGTTAACCTGTTATTTATCTAAGATGTCGTTCAGAAGAGTTTTGTGACTGCCAATGGAATACAAAGTCAATAATTCGTTTTTCTGATTTACCAATAATTGTCCAAAAGTCACATTGCCGGCTTTGATAATAGTCGACTCAATATTTTGATTGTTCTGTAACTGGTATATAAACTGTTTCAAACAGCTACCGGAATATAAGGACCTAAACGATGTCCTTGACATATTATTAATTACCTAACAAATATTTATGTTTTCACACCGCCATGACGGGTAATTCGTAAAGAATATACACACACACACACACAGACACATACGGTTAAAAACAATTTTCCTTTTGCAAACACGTTTTGCAGGAAATAACCTTGGTAAGTACATAACTTCCTAATGCGTCGGAAGGAGTACCTTTGTAACATAGTTAAATTAATTCAACTAATTTACCAGCGAACCTTTTTTACAATTTGCAAAGATGTTATAAAAAGCAATTTAATTTTACGCCCCAATCATTACAATATATCATCTCACAATCTTGAAATGTATTTATTTAAAAGTGAAATTTATTTAAGAGCTTAACAAATAAACTAGTTAAACTTACCTAAATAAAGTTACAATTTTGTTATACTAGACACATTATTAAATCATTGTCTATGGCTTTATTAGAGTGGAATATCTTTATATACTCTCTCTCTCTCTTGGCACTCCAATATGGCGTCTGTTCGTATCGCGGTGAAGGCAGATAAAATTAAATACAAATATTATATTTAGTGATATTATAATATTTAAAAATATATATTAATAGTATAAATACTATATTTATAAGTATACAAATACAATTGTTTATTGTAAGACCCTGTTATTTATTGGACGTTATCTATAGTATGCATCTGTGTAACGGACCAAGTTCAAGGCGTCTTAATATCTAGAAAATTTGCACGCGTTTCAATTATGTTTGATAGTACGATATTGATACTTTAGCCTTTAATCTTGATGGCGATCATGACGATAAGGTTATGTTTTTTATGTTTGTGAGATTACTGTTGGCCCGGAGGCCTTTCCAGTTTTACTAGGGCAGGTGGGCGAGCAAGGGCTCGGTGAGGAGGGGTGGGATTTGCTAACATCTGCCCAAGCGCCTCCAAAGGAGACTTAACAACTTAAGAGTAGTTGCTCTGCGAATGAATCTACTACCGGATCGGAATCGCAACCTACTGAGAAGATCCGGCGAGAAACTCTGCGGGCTAAATTTATTTCTAGTTCTGCTTCCTATTAACCCTTTGACTGGCATGTGTGTCAAAGGTGCCCTACTTAAAGCACTGAGCGCGTTTCACACTGGTGGTAGGACCTCCTGTGAGTCCGCGCGGGTAAGTACCACCACCCCGCTTATTTCTGCCGTGAAGTAGTAATGCATTTCGGCTTGAAGGATGGGGCAGCCGTTGTAAATATACTGAGACCTTAGAACTTGTGTCTCAAGGTGGGTGGCGCATTTACGTTGTAGATGTCTATGGGCTCCAGTAACCACTTAACACCAGGTGAGCTGTGAGCTCGTCCACCCATCTAAGTAATAAAAAACAAAAACTGAAGTACTTGTGTCGATTTCTGTTATTAATCTCCTGGATTGCCTAAATTCGCCTTCTTTTGTTTTTAATGTAGGTATGTTATTCGTCTTTTAGGTCTCTTACCAATAGAATCATTCTCACTATCTACGGATTCGTCTTTCCCAGACTCTACTTGATATTCCGTAACAGAGCATACCCGATCCTGTAGACCGAATGGTAAACAGTCGACGTCGCCCTAAGCAGTCATTACAGATCCTCTCGATCAATTAGCGGTGCTTTTAGGTACCACAAGCACCGGTCACCGTCCTCGTAGAATCCGTCGCTTGCGACGAAGGGCTCGACGAGTGAATTAACCCATAGGCACAGCCCACTGAGATGCTCGCCGGATCTTCTCGGTGAGTAGCGTTTCCGATCCGGTAGTAGATTCTGCGAAGCGCTGCTCTTGCGGGAAGCTGAAATAGCCCCTCAAGGCTATCAGCATAGGTTGGAAAACAAGGAACAGAAATCGTTATAGGGTGATCTACATGGCAGTCAAAGGTTTAATGAGTGTTGTTTATAGTTTTTAAACTATATTTCAGAGGATTGTTTTCTTTTATCAATATAATTAATACGTGAGCCAAAAACTTTGTACATACCCCTTTTTACGAAAATTGTGCGGGCGAAGGATTATGAAATGTCCTACACTTGAGATTATCAAGAAGGAGTACAGAATGCTAAATTTTTTTTTAATTATGCATAAAAATTCATTAAACCTTTCCAATTTCTAAGCTTCTTATTTTACCGCGTAGCCAAATTCAAACACGAAGAGTGCTCGCGTTTAAGGCTCTTCCAGCAGATTATTAAGGCAAGGTCACTAAGTTATTATGTGGTTGGCACGGCTATAAAATAAATAGATGTGTCATACAATTACGTGGACCGTTCCTTATTGCTTTAACATGATTGATTGTGTTTATCTAGTCTTTTTTTAAGCTGTATCTTGTATTTTTGTTAATCACCTAAACATTAACTTATTTTGTTTGCGATTAAAGCCGGTAAGGCCAAGAATAAGCGCAGTAGATCGTTAAAATCAATATATAAATCTACAGTTGTTTTTACGGATGTTCCGTTATAACTACTGAACAATGCATCCGATTGACTTGAAACTTGGTATCCATATAGAAAATACGTGTACTTAATGGATAGGCTAATATTTATGTAAGCTTTGTGTTGACGTTGACGTTGACAGAACCATTAATATTTGGGTATGTAGGTAGGTATCAGAAAAACATTCAACCATTTTTAATAAAACTCCTTGTGAATTAGCTTAATTATAAAAGTAAAAAGGACGATTCAAATTTGAATATAAGAACAGTAAAGCATGAACATTTAATTGTCGATTCTCTGTTTTAGATGAATCACATAGTGTTTTGTTTTAAGAAGAAAGATAATAGATAATCTTATATTTATATGAGTGTTGGCCTCCCTACACCAGTTGCGGGGGCGTTAATGATGAGAATCTTTGTGGAGGTGAGAAATAATAATGTTAATTTTGAATGCCCAGCGAAGCGGACGGGTACAGCTAGTTTATTATAATTTTGAGAGCGTACCGGTAGACGTAGCGTGGGTAGGCCTCCAATAAAATGGACAAGATGGATGCAAGCAGCGCAGGACTGATCTTTATGGCGAGGCTTGGGGAGGCCTATGTCCATCAGTGGCCGTCTGTGGGCTGATAAGAAGAATAAGAAGAGATGTTCCAATATTAAGCTGGAAAGAAGGATGCTGAGTAGGTAATTGCGCTTTGATTTTAGTGAAAAGTACGAGAAGCGATAATATCGAATACACGTCCATTATTGAGCTAGGTTCGGGTAATAAGGCCAACGTTCCAGGTTCAAGGTTCAAGGCCAAAGTTCAACGTCACCAAAGAAATGTAGCTAATAAGACAGTAATTACATTTTTTGAAGATTTAATAATCGATTAAACCGTTTTTTATTTATATATTTTTTATATTTTATTGATTTGGTGGACGAGCTCACGGCCCACCTAGAGTTATGCGGTTACCGGAGCCCATAGACATCTACAACGTAAATGCCGCCACCAATCTTGAGATATAAGTTCTAAGGTCTCAGTATAGTTACAACGGCTGCCCCACCCTTCAAACCGAAACGCATTACTGCTTCACGGCAGAAATAGTCAGGGTGGTGGTACCTACCCGTGCGGACTCATAAGAGGTCCTACCACCAGTATCCACCACGATCGTTGGGTGAATTGAAAGTTTTCTGGTGGGAGAAAGAGGAAGGCTTTATACAATACCTATGAGACTTAGACGATCTCAAGGTGGGTCATATTTGACTTATACGGCTTTTGGCAATCAGTTAGGCAGTGGCTTGGCTCTGCCCCTGGCATTGTTGAAGTCCATGGGCAACGGTAACCACTCACCATCAGGTGGGCCGTATGCTCGTCTGCCTACAAGGGCAATAAAAAATAATAAAAAAGTTATCGCCAATGTGCCCTGTGATTACACATGCTACGTCTGACAGAGTAACAGTAAAATAAGATTAGTTATAGATACATTTCTCTGTTATAATATATTGATTTCAGTAAATTAATAATGTCATTACGTAGTAAGATTCAGAAATATGTTAAGATCTCAAAAAAATTATAATGAAATTTCTGATGATACCGAAATAATATAACGACAGCAAAAACGCGAGATTAAGCCGTAAAAATAGTTTCAATAATGTCTAGAACTCGCGAAATCCAAAGAAATTCAATAAAATTAAATCCAATTGTTTTAATAAATAACAAGTGTGAGCGAATGAGTAATGTAATGTCGATCCGGCTTTTACAGCGTTACATAAGTTTTTAGTTCTTACATCTACAGAACGGTTTTGTTTTTATTTGGTGAACTCAATTACTTTCACTCAGCTTACACCATGACTTAATGCGTGTGGTCGAAACGAGTCGAGAATGTCAGTATAGCACCATAGATTATACACTTAATATATACGAGATAGATGCGCAACTCTCATTTTTATTTTTGCTTTAGTTAAAGCCCGGTCCAGCAGGCGTCGCTACGATCGATTATTAGTCTCCCTACCCCCCACCAGGTGGCTTTTTTAGTAATTTTAATATTTTTAATAACTCTCTTTATGAAAAAATCTTATCGTTTAGAATCGCTGAANATTTGGACAAAAAAATGTTATTGATATGTCAATACAGATTGATTTGAATATAATCGTCTCCTTCAAAGAATACGGTTCAAAACCTGCATTAAATAAAGGTTAATACTTAACCTGTTATTTATCTAAGATGTCGTTCAGAAGAGTTTTGTGACTGCCAATGGAATACAAAGTCAATAATTCGTTTTTCTGATTTACCAATAATTGTTCAAAAGTCACATTGCCGGCTTTGATAATAGTCGACTCAATATTTTGATTGTTGTATAACTGGTATAAACTGTTTCAAACAGCTACCGGAATATAAGGGCCTAAACGATGTCCTTGACATATTATTAATTACCTAACAAATATTTATGTTTTCACACCGCCATGACGGGTAATTCGTAAAGAATATACACACACACACACACACACACGTACACATACGGTTAAAAACAATTTTCCTTTTGCAAACACGTTTTGCAGGAAATAACCTTGGTAAGTACATAACTTCCTAATGCGTCGGAAGGAGTACCTTTGTAGCATAGTTAAATTAATTCAACTAATTTACCAGCGAACCTTTGTTACAATTTGCAAAGATGTTATAAAAAGCAATTTAAATTTACACCCCAATCGTTACAATATATCATCTCACAATCTTGAAATGTATTTATTTAAAAGTGAAATTTATTTAAGAGTTTAACAAATAAACTAGTTAAATTTACCTAAATAAAGTTACAATTTTGTTATACTAGACACATTATTAAATCATTATCAATGGCTTTATTAGAGTGGAATATCTTTATATACTCTCTCTCTTGGCACTCCAATATGGCGTCTGTTCGTATCGCGGTGAAGGCAGATAAAATTAAATACAAATATTATATTTAGTGATATTATAATAATTAAAAATATATATTAATAGTATAAATACTATATTTATAAGTATACAAATATTTGTTTATTGTAAGACCCTGTTATTTATTGGACGTTATCTATAATATGCATCTGTGTAACGGACCAAGTTCAAGGCGTCTTAATATCTAGAAAATTTGCACGCGTTTCGATTACGTTTGATAGTACGATATTGATACTTTAGCCTTTAATCTTGACGGCGATCATGACGATGAGGTTATTTTTTTATGTTTGAGAGATTACTGTTGGCCCGGAGGCCTTTCCAGTTTTACTAGGGCAGGTGGGCGAGCAAGGGCTCAGCCAGGAGTGGTGGGATTTGCTAACATCTGCCCGAGCCCCTCCAAAGGAGACTTAACAACTCAAGAGTGGCTGCTTCGCGAATGAATCTACTACCGGATCGAAATCGCAACCCGCTGAGAAGATCCGGCGAGAAACTCTGCGGGCTAAATTTATTTCTAGTTCTGCTTCCTATTAACCCTTTGACTGGCATGTGTGTGAAAGGTACCCTACGTAGCGCACTGAATTACTTAACACTAATCATACCAACACTTACTGGTACCTATTTCTACCATAGCGGGTAGAAATGGTATACAACAAATATTACTCAAAATAAACAAAACAAAATAGTATAATAACTGTAGATTAATTGATAAGAAAAAGTCATGAAGTCAAATGTGCAAAAGCAATAAGATGGTACGTGCATTTTTAATGCAAAAGCTCAAAATTGGTAATTTGACCCGTTATGCTATAGGTATTTAGTGTTAAGTATCTTTTTTTTTTTTTAGATTGGTGGACGAGCTCACAGCCCACCTGGTGTTAAGTGGTTACTGGAGCCCATAGACATCTACAACGTAAATGCGCCAACCACCTTGAGATATAAGTTCTAAGGTCTCAGTAAAGTGACAACGGCTACCCCACCCTTCGAACCGAAACGCATTACTGCTTCACGGCGGAAATAGGCGGGGTGGTGGTACCTACCCGTGCGGACTCCCAAGAGGTCCTACCACCAGTGAAACCACCACGATTTCTGTTATTAATCGCCCGGATTGGCTAACTTCGCCTTCTTTTGTTTTTAATATATGTTTTTCGTCTTCAAGGTCTCTTACCGATAGAATCATTCTCAATATCTACGGATTCGTCTTTCCCAGACTCTACTTGATATTCCGGCGCCTTAGTAACAGAGCATACCCGACCTTGTAGACCGAATGATAAACAGTCGATGACGCCCTGAACACGTCATTACGGATCCTCCCGATCCATTAACGGTGCTTTTAGGTACCACAAGCACCGGTCCTCGTTATCGCCGAACCCGTCAAAAATGCATTAAATTAATAAAAAAAAACATTACATACACTACCATGTATTTGACACAACACATACGTATAAATATACTCTTGGTTTATTACTCGATTACTCAATTATTTTTTTAAAGTCTGTGGTCAAATTGAGAATCGATTAATATTATTTGTCTTTAATGTTATTTATCTATAATGTAGTTTTGGCGAAATCTGTGATTATATTATAGATGTATAATATGTTTGACAATAGAACAGTAAAACAATTCCAATTAATTATAGTCGAATTTCGACTACTGCGGGACCATTAGTCTATATAGAAGGCTAAAGCAGTGGAACCCATAAGGAACTTTGTTCCAAAAACCTGATTGTTTCGTGGCAGAAATGCGCCCTAATACCAGTAAATTTCAAACAAGCCTTTCCAATTTCTAATCATTTTAATTTACCGCGTAGTCAAATTCAACCACGAAGAGTGAGAGAGAGAGAGAGAGAGAGAGTATTCTTTATTGTACACCAAAAAACAAATAAACAGTGCGATACATTAAAAACAAAAAAAGTACAATTGGTGGTCTTATCGCTAAGAGCGATTTCTTCCAGACAACCATCAGGTGGACAAGAATCATTTAGAAACGAACTACGCGCGGTGTACCATTCCAGTGAAATACATAATAATATACATATATGTACACATACATATCTCCGTAAATATACATACAATTAATACAAAGTATTATAATATAATAATAATTATTAAAAATAAAAAATAATAAAAATTAAATTTTGCTTCTTTACACATAAATAAGAATAAGCAATTTACATATAAAATATACTTAAAATACCTTTAAAACATATACAATTTAAATAGATACCAATTTCAGAAACTACCCTATCACATATTAAATCGGTTGACTAATATTTAAAAGTGCTCTAAGTTCCTCTAAAAGCGGAGTGCTCTTCCAGCAGATTATTAAGGCAAGGTCACTAAGTTATTATGTGGTTGGCACGGCTATAAAATAAATAGATGTGTCATACAATTACGTGGACCGTTCCTTATTGCTTTAACATGATTGATTGTGTTTATCTAGTCTTTTTTTTAAGCTGTATCTTGTATTTTTGTTAATCACCTAAACATTAACTTATTTTGTTTGCGATTAAAGGTGGTAAGGCCAAGAATAAGCGCAGTAGAACGTTAAAATCATATTTGAAATTTTTTTTATCATTCATCTATACTAATATATAAATCTACAGTGGTTTTTACGGATGTTCCGTTATAACTACTGAACAATGCATCCGATTGACTTGAAACTTGGTATCCATGTAGGAAATACATGTACTTAATGGATAGGCTAATATTTATGTAAGCTTTGTGTTGACGTTGACGTTAACAGAACCATTAATATTTGGGTATGTAGGTAGGTATCAGAAAAACATTCAACCATTTTTAATAAAACTCCTTGTGAATTAGCTTAATTATAAAAGTAAAAAGGACGATTCAAATTTGAATATAAGAACAGTAAAGCATGAACATTTAATTGTCGATTCTCTGTTTTAGATGAATCACATAGTGTTTTGTTTTAAGAAGAAAGATAATAGATAATCTTATATTTATATGAGTGTTGGCCTCCCTACACCAGTTGCGGGGGTGTTAATGATGAGAATCTTTGTGGGGGTGAGAAATAATAATGTTAATTTTTAATGCCCAGCAAAGCGGACGGGTACAGCTAGTATTATTATAATTTTGAGAGCGTACCGGTAGACGTAGCGTGGGTAGGCCTCCCACAAGATGGACTGATGGCCTATTGAGGTTCCCGGGGATCCGCTGGATGCAAGCAGCGCAGGACTTATCTTTATGGCGAGGCTTGGGGAGGCCTATGTCAATCAGTGACTGTCTGTGGGCTGATAAGAAGAAGAAGAAGAGATCTTTCAGATATTAAGCTGGAAAGAAGGATGCTGAGTAGGTAACTGCGCTTTGATTTTAGCGAAAAGTACGAGAAACGACAATATCGAATACATGTCCATTATTGAGCTAGGTTCGGGTAATAAGGCCAACGTTACAGGTTCAAGGACAAGGTTAAACGTCACCAAAGAAATGTAGCTAATAAGGCAGTAATTACATTTTTTGAGGATTTAATAATCGATTAAATCGTTTTTTATTTATTTATTTTTTTATTTTTTATTGCTTTGATGGACGAGCTCACGGCCCACCTAGAGTTAAGCGGTTACCGGAATCCATAGACATCTACAACGTAAATGCCGCCACCCACCTTGAAATATAAGTTCTAAGGTCTCAGTATAGTTACAACGGCTGCTCCACCCTTCAAACCGAAACGCATTACTGCTTCACGGCAGAAATAGAGAGGGTGGTGGTGCGGACTCATAAGAGGTCCTACCACCAGTATCCACCACGATCGTTGAGTGAATTGAAAGTTTTCTGGCGGGAGAAAGAGGAAGGCTTTATACAATACCTATGAGACTTAGACGATCTCAAGGTGGGTCATATTTGACTTCTACGGCTTTTGGCAATCAGTTAACGCCAATGTGCCCTGTGATGGTCTGATAGAGTAACAGTAAAACAAGATTAGTTATAGATACATTTCTCTGTTATAATTTATTGATTTCAGTAAATTAATAATGTCATTACGTAGTAAGATTCAGAAATATGTTAAGATCTCAAAAAAATTATAATGAAATTTCTGATGCTACCGAAATAATATAACGACAGCAAAAACGCGAGATTAAGCCGTAAAAATACCTAGTTTCAATAATGTCTAGAACTCGCGAAATCCAAAGAAATTCAATAAAATTAAATCCAATTGTTTTAATAAATTACAAGTGTGAGCGAATGAGTAATGTAATGTCGATCCGGCTTTTACAGCGTTACATAAGTTTTTAGTTCTTACATCTACAGAACGGTTTTGTTTTTATTTGGTGAACTCAATTACTTTCACTCAGCTTAACACCATGACTTAATGCGTGTGGTCGAAACGAGTCGAGAATGTCAGTATAGCACTACACTTAATATACAAGAAATGTCCTTAGGTATCTCAGTTGTCAAAGGGTCATATCCAATAGAGTAGAAAGTCGCAAAGACTTGTCGTTACTATTTTTTTAAATTGATAACGATTAATTATCAAACCAATTTTTAACAAATTTTAATTTAATGACATCTAGTGAAGAGTAGTTGTACTACATCAACATAAGAGAATTTAAAAAATATTGCTCGGTAATTTTGTTTTCATGGTTATAGATTAATTTAAGTGGTAAAGGACAGCAGGCCCATTCACACTATTTTAAAATGAAAGTGTATTACCTATTTAAAATTATTATTTTCACGAAAAACAAAAATAGTTAAGCTCTTCTAACAATACAGTTAAACGTTTAGTGACATCTAGCGCGCAGTAGTAATGCATTATTGAATGAAATGTTAAGAAATTAGGTGGCTTACGGACAGCCGTGTACTTACAAAAGTTTTAATAAAATATTTTTTAACATAAGTTTGTTAAAGTAGTAATAAAACAGATAATTTCATGTTAATAAAAGAAAATTATGAATAGAGTCATCTTTTGTACCATCCATAAACATTTTGTAGAATTTTGCTATGTTCAATTGACTTTTAGTCTTTAGTCTATGGGTACCGAACGCTTATGACAGATCTCAAGTGAAAAATTAGGGAAATATGAAGTAAAATATTTTCATTAATTTTGTGTTTTAAATGACCGCAGGAAAAGAAACAATGGGGTGAGTTAATTTTTATGCTTTAAGTTATAAATGTCGAAGGTTTTTTGGAAATCCAAAGAGATTTCACGTCAAAATTCATTCCTGTTAACACATTACTATAGGGTGGGGATGCATTTACCACTTCGAAGGGATATTTTTGGACAAAAAATAAATGCTTTTAATTATTAACATAAAAGAAGTGTATACTAAAATGAATGAAGAAATAAAATATTTAAAAATAAAAACAAAAAAAATAACTGTATTATTTTGCGTTTTAAAGCGCCGTTAAGTATTTCCGCTTAAATGATTATTTGCACATCGATTGAATGATTTTGCCCGACCGCAGAGTCGTTGGCCCTTCGGCCTTCTATTTATAAAGCCTGCGTTTTCTAGTTCATTAAATTGTACCAATTCATGTGCGCCTGGTATCCTGGTTATAACACAGAGTGGAATAACATAAATATATGACGATTTCCTCATTAATAATAAAAAGTTAAGAAAAAATATAAAAAAAATTAAAATAATATTTATTAAAAAAATCTTTTTTTCAAAAATAAATATTCACTGTCATGAATTACAAATTAAATTTTCAACAAGGAGCTAAAACTATTCCAAAGGTACTGTGGGAACATAATGTGAAGTCTTAAAAATCAATCTATCATCTCAATTCTATCATTCAATACTTATCATGGAAATGTATACACAACATATTGTAGGTTTTTTAAATCCAGATTGAAAACTTTTATAATATCACGTTACTGACATAGTAGTGACCTTATCAATAGTGATATGGGATCCAAGTTCAATTCCAGCTAGTCAGTATCTTTAAGATACTGTGTCGGCATATTCGAAACCTAAATGAGTGTTTCTGGTACCTATAAAATAGGAAATCGACTCTTAAGGCTGTTGAATATAGTGCTTACTTTTGACTGAGCGTTTCTTTAAATTAATTCAAAAAATACCAGTTTAATTTTAATTTATTTATATTTTAAATTTCGATCGTAGCAGGTGTATTGGTTGAGGCATGAAAGGAAATATTTATTTATACAATAAATACAAGTATTAATGATAAATACAACACAAATAATAAAAGCAAACATAATAATAAATACAATTATGTACTGAATTACTACAATAATAATTATACTTTTCTTTATTTACTACTAATTCCATTTCTAAATTAAATATCAGCTTAGATTTCTGCTGGTCTATGGTTGAATATGTTAAGTTGTAGTTTTATTGCTTAGGTTCCTTGCTAGACAAAAATAAATGAAGTATGTTGATCACAATGTCAGTAATCTTTCATGTGAATAATGCAGTAACAAATTTGTTTTCACAAAACATTGAAGTCAATTGTAATTCCGAATTACATTCAATACAAGCTGTACAATAATGAGAACAGCTCACACCACAATATGTTACAAAATAATGAACATACTACATTGTAAGGATTGATAATATTTATGTATGTAGATAGACACGCTTCCTATAATTATTTCATAGGTTTTCATGGCACCAGCAATGCATCATATTTTTATATTCCTAGAACAAAGTCTGATCTGTCTTCATAAAAAATCTTTTTTGTTGATCTTTCCTGTGTAGTTCTTTTCGTGTGGTCTAATGTCTATTTCATTTTGTTAGTTAAAATGATTTTGGTCTAAAATGTCTACTTAGACATTTTGTACGACAGTGTCACTTTGGCACTTAATGTTTCTATTATTATCTATTCTTGTATTTTTGTCAGTCTGTACATAAATAAATACTATTTAAAATGTTATCTTTGAAAAGTTTTAACAGTGGATGTCTGGATTTATGTTTCTAATGACTAGAAATGGGCTTCTCAATTATGAATTATGGGGCTTTTAGTTTATGGTTCATTTTTTATTATTGTGTGCAGGCAGACAAGAGGCAGCGTACGCACTGTGATTGCTATAGGCTGTAGAGCAAGAAATAAAAATAAATTGCAACATAAATGCTAGCACTTGAGATTGTTCTTAGATATGCATTACACTTTATCTCAATTCAAATGCTTTAGTAGGATATATGTATGTCTGCTTGTACTTTAAGAACCGAAATTAGTCCAAATGTATACAATAATATGCATGTAATGTATGTATAATAATATGTACATACTAGCTGTACCCACCCACTTCGCTAGGCATTTAAAATTAACATTATTATTTCTCACCCGCACAAATATTCTCATCATTAACGCCCCCGCAACTTGTGTAGGGAGTCCAACACTCATATAAATATTAAGTACATTAAGTACATGTATTTTCTACATGGATACCAAGTTTCAAGTCAATCGGATGCATGGTTCAGTAGTTATAAAGGAACATCCGTAAAAACCACTGTAGATTTATATATTCGGATAGATGTATGTAATAATCTTCAAAAAAATTACTGTATCACTATGTTGTTGACTTGCTGATTATTTTAGCCCGAAATGACATCCGAATGTTTGTTTGAATTACTGTAGAATTGAGTGGGTAAGTCATGTTTTTGTACTTTTATTATTGTTTTTAAAACAATCATGGTCCTGATGTATGTTAAAATTGCCCTTGTCAAACTATGTGAGGTCGCGCAGTATGGCCTCTTTTCCGTTTGGGGTCATCATACGCCATCTCTGCAATGCCACTCCTCTCCATCCACACGAAATCCATCCATCCAAGTCTTTTTAGGACTGTTCGTAATGAAAGAAACGAAAAATCTTATTGTAAATCTGTTTATGCAATTTACAATAGTTAGAGTTTCAATGCTGCATCCGAATTACTTCTGATAGTTAAGTAAACGTAAAATTTTATTATCGAAATATTTCAAGTGGCCGTTCGTCGGATTACAAAAAGATATCGTGTCGTCACACAATATCATTGCGTATTCCATATATTCCATCGATCGCTTTGTTATCGTTCGTCAGATATAGCCAAATATTGTTTTGCTAGTTCAAATAGAAAAGCGAAAGTATGCAGTGATGAATGTTATTTTATTAAAAACTTTGAACACCGTCGCACTCTTTGTAGACGGAATCATCCTTTTTGGGGTGCCTGAGAGAAATTGAGGGTCAGAAACCCAACCACGGTTTCTCCACAACCTTGTCTGGCGCGGGCTACCTTTGTTGGTTTTGGTTTTTCCTACCCATTCTAGTAACTTCGAGGGGCTATTCTAAATTCGCCGAATTAGTAGGTGAGCTCACGGGGCTCAAACCTGATGACGCTGCTAACTCGAACCCTAGCAAGAGCCGTGCTTCGCAGAATGTACCACCGGATCGGAAACGCGTCCCGCTGAGAGGATCCGGCGAGAAACTCAGTAGGCTATCTTTGTTAAGGATACTTGGCACCTACAGTTTTATGTAGTTTATCATATCGCTCTTATGTGCTGCATTCCTAATAGCTTCGTTCGTAACTTCATTAAAGTTTTATGTTTCTGGCGTTGTGATAAAGAGCTTTCTGTTGTTGTTCTTGCATTTTTTATACTAATTAATCTGGGTCTAAAGAACATGAATCGTATAGGCTGCTATGAGAAGCCTGGGTTAAATTTATTTTAAAATTGGGTTAAAGTACTATTGCTATTCTTTTTTTGTCTGCCTGTTGTTAGTAACCTCGTGGGGTTATGTTAGCTTCCCCAAACGTGTAGGTGTCTTAGCAAGAGCAGTGCTTCACTACTACCACCGCTTCTACCACCGGATCGGAATCACGACCCACTGATCAGATCCGGTGAGACGGAATCGACGAGAACAGCGACCGGTGCTTAGAATTCCTGAAAGCATCGATACGGTATCGGGAACATCCAACGTTTTTAGTGAGAAGACGACTGTTTATCGTTTGACCCTTTTGTTACGGTAATACTCTGGAACTATTAAAAAATTGATACTCTGACTTTGTACTATACTATGCGTTTTGTGTGAGAAGTCATAGATTTGTAATGAAATACGTACTCAGCAAATGTTCACGATTGACTTCCACGGTGAAGGAATAACATCGTGTAATGAAAATCAAAACCCGCAAAATTATAATTTGCGTAATTACTGGTGGTAGGACGTCTTGTGAGTCCGCGCGGGTTGATATCACCACCCTGCCTATGTGAAGCAGTAATGCGTTTCCGTTTGAAGGGCGGGGCAGCCGTTGTAACTATACTGAGACCTTAGAACTTATCTCAAGGTGGGTGGCGCATTTACGTCGTAGATGTCTATGGGCTTCAGTAACCACTTAACACCAGGTGGGCTGTAAGCTCGTCCACCCACCTAAGCAATAAAAAAAAAAGGTGTGGCACTCGGGAACTGCCGCGGTAAAGCTATTGTATAGCATTTTTTATCAACTTATGCAATTATAATTAGACAATGATAATTTAATATTCAAACAATAATAAAACAAGACCACGCTATATTAAACATTAATAAAAGCAAAAAAATAACTGTCCCCTTCACACTCATAAGCTAGACCGCGCGAGAGAGAGATGGGCAGACTTTTCATGATGCGCATGCAGTGTGACGTCACACCAGGCGCTTATTAAGCGCAACGTGTGAATGTGTTGAACGCGAGCTACATAGTAGGCGTAGTGGGGGTGTCAGGTTATTTTCGTTACAGAATTACTTGATTCAGTCGCCGCGCTCAGAGCCCGCGATAAAATCTATGCAATAGCATAAAATCTACTCTGGACAAGGCGGCTCAGTTTTTTTTTTTTAATTCTTGTCTAACGTAAAGTATGTTCAGGAACGCTCCTGTTTGGCGATGTCCTGTCAGTGATGTTGACATTGTTAATGGAACATGCGTCGGCTGTGTGTAATCGCACGCTTGTCCGTCAACGTAAATAATAAGAACAAATATAACAAGTTGTATCGGAACCCGTCGGGTGTGTTTGTTCACTCTACACCTGTCCGTACTCCGTACACGCAGAGCGCTAAATTTAGTTTTGTTTAACCACAGACTGGCTGTCTGTCGATATAATAATGAATGTAGTTTGCCACGTTTCGCCGTGCTATTTATTGAGATTAGAGTTCAATAACTTCAGGCCTTTTGTGTGACGGAAAATTTTATTTTTTATATTTAACTACTTTACTGGCGGTAGGACGTCTTGTGAGTCCGCACGAGTGGGTAACACCACCCTGCCTATTTCTGTCGTGAAGCAGTAATGCGTTTCGGTTTGAAGGGTGGGGCAGCCGTTGTAACTATACTGAGACCTTAGAACTTATATCTCAAGGTGGGTGGCGGCATTTACGTTGTAGATGTCTATGGGCTCCGGTAACCGTTTAACACCAGGTGGGCCGTGAGTTGAAATTTGTGGATACAACAGATTTTTCAAATACACAGTCCACTGAGTTTCTCGCCGGATCTTCTCAGTGGGTCGCGTTTCCGATCCTGTGGTAGATTCTGCCAAGCATTGCTCTTGCTAAGGCCTGTGTTAGCAACATTTCCGGTTTGAGCCCCGAGAGCTCACCTACACGCTAGGGTAACGCTGATATAGCCTCTCAATGCTATCGGCATAGGTAGGAAGCAAAAAGAAAGTTATGAGACAGATTCTCATTTATATATACTATAGATTATTACACGTATGTTAGGAATTAGACATGCACACAACCACAATGTATATCATGTAACAAAAATATCACTAACTAGCGACCCGCCCTCGTTTCGCTTCGGAAACATTATAACACACATGAAACAAAAAAAAAATTAAAAAAAAAATTAAAAAAAGTAGCCTATGTTCATCAGGGACAATGTCGGCTTCTAATGGAAAAAGAATTTTTCAAATCGGTCCAGTAGTTTCGGAGCCTATTCGAAACAAACAAACAAACAAATCTTTCCTCTTTATAATATTAGTATAGATTAGTATAGATGTATCAAAGCGGGTGGCTTACCATACGTCTAGTTAACTAACACTTATTACTACACCTTGCAATTGACAAGAAGCGAGAGTTTAGTTGTAGACCTTATTTATATTTACGAAATATATCAACTGCGGAAATTGAATCGGCGACGAATACGTTGCTAAAACAGATTCTCCGGTGGCCGGGAGCTAGGGGGTTTCCGGCGACCTTCAGCGGGCTACTGATAAACATCGTGGGAGTCACACCCACGCGGTCTCTTCCCTTCGTGGTCTAGATTTAGCCAATTATAATACACAACAATACAATACAAAGTGAAATTTAAATAGTTTTCTCGAATATCCGCCTATTTATTTATATATTAATACGTGAAGCAAAACCCTCTTTTAACGAAAATTGCGCCGCTGGAGGAGTATGAAATTTCCCACACTTATAGAGAATACTAGCCGTACTCGCCCGCTTCACTGCGCATTTAAAATTAACATTATTATTTATTGTCCTTTATGTTATAATTAGGGAGTCCAACACTCATATAAATATTAGCCTATCCATTAAGTACATGTATTTTCTACACGGACACAAAGTTTCAAGTCAATCGGATGCATGGTTCAGTAGTTATAACGCAACATCCGTAAAAACCACTAGATTTATAGATAAGTATAGATTATAGATACTTGGTCGGTAGGCAGCGGCTTGGTCGGTAGGCAGCGGCTTGGCTCTGCCCCTGGCATTGCTGAAGTCCATGGGCGACGGTAACCACTCACCATCAGGTGGGCCGTATGCTCGTCTGCCTACAAAGGCAATAAAAAAAAAGATAGATAGAGAAGAGAAGAGTGCAGAAAGCTAATTAAAAAAAAAAAGTTATTCATATATAAATCAATAAATTAATAAAAAAACATTACACACATTACCATGTATTTGACACATACCCGCATATATACTCCTTTATTTATCGTTAAAGACTGGTAAAATTAAGAATAGATTATATTATTAAAATTCGTCTTTAATATTATTTGTCTAGGTATAGTGTAGCCTTGGCGAAATCTGTGATTAAATAAGTATAAGTCTTGGCTAACAGAACCATAATAATTGTCAATTAATTATAGTCGAATTTCGACCCAGGGGACCACTAGTAATATATTAATTAGTAGTCCTTCCTGGTAATACGTCACGCCTTATTACTGCCTTTTCCATCCAATTGATGGAATCCTTTCCACGTGTATCCTGATGTCAACAAATGAACGTGCAGAAAGACTAAACTGCTTTTGCTGATGCTTGGGTATATGCTCAATATATTCACAAATGGCCATTGGATTTGCGAGACTTGTAACAGGCCTTTTGCTACTAGGGTTTGGTGATTTTTTGATATATATATAGGTATATATTCATAGCAAATAGATTGGTAACCGCCATGTTACTTTAATATTATTTTAACGGATGACCGTTGGGGCCAGAAAGTTCTTGAGTGGCGACCACATACCGGAAGACATGGCGTGGGTACGCCTCCCACAAGATGGACCGACCATCTATTGAGGTTCGCGGGGATCCGCTGGATGCGGGCAGCGCAGGACTGGTCTTTGTGGCGAGGTTTGGGAGAGGCCTATGTCCAGCAGTGGACGTCTGTGAGCTGATAAGAAGATGTTACTTGATAATAATAAAAGGCTCTCTAAAGAGATGATGGTTCTGTCATTCAAAACATTACACGTAGTTTAATTGGTGCTACTTAGAAATGGTATAGTGTGTTGTGAGTCATCGCGGGTAGGTGAAAATTTGTTGTCTTTCTGTTAGGGGGTAACCGACGGCTTAAGGCATTTGAGACGTATCTTAACTCATTGTACGTCGGCTCCGCGAAAACGCGGGATTTTTTTGCTTAGTAATCTGCGTTCTGTTGCCATGATTACTTCCATTTTTATACGCTTTTATGAGCTTCAGACGTATGTATGTAACGGAATATTTGAACATGATTTAGACCCCCTTCAAAACGTTGAATTGACTCGAAATTTGGTATACTTATTAAGGACCGACGACAATTCAATACATAACAAAATATTGAAAAAAAAAAACATTGAAAAAGTTGAAATTCAACTAAAAAATGAAAAGTAAATACTTAATAGTTTAAAAAAACTAACAAATTTATAGAAAATCCAACTAAAAAAACCGTACGCCTTTTTACAATAAAATCATTTTTTCTTACACTATTTTTAATTCAAATTTATTAAAATTTATTTTTTATTTTTTAGTTGGATTTTCCATAAATTTCTTAGTTTTTTTAAACTATTATTTTAAACTTATTTATTGCTTTACGAAAATGTAAAAAAATTTAAATACATATATTCTTCACGTACTCATTGATTGTAAATACGCGAATCATGACGGCGCCCAGGTTTTAAGCTGTCGATACGGTGCCGACGTTCAGTATGTAAATGTCTCAGATGCCAAATGTTATCCGCTTTTTGGGTGCAACTGAGGATCAGTAAACGGAAGTAAAGGCAACAGTTTATGTCTTGTTTCAGTGAGCAGCCGATATTCACTTGCAAAGCCCACGTGTTCCACATAGATCCCAAGACGAAACGGTCATGGATGTCGGCCAGTTCTGCAGCGGTTTCCGTATCGTTCTTCTACGATTCGTCGAGGAACCTCTACCGCATCATCAGCGTTGAAGGAACCAAGGTATTTATTTATTTATTTGGGAAACAAACAGTACAATACAAACATATAATATTTAAAAAAATAGCTAAAACAATAACCAAATATGTTTCCACAATTAAAATCACATATAGGTAGAAAGTGAACAGAGAAGAGGAATTTAGAAATTTAAGTTACAAAAAAAACAAAAGCAGCACAATACGCTCATATTATTTTGTACATCAACTTACAATATAAAACTATAATACTCATCGGACTAAATCACCTTATAAATATTTTAAAATAGCTTTTCTATGTTTTATTACTGACATAGGAGGGGGAGTTTCGTGATTGTTATAGTGGTGGCGTTTGCTAAATACACCCGGAAATACCGCCCTTGTATCAAGCACAACCAGCCCCTCTGCTGAAGATTTTTCTTTTCCTCCCTTGTAGAATATGGGGCTATTCCAGTTACGCCCGAATGGGTAGATGAGCTCACCGGCTCAACCTGAGAGAATTTGCTAACACTAGCCCTAGCAAGAGCAGTGCTTCGCAGAGTCTACCGCCGGATCGGAATCGCGACCCACGGAAAAGATCCGGCGAGAAACTCAGTGGGCTTAGATGTACCCTCTCCAATTACAAACACAAACCCTTAGCCAAACTTTGACAAGCCGTTTCGGGTTTCAATATAACCGAGTGACTTCCACGGTGAAGGACTAGCATCGTGTAATAGAAATCAAACCCGCAAAAATTATAATTTGCGTAATTAATTGTGTTAGGACCTCTTGTGAGTCCGCACGGGTAGGTACCAACGCCCTGCCTATTTCTGCCGTGAAGCGTTTCGGTTTGAAGGGCGGGGCAGCCGTTGTAACTATACTGAGACCAATTTTGAAGTGAAAACTTCTTTAGAATCGTTGTGATTTCAAACCGGATGCAACGGAAAAAACGACAGGTAAGAGACACAAATACAAAAATGTGTAGGATGAAGCCAGCAAAGAATGAGACAGAAATATACATACTATTTAATACAGCGCCATCTGTGAGATTTTTTAATACTAACGTGTGTATGAAAGCTCTTGTAGTGAATTTTAATTTAGGATTATACGTGAAATTAAAATATCAATTCACAGAGGGCGCTACCTTACAATTATTTACTAATAACAAAATTTTACATATACTTAAGACGTTTAGGATAATTGTATTTTAATTTTGGAAGGTTTCACTTCTACCATGTGTGAATTGCACACATTTTGTATTTGTTTTTTTTGCCAGCCACCGTGAGATATCTCAACCACCCACACCAGGTGGGCTCTAAGCTCGTCCACCCATCTAAGCAATAAAAATAAAATAACTGAAGTCCACAGTCGGTGGTGATAGGTCTTTATTGTCCGACAGGCGGTGATCAACAGCACGATAACGGCCAACATGACCTTTACGAAGACATCCCAGAAGTTCGGGCAGTGGAGTGACGTCAGAGCGAACACTGTCTACGGCCTCGGCTTCGCTTCTGAAGCCGAACTCGGAAAGGTGAGAAGGAACTGTGATATCTATTTTCAGAGGACCTCCTCCAGGTCTAATTGATGCTATCAGATCGGTTATAGGCTTACGACTTGGCTCTGCCCCTGGCATTGCTTCTACCCATGGACGACGGTAACCACTCACCATCAGGTGGGCCGTACGCTCGTTTGACTACCAGAGCAATAAAAACAAAGATTTCACGAAAAACCCAATAGAAAAAACCATAGACGCAATTGTTTGAATTCCGTAATCCACCTAGTGATATAATAAAGTAATAGTCTCAAGGCGGGTGGCGTATTTACGTTGTAGATGTCTATGGGCTCCGGTAACCACTTAACACCAGGTGGGCTGTGAGCTCGGCCACCCATTTGCAATAAAAAAGTCTTGATTAATATCTTATCTGAAACGCATGTTTAGTCCGATTATGATGATGGCATTGAGATGTGTACTAAACTGTATCAAATGATAGTACAGTCGTTTATGGAGAAGTGGGCTATGAGCAGAGCCAAGTCGTTGCCCATCGAAAATGACTTAATTCTCCGTCGATTATTTCTTTAATTTATTTAATTAGCGTTAGAAATGATGTTCAGCTTGGTTGCTCATCAGAGAATTTTGATGACCATGCATAACTAAGTAGCATTAATTAAACAGCAGTTTCATTGTTCCTTGATATAGTTCATGGCAGGTATTTTAGGCTGGTATGGTACTGTAGGGGAATGATACCCCGCCCCGCTTAGCTGCTTACTATGCAGTTATAGTAGTGAGCAGCATGCGTTAGTTAGTGAGCGGTTAACATGCAGCGATTCACCGCGCTCGCTGACGCGAATAAGCATACAATTATACTCAGTGTTTTATTGACCACTCTGATGAGGTTTCCGGAGGGGAGCGCACAATAAACCCTCCACATCATAAAACCTCACAGTACCAGTGTTTTACAAATAGCTATCTCGAAGCGTTCGTCCTATCTAGAAGTACCGTCCCAAGTGGGTCCCTGTCTAGTATAGAAAATATTGTAATTCCAGTTTATCGAGAAGTTTCAAGAGGTGAAGGAAGCGATCCAGGCCCAGCAGTGCGGCGTCGCGGGTAAAGGCGTGAACGGCAACAGCGGGGCCGCCACGCCCGTCGCCAGCGCCACCGCCAGCCCGCTGCTGGCCGCCCGCCCCGCGCCCGACGACCAGCCTCCGGCCGTGGTGAGTCAGCGCATTGCCCCCAGCACGGGGAACCGGCCGTGGTGAGAACGCGCGCCGCCCCCTGCGTGGGGGACCGGCTGTGATGAGTCCCTGCACAGGGGGACCGGCCGTGGTGAGTCCCTGCAAGGGGGACCGACCGCACCGCATGTTACAAGGTGAACGGGAGCATACACGTTGATGTCGCTTAAGACCAGTGTCTTTACTTTCTCGATACCGTAAAAGCTAACTCTTATTTGTATATAGTGGGAACAGCGCCCCTAGCGGCAAACTCTATACAAATTTGAGTTAACTTGGCACACAGGTAAGCCATGAGCTCGCTCACTGTTCTAAGCAATAAACGAACGAATCTATTAGTAAAATACCTACACAAATACTTAAAATATGTCCCACGGGTTGGGTTGAGGATAGACATTTGTACATCACAAGAGTGTAGTGGTAAGTGACATGGTCACTACACAAGGGGGTCGCGGGTTCGAATCCCGCCAAGGGAAGATATTTGTATGATAAATATAAATGTCTTTTCCAGGGTTATGGATGTATATTAAATATATGAATGTGTATAATAAAAATCTTACATTTATTTCCGTTATCTGGTACCTGTAACACAAGTTTTTTACGAACTTATCATGGGACCAGTTAACGTGGTGTGATTGTTAATAAATATTTATTTGTTATTATTATTATATTTCAGTAAATCGAATTGGGCTTTAATTGTTTATGGCTTTGGTCGTGAATTGAGTGAAGCCATTGCAGTATTTCATTCCCGATCCTGCGGACAGAATGGAAAGCAATCGACGTCGCCCAAAACACGTCATTTCGGATCCTCCCGATCCACTAACGGTGCTTCTAGGTACTTCAAGCACCGGTCACCGTTCTCGTCGAACCCGTCGCTTGCGACGAAGGGCTCGACGAGTAAATTAACCCTCAGACACAGCCCACTGAGTTTCTCGCCGGGTCTTTTGATTCGGTGGTAGATTCTTCTAAGCACTGCTCTTGCTAGGGTTCGTGTTAGCAACGTCGTCAGGTTTGAGCCCCGTGAGCTCACCTACTAGTTAAGGTTACGCTGAAATAGCCTCTCAAGGCTCTCAGCTTAGGTAGGACAAAAAAAAGGTTATTGTATTGGTATGAGCAGGCCACCTCGCTTTGACAGTGGCAAGTCAAAGACCATACACTGTCTGAGTCTGTCGACCAGTACTGCTCACAGTTGATCAGAGACCACAAAAAGACTAGGTTAGAAGAGAAGTAAAATATAATTTTATTAATTGTAGTATAATTTGTTGCAGCCCAACAAACCAGAGACGGATGAGATGGTCGTTCACCAGAGAGCTCACTCTGTGTCTTCTACCATACAGGTAAGCGAAGGGTGTTTATTGGGCTGAAAAAAAATCAAACCTGATAATAGATACCTAGTCGAATAAATAATTAAAAAATATTTTTTTTTAATCACTGAGGGTAATAAGTAATAGGATATGATTAATATAATATAATTGTATCGTCATTGGTGGGACTTAACAAGACGGATTTATAAAAGCATTTTTTTTAGCTAAAATGTTAATACCTTAAGTGATGACCGGAACCCATAGACATCAACCACCACGTCAATGCCACCGCCCCTCTCGAGATATGAGATGGGTGGCGTTTGAAGTCGTCGTGACCTAAAGGATAAGACGTCCGGTGCATTCGTGTTGAGCGATGCACCGGTGTTCGAATCCCGCAGGCGGGTACAAATTTTTCCAATGAGATACGTACTCATCAAATGTTCACGATTGACTTCCACGGTGTAGGAATAACATCGTGTAATTAAAATGAAACCCGCAAAATTATGATTTGCGTAATTACTGGTGGTAGGACGTCTTGTGAGTCCGCACGGGTAGGTATCACCGCCCCGCTTATTTCTGCCGTGAAGCAGTAATGCGTTTCGGTTTGAAGGGTGGGGCAGCCGTTGTAACTATGCTTGAGATCTTAGAACTTTTATCTCAAGGTGGGTGGCGCATTTACGTTATAGATGTCTATGGGCTCCAGTAACCAAGTAACACCGGTGGGCTGTGCTCGTCTACCCATCTAAGCAATAAAAAAAAAGATGGTCGTAATTTTAAATGTAAAACAGCAATCTACAGCAAAGTCGCACAAACCCCGAGCAGGAGGAGGTCGTGAAGGCGGGCATTCCGATTGCATTACATTGCGTGTTCTGTTTAAAATATTAGTTACAAAAAAAAAGATCGTCTCATATCGTCTTTTTGCATTAAAAGTGTACAATTTCCAAAAATATTCGAATTTGAGTTAATATGTGCTGTGAATGTACCACCTACAATATGCGGAATCATTAGGTATCACTAGTATTTTACTCATAAATACTGTCAAAAGAGCGTAGTTTAGTTTTAGTTTTTTTTTTGTTTAAGTACCTATGTTTTGACTACTATTAACAAAATTAATACATAATTTTATCTTACTTTAAATGACAGATAATGTAACTGGTAAAAAATAAAATAAAAATGTTGCAAAGATGATTGATATTACAAATATCACATGTTTTAAACCTTTAAAACACTCTCCTCTAAAATTTGCAAGTTTTTTTTTTTAATTTTTTTTTCTTTGTTGGTTGGACGAGCTCACAGCCCAGCTGGTATTAAGTGGTTACTGGAGCCCATAGACATCTACAACGTAAATGCGCCACCCGCCTTGAGATATAAGCTGTAAGGTCTCAGTATAGTTACAACGGCTGCCCCACCCTTCAAGCCGAAACGCATTACTGCTTCACCGCAGAAATAGGCAGGGCGGTGGCACCTACCCGCGCGGACTCATAACAGGTCCTACCACCAGTAATTGTACAGTTTTAATGCGAGAAGACGATATGTAAACATTTTCGTTTTTAAATAGACGACTGCGGTATACTCTCCTTATGCAGGTAGTTGGATGATAACGATTTCGTAAACGTATGTGACGTATGTGTCGGTGTTCGCTCTTCTCAGGGCGGCTACGCGACGGTGGGTCGCGCGCCCCGCGGCCCCCTGCCCCCCGCCGCGCCCCCCGCGCCCGAGCCCCCCGCGCCCGAGACCGCGGAGCAGCAGCTGCGCTACGAGAACGATCGACTCAAGCTCGCGCTGGCGCAGAGGTAACCCTATACTAGTCACCTCGAGGGGTCGCTTACGACGAAGAGCTCGACGGGTAAATGTAACCCACAGACAGCCCGCTGAGCTTCTCGGCGGATCTTCTCAGTGGGTGGTAGATCCGGTGGTAGATTCTGCGAAGCACTGCTCTTGGTAGGGCCAGTGTTAGCAACATCGTCAGGTTTGAGCCCCGTGAGCTCACCTACTAGTTTAGGTTACGTTGAAATAGCCTCTCAAGGCTATCAGCTTAGGTAGGAAAAAAAAAGCGAGCGAGTCGCCGTATCAGACAGAACGCTCCTGCGTAATATACGCTCTGAGTTAACATTACTGGTTTTATTGACTTACGAAGACCACCCGCTTATCATGTCGCTACCCGAAAGTGGAAATACTCCCCACAAGCAACCAGCACCTATTCGCCCTGTGACGGTGATATGGTCTCTCTATACCATCAGCTTGTAGGAAAAAAAAAGATGGGTTCTTCATCGAACTACTGAACCACGGGTCCGCTGAAAGGAAGCGAATTATGTTTTTTTTTAATTCTTTAGATGGGTGGACGAGTTCACAGCCTACCTGATGTTAAGTGATTACCGGTGCCCATAGACACCTATAACATAAATACCGCCCACCACCTTGACATATGAGTTCTAAGGTCTCAGTAAATCACATCGGCTGCCCCACCCTTCAAACCGAAACGCATTACTGCTTCACGGCAGGAATAGGCAGGGTGGTGGTACCTACCCGTGCGGACTCACAAGAGGTCCTACCAGCAGTAAACCTTACTCGGGCAGATTCAATGCTACATGCGAACTTGGAGCTGGTATCTTGTAATGACTGAAGTCATCGTGGCCTAAATGATAAAACGCCCGGTATACTCGCGTTGAACGATGCGGCTGTGCCGGTATTCAAATCTCACAGACAAGAGCTAATTTGTCCAGACGACAAAGGCATAAGATCTTTATGCATAAAAAAATTGTGTCACGTTGTTTGTCCGCGATGAACTTTTCAACTAATGAATATAATTGAATTAAACTTCGCAGACTATGTGTAGTTTGGTCCAACTTGAGATATAGGATAGTTCTTATGTACATTTATAATCATATTATTTTTATATGGCAGTTATTTAAAGGAAGGAATTTTGCGGTAATTGTTTTACTTTGTTAATTAAGGTTTTTCTTAGGTGTAATCAACAAACCATCGTTATGGTTTGTTGATGGCTTAGGGTCTGTGAAAGTGCACAAATGTGCGACACTGAAACAAAATCGCTGGAAGTAACTTCTTGGCTTTTTCAAAAAAAGTCCACTGAAAAGTCTCAGTAACCAACATTTTACTGAGACTAAATTCCTTTCCATCTCATATCGATTTATTTGATTTTATCCCAATTGATAAAATTCTCAAATTAATTAACTTTATATCATTTTTCATATCAAAACGGAATTTAAGAAGAAAATTTAAGTTTTGGCTTAAAGGTCTCGTTACCAGGCCATAAAATCTTAAAAGTAATTATTTTTTTATTACAGAGGGCTGGCTATCTGTGAGCTCTGTAATATTCTAACAGATGGCAGTGTTAGCTAATTTAAAGAATTAATGCTTTTGTATTCGGCTTCGGTCAGTATTTAACAGATGGCGCTATATTCAAAGTCTAAACTTTGTTTTAAATTATCTGTATATACTCGAATAGTGATCGATTTTTATCTCCTGTGCAATCCTGAGCCACGGATCCGATTGTGATACAACACGGTGCAATTGTAGTAGGAGGGGCTTTAGGCCTTTGCCATCGATCTTTTTCTTACAACCAGCCATTGTCTTAGCGAATCGACACCGGCTTCTCCAATCACGTTATGAAAATCAATTCTAATTATACGTCTTGTGAGTCCGCCAGATTTTGTTCTGTTGGCTGAGGCTTTGGTTGACAGGGGGTGTCCTGGTGAAACGGGAAAGGCCTCCGGGCCACCAGTAATGCTTCCTTCACAGTTAGTTCTATTTCGGTAGGCAGCGGCTTGGCTCTGCCCCTGGTATTTCTGGAGTCTATTGGCGACGGTAACCACTACCATCAGGTGGGCCGTACGCTCGTCTGCCTATTAGGGCAATAAAGCTAAAAAACAAAAAGTTTACCCTATTGTTGTGACCACCGGTGATCACACAATGCCAGGGCTCACTTCGTATTAACTTCATTTGGAGCGTTAAATCTGATCCAAGAACATCCAAGAAGTCGCCGTTGCCTAGTGAAGTCTTCGTGGCCTAAAGGATAAGTCGTTGGTGCATTCGTGTTGAGCGATGCGCCGGTGTTCGAATCTTAGGCGGGTACCAATTTTTCTAATGAAATACGTACTCAACAAATGTTCACGATTGATTTCCACGGTGAAGGAATAACATCGTGTAATAAAAATCAAAATTATAATTTGCGTAATTACTGGTGGTAGGACCTCTTGTAAGTCCGCGCGGGTAGGTACCACCACCCTGCCTATTTCTGCCGCGAAGCAGTAATGTGTTTCGCTTTGAAGAGTAGGGCAGCCGTTTTAACTATACTTGAGACCTTAGAACTTATATCTCAAGGTGGGTGGCGCATTAACGTTGTAGATGTCTATGGGCTCCAGTTAACCACTTAACACCAGGTGGGCTGTGAGCTCGTCCACCCATCTAAGTAATAATAAAAAAAACCCAAAAAAAAATCCGAGACCGTGAGTGTAATGATCAGGAAACACTGGCGAATTTTAAATCTCTAGAACATAGTCCAAATAAAACTATAAAATTCATAACGATTCTTTAATTTTAATTTCAAAGCATTTGTTTTCTTTGTACAGAACTTAAAAGTAACAACAAATAAATGAGTCGTCTATTATCAAAGGTGGCAATCTGTGCATTTGGACAAAAAAATGTTATTGATATGTCAATACAGATTGATTTGAATATAATCGTCTCCTTCAAAGAATACGGTTCAAAACCTGCATTAAATAAAGGTTAATACTTAACCTGTTATTTATCTAAGATGTCGTTCAGAAGAGTTTTGTGACTGCCAATGGAATACAAAGTCAATAATTCGTTTTTCTGATTTACCAATAATTGTCCAAAAGTCACATTGCCGGCTTTGATAATAGTCGACTCAAATGTAACTACGCAGTCTCATAGTCTTATCAACGTTAAGACTTCAGAAATACACACAATAACATTGCCTATATCAGTACTTAGTGGACTTGTAGTCTGGCAATAACTTATGGTCTTGTTCAGAACGGAAGACTTATCGAAGCCCATAGAACGTTTATAATGAGCTTATATTAACTATACTACAGCGTTTTTTGCTTTTTCGAATGATTACGAATAATATTTCGAGACGGTCTTCTTGGAACAGCCTTATAAGCCTCTGTTAACTCATCATGAATAAGACCATTAGTGCAGTTATAACAATTTAGTGGGAACTTGTAATTTTAGTTTTTATTCACTCATTATATACTGTCTGTTGTATGTGCCAAATATAGTATTTAAGTCCCTCAGGCTTAAAGTAATCTAAAAATCAATCAATTATATAAAGCATTATTTTAAATTTGGTCCTTTTAAACTACTATTATTAGCTTACATTGTTTACATTTTAAAATATACGGATAGGAGTGATCAAAAAAATAATTTGTTGTACATTACATTAGCGAAATCATCGCAAGGACATTCAAGAATAAATAGGAAAACGTAAAAACAACTTAACTAAATAACAATTATAATACCAATCGTATTTTCTTATACAACTATAATAACATCTAGACTTTGTCAGGGAGCAGTTAGTTATCTTTGTTGCATCGACGATTTGACTGTCGGTTGTAATTATATAGTTGCATTGAAATGTTAAATTTCGATACCTTTGTGGCGGTAATTGAGTGTTATCCAATCACCGTCCTCGTCGAACCCGTCGCTTACGACGAAGGGCTCGACGAGCGAACTAACCCATAGACACAGCCCACTGAGTTTCTCGCCGGATCTTCTCAGTGGGTCGCGTTTCCGATCCGGTGGTAGATTCTGCGAAGCACTGCTCTTGCTAGGGTCAGTGTTAGCATCACTGCGGCTTGAGCCCCGTGAGCTCACCTACTAGTTAAGGTTACGCTGAAATAGCCTCTCAAGGCTATCGGCTTAGGTAGGAGATGAGTGTTATTTAATCTTGCCGTTCCGAAAAGGAAACCAAAGTTAGCAATAGCCGATTGGCCCTTTTAAAGGGTTTAGATACCAACCGCTCAAAACCTGGGCGCCGACATTATTCTCTTGCTTACTATCAATGAGTACGCTAAGAAAATATTTAATTTTTTTGTAAAAAATAATAAAAACGAAAATCGGCGTAATAACGGTAACAGAAGGCAAATTACCATGAAAAATAATCCCGTATAAAGCTGCTTTCAGACTATGCTATAATATAGCACATAGCACATAGCTCATAGCACAATATCGCGCACCATACTTTGTTATGGACACGTTCACACTGTACTGTACTATATATTATTGGCTAAGTATACGCTGCTATACTATACGGTACGATAGTATAGCGTAGTCTGAAAGCAGCTTTATCGCAGGGCTGGCGTACAATGCGTTAAAACGTTCTATGCCCTAAACGCATTAAAATTCTTCAACTACCCACATAATTTAAAATAGATATCTGAATGCCCTAATGGAAGCTTTTAGATGCATTAAGGTATTTTGAATTCCGATATTGGATCTAACGAGTCACAACCGATTTTTGTATTAATCATGATAACCGACAGTAAAATCAGTCGACGTTGTACCTACTTATTGCCTTAGTGTTCGAAACTGGCCGATATCGGAGCGTAACCCTCGTCGAAATGTCCGTAGTCGTGCTGGTATTGGACCGGCTCGTGGGCTGGCTTGGCGTGGTACTCCTCGTGCTTGGGGGTGCCTATCTTGTGCACGACGGCGTTGAAGCCGTTCTTATCGTCGGCTTCATATTCGACGACGCGTTTTGTGCCATCTGTCTCGACCAGGGTGTAGGTTCCTAGAGACATTCGCCAAGAAAGCGTCACGTTTTTTAATTGCTTAGATGGGTGGACGGGCTCACAGGCCACCTGGTGTTAAGTGGTTACTGGAGCCCATAGACATCTACCACGTACCACCAATCTTGAGATATAAGTTGTAAAGTCTCAGTATAGTTGCAACGGCTGCCCCACCCAAGAGGTCCTGTCACCAGTAAAACCGTAACCGATAGATCATCTGCGATTTGAATTCGGTTATTCAAGTTCAAAATGGGAATACAGTGAAGGCTCCTTCATTCGCGTTTTTACTATTTGCGGATTATAAAAAAAAAAAAAAACCGAATTCCTATCTATCTTCATGGCTAAAGATTTATTTATTCGCGGATCTAATTGGTATATACACATTGATAAAAAGGATTCCAATATGTCGGTATCCAACCGAATATCCTTTATAGAAGCGTCGTCAAAAGGACTAATAAAAAAAACTAAAACGGTCTTATACAGTGTGTCCCAAAAAATAGTGTCAATCCGAAGTCCAGAAGTAAAGCATCACTAGGGTTATCCGTATTACCCCCATATAGGTATGATCCGCGATTTTTGATAGTTTACGAGCTATACTAATTTTTTTTCTCTGATGTGGCACTTTTTGGTCACTGTGACGCGAATAGTTAAGGTACATGCTTCGTTTTATTTTTATTTTTAGATAAACACTAGGCCTAACTGATTCAGAACTATTTACATCGATAATACTAGTGTAACTCATTAAAAAGATTTATTGAAACTTAAAAAGTCATAAACGCCCTATTTTTTCTAAACTTTGAAGCCCATGTTTTTATTTTGTCATTCTAAGAACGTATCCCCTATAATCCCATATATATCAATTACCATTCCACATTCACAGTTTCTGTATTGGTGGCATATTTATGGACCATATGCCCCGCGAATATAGAGCTTTTACCGTACGCAAGTATAAAATTGATGCAACTACATAATGTCTTTTGTTTACTAAGATAGAGATGCTTTACCTTTAACCTTGTCACCGTCTCTAGTCTCCCAGTGTTCTTTCTCGTCGCCAGTGTGAGGATCTTTTACGGAATAGTCGAAAGAATATTTCGGATGTGCCTAGAACATATATAGTACATATTTATCAATTACTAAGATTATCGATGATTATTTTTGACTGGTAGTTGAGCGTTTTGTGAGCCCGCACGGGTAGGTACCACCACCCTGTCGATTTCCACCACGAAGCAGCAAGCCAGCCAGTAAAAACTGATAGTTATAACTCATGTTTGAAGGTGAGTGGCTGCATTTATGTTGTTAATGACTGTGGACTTTGGTGACTGCTTGACACCAGCATGGCCTTGAGCTCGCCCACTCATAAAAATAAATAAATAAATGACTATAGATATGAAATTCTGAAAAAAAAACCGCAAATTTTCTTTCAATGCTTGTAGTGGAATCGTTCTCTTAATTAAATATTGTTTGTAGGGTAGGTAGTTTTTTTTTTATTGGTAATGTTGCGTGTGTGTAAAACGATACATGACCCTCGTGTAAAGTGGTCGTGGGAGAAATAGATATCACAATTTGATTATCTTAAGTCTTTATTGTATTTTTTAACGAACATACCTTAAACAGGACCGTCGTACCCATGACGGGTTCCTATTATACTTCATAAACACCAATATCAAAACTGTCGATCGATTCCTTTTATGAATATTAAAGGAATTGCAATTGTAGTCTGATTTTATTATCGTTTTTTGTACGGCACGCAATGAATGTAAGAGATGCGCAAGGTCATCGACCCCTGTAATGCGTTTTTTTTCCGTGACCACTGCTTCTTTCTTTAAATTGTAACTTTACTAACAAATTCGCAAAAAATCAAGTTTATGTTTAGAAAATGAATAGTGCTTACTCGTTTTGCTTAATATATTATGAATTGGGCTTGTAGAACGGGACAATGACAAATATTAATTGAAAAAAAAAATACCCTTCAAAGTGCTGGTAATACTAACATGGTAATCCAGTTCATATTCTTGGCCGTGGTGTTCGTCGGATGCTTGGTGCTGTTGATGAGAAATAGGCTTGTGATGGTAGCCCTCGAAGCCTCCGAAGTCTTCGTATTGGGCCAAGGCCGATCCCACTACCAGCAATAGAGCGAAGGTTTTCTGAAATCCAAAAAAATGTATGATAAATATTTCTCAAATAGTCCCGTTTGTTTTGAGGTAGATTCAGAACTATGGCTTAGGATAAAGCGACGTTCGAGCCGAAACTATGTATGTATGTATCATAATTCATTCATTAGTGCGACGGGCCTAATACGCAATGGACATCAAAATCTGAGATGTTTAAAGACTCTTATCTCTAACACTGTTAAGAAGGGAATGCTAGTTGTGGACGAAGAGTAGTGGATAGGGAAATGAAAGAAGATTGTCAAGCGTCAAAGTGTTGGGTAAAAAGCCGTGAAAGTTATACGTGAAGATACTTAATATAGGTATAGAAGATAAATGAGGTCTTAGTTTTGAGATTGTATAGAAAGTTTTATAGTCTCAAAATTCAGACATAGTTTGTCTTTGTTAAAAAATGTTGAACACTGATAGGTCCTAATATGTATCGAAATATAATTTTAATATTTATCTTTATTAGAATTTTTTATTAGAAAAAAACAAAAAAAAAGCCCGCTGAGTTTGTTTCGCCGGTTCTTCTCAGGACTGTGGCTTTTTTTGGAACCGGTGGTAGAGTTAACATGGTTATTTATATTTTGACATTCAACAAGTGTGTTATACCTACTGACATCTAAGTTGAAATAAATGATTTTGAATTCAATATCTCTTAATTCATTTATCGATCGTCCGAAAAAGGTCACTAAATGATGGTATTTCTAATGTCAAATTTGTTAGCTAATAAAACTATTTCCGTTGCATCTCATACAATTTTTATCGAAATACTCACGCTCTATGAAATTGACAATTATCTCAGCGCAAACACAGAACGATTTAGGGAGGAATCGTAACAAAAGTTACTTGTTTCCACCCTTTGTTTCCATTAAACATAGCCCCTATGCTCTGAAACCCGTTGCGAACTCAAATACCGCGACCGCTTAGAAACTCTCTGTCTATTTAATTACTTGATTTTGCTCGCGAGAGCGTAATCTCATATATCGATTTCTGTGGGACCACTCTGGGCATTACATCTACATATTCGATTCACCCTTACACAGTGGAGACATTCGTTTGTTAATTGTTATTTTTTATTGCTTAAATAGGTGGACGAGCTCACAGCCCACCTGGTGTTAAGTGGTTACTGGAGCCTATAGACATCTACGACGTAAATGCGCCACCCACCTTGAGATATAAGTTGTATGGTCTCAAGTATAGTTACAACGGCTGCCCCGCCCTTCAAACCGAAACGCATTACTGCTTCACGGCAGAAATAGGCAGGGCGGTGGTACCTACCCGTGCGGACTCACAAGAGGTCCTACCACCGGTAAAAATGTTAAATGAAATAATTATTTACTAAGGCTCTTGTCTGTTCACAAAATCTTACATACAAATAATAGCTGATATATACTCTACGGCCCACCTAGTGTTTTAAGTTTTGACGGTCACTAGCTAAAAATAAATGTTAGGTGGGCCGATAGATGTGTCCGGGAGTGTACAATGTTCCTAAATAGTTGAAATTCGTTACCGCTTTTGATTAGCAACGAGCTTGCGGTCCATCGGATGTTTAGTCGTGGCCGGAACCCACAGATATTACATGAACGCCACCACACACATTGAGAGATGTGGTGAAAGTATTTATTGTATTCGTAAAACGAATGTTACGCCTTTTAAAAAGATAAAAAAATAATAATCTTACCGTTAATTCAATTGAACAAGTAACGGTGATAAATCGCACCTCTAGAATTAAAGGGGCTTAACTAAAAAAAATTAAGTAAATGAATTTTATACTTTGTTTTATAGTATTTTTTTTATTTTTTTTTATTGCCCTTGTAGGCAGACGAGCATACGATGGTGAGTGGCTACCGTCGCCCATGGACTTCAGCAATGCCAGGGGCAGAGCCAAGCCGCTATCTACCAAAGCCAAGCCGCTGCCTACCAGAGGTATATCAGAAGAAGTGTGAAAGAAGCCCCGCTAAGCAACAAATAAAAGAGCGGACGGTTAGCGTGGTATGGACATGTGATGCGTAGAGAGAAGATGCATGTGACTAGGAGATGTATGGAAATGGTAGTGCATGGTAGAGGGGGAAGAGGTCGACCGAAGGAGACATGGATGGAGTGTGTGAATGGAGATATGAGAGAGAGAGGAGTGAGTGTTGAGATGACGGCTGATAGAAGAGAATGGAAGAGAAAAAATAGCTGTGCCGACCCCCACCTACTGGGATAAGGTGGAGAAAAAGAAAGAAGAACGACCTAGGAACATGTATTCTATCAGTTTTTAAGAATTAAACAGCCTCTTTTAGTCCAGAAAAGGATAAACGTACTCTTTCCGTCTCTGTGAAATCTAGCGCTTACCTTAAAGTATAATTGAAATTATAATTGAAAAACAAAAAAATATAAATTTTTTTTTGGGTTTTACTAAAAAATAAGGATATTGGATTAAACCACTTCAGGTCCAAAAGTGCGATATCTCAAGCAGAATGTTCGAATGCGAATAACGATGTTTGAATACGAATAACGATCGTTATATTAATGAGGAAGCGCATAAAACGATAATCGGATCCTAAAGAAGACCGTAATCTCCGTAAAAGCGAACTTCGTTTCAACGTATTAAATGAAATCGAATAAAAGATTGGGAGGAGGGTTTACGATGTGATTTGCTATCGCGAAAGCGTTTCCGAGAGATTTGTGCGTCGCGTCGTCCCGACGGAAGGCCTAAGAGAAATCGTCTTGTGTTATACGAAACTGAAAAATTAACTTAGATAGTCTGATATTTCGTGTTGTATTGTGGGTATTGTTTAGTCGACGTGAACGAGGTCACGGTTCTAAGTGGTTCTGAAGCCCATAGGTATTATACTTTGAGTGGCAACCGCTTGGCAGGAGAAAACCTGGTCGCCCTGTATATACTTGGCGACGCGTTGTCGAGAGCAAGATGAGGACTACCGGCAGGCCTGGAGTGATGTGAAGGGGTCTAGTGGTGACAACGTGTGAATGACCTATGTACCAGCGGGGTACCCTAGGTCTACAACAACTTAGATATTATACCGACGTAATTACTGCCACGTACCTCAAGACAGCTTCTAAGTCTTAGTTAAGTAGTAGAACAGCTACCCCTAGCTTTTTTCCATACCTAAGCTATAACCTTGAGAGGCTATGTCAGCGTGACGTGTAGGTGAGCTCTCGGGGTTCAAACTAGGAGGCGTTGCTAACACTGGTCCTAGAACAGTGCTTCGCAGAACCACCACCGGATCGGAAACGCGACCTACTGATAATATCCCGCGAGAAACTCAGTGGGCTGTGTCTATGAGTTAGTTTACTCGCCGAACCCTTCGTCGCAAGCGACAGGTTCGACGAGGACGGTGACCGGTGCTTGATGTATCTAAAAGCACCTTTAGTGGATCGGGAGGGGCCGAAATGACGTGCTTAGGGCGATGTCGACAGTTTACCAGATACGACAGTAATTTGCTGGTTCGCGCTTTTTACGTTTCTAAAGTTTCTACTAACGATCTTGGAGTTAATAGACAAAAAAGTGACGAGCAATTCTTTATCCCGGGAAGAAAAAAAAACTGTTCCTTTAACGCAGCCAAAACCGCGGGGCTCGTCTAGTGATTTATGAGGTAGACCGCATTCGAAGCTGTCTTCTGTCTTATCTATAAATCTATAAATAACAATTAATGACGTAATGTCTTTCGAAATTCGATCGATATAAACATTTTTTATGTAACAAGCTCACAAAAAAAAAACGTGTTATAAATATGACGTAAAAATTTATGATATCCAAAAGCATTTTCTCTAAACGACAATTTTACGATGCAATTAGTTTCGTTGTTGTTGGCTCGCGGATTATTGTTTTGTGGCTGTGGTTTTTTTGTTTATAGCTGTAAATGGGCAGACAGTTTATTGGTCCACCCGGTGTTAAGTGGGCCCGTTACAAAGTTATAGGGCCCGCTTTAATTCGGTCCCAAAAAAGACAAGATTCCACTTAATGTTACTACGATACTATAAAAGTTTTTCCCCCTACCTAATCGTTGGTAGCTTAAGGGGCTATTCCAACTTCGCGCGGACCGGTAGGTGAGCTCACGGGCTCAACCTGAGAGAATTGCTAAACACTAGCCCTAGCAAGAGCAGTGCTTCGCTGAGTCTACTACCCGAGCGAAATTGCGACCCACTGAGAAGATCCGGCGAGAAACTCAGTGGCTATAAAAGTTTGTAAAAATGGGCTTAACCTGAAAACGTTTGCTAACACTGGCCCTAGCAAGAGCAGTGCTTCGCTGAATCTACCACCGGATCGTAATCGCGACCTACTGCGAAGATTCGGCGAGAAACTCAGTGGGCCGTTTTCGGGAGTGCTGCACGTAACAAAACAATCGACATATTACTTAACCGTTATCAAAAATGTCAAAGAAAGTTATATGATCAATGTTACACCTAAAAAGTTGCAAGCGGTGACTTGCTTAAAGCGCTCGAAAGTTGACACCTCCGCGTGATGTAACCAAGCCACTTGACATTTGTGTCAGACAATCCGCTATTTATGTATACTATGTTCAGTTTGATGAGCATACTTTTTATTTTTAATTTTAACATAATTTTATTTTGTGTTTTGCCAATATAACGATGTTATTTCGTACAGAGATGGATAAATTTATTCCATAAATAAAATAGATTAATGTACCCAAAGTTTTTAATTGCTGTTCGTTAGTTTCGCTAAAACACGAGAACAGATGGACCGATTTGGCTAATTTTGGTCTTGAATTATTTATGGAAGTCCAGAAAAAGTTTAAAAGATAGATAAATATGAAAATGCTCGGAATTGTAAAAATAACAATTTTGTTTTTCCTTTGAAGTGTCTCCCGTCGGACGGATTTCTTTTGTTTGTTTTATACAAAAGTTTATCTCTTTTATTTATCGATTGAGGCACTACGAAGTCTGCCGGGTCAGCTAGTCGTCAATATAGTGCGATATAAATACTTTTTTGTTTCTCTTATGAGATAAATTGAGTGGTATCCTCGAGAGGGGCAAATATTAAAAGGACGACCGTTCTAAAGGTGGGCAGATGACATAAAGACCGTTGCAGGCTCAACGTGGAAGAGGAATTGCCACGACCGGGACTTATGGCAGGATTTGGGGGAGGCCTAAGCAAAAGCAAAACAATCTTTGCCGATGTCAAATGCTTAGAAAAATTAGATTAATAGTATGTACCTAAATATGAGTTAAGGTTGTTAATAAAGGCTTCTTTATCTTTATCTTTTATTAGGTAAGGTGCGAGATTCATAACGCCTATACAGTTCCATTATCACATCTTTTAAGTATTGATTGTTACGACATAGTTAAATTTGTTTTGGTGTTCTTTACAAACGTGCCTAAATTGCGGATTAATTTTACGTTAATTTGTGGTTATACCTCTCAGCAGGTATCACGATAGTAGGGTAGTTAATTTAAAAAAAAGGGTAGTTAATTCCTTAGTTAAGTACCATGTTGGAACAATGATATTTGGATCCGTACTATGGATATGTTTCCGCTCAGGTCGCGGACAATTCTCCCACAGATACAGCCCACTGAGTTTCTCGCCGGATATTCTCAGTGGGTCGCGTTTCCGATCCGGTGGTAGATTCTGCGAAGCACGGCTCTTGCTAGGGTTCGTGTTAGCAACGTCGTCAGGTTTGAGACCCCCGAGCTCACCTACTAGTTAAGGTTACGATGAAATAGCCTCTTTAGGCTCTCAGCTTAGGTAGGAAAAAAAGGACAATTCTGCGTCTGCAAAGAGTGTCTGTTATCAACCTCTTGAAGTTTATCATAAAGCTCTTCAAAATTTAAGTTCATTCGTTTCTACATATTATTAATCACAAAAGTTCCGCGTCGAGCAAATTTTTTTTTTTTTTTTTCTATTGCTTAGATGTGTGGACGAGTTCACAGCCCACCTGGTATTAAGTGGGAGCCCATAGACATCTAAAACGTAAATGCGCCACTCACCTTGAGATATAAGTTCTAAGTTCTCAGTATAGTTACAACGGCTACCCCGCCCTTCGAACCGAAACGCATTACTGCTTCACGGCAGAAATAGGCAGGGCGGTGGTACCTACCCGTGCGGACTCACAAGAGGTCCTACCAGCAGTAAAACCACCAGTACTACTACACATTATTAATCACAAAAGTTCCGCGTTGAGCAAATTTGATTTGTTTCGTCTACAAGAACTTCCCCGTACCACAGTATGTATAATAAGTAAGACATTTATTACTTCCCGCCGTAGCTAGCGTGTGTCAGACGGACACGCGACGCGGTTTTCGCTTTCTTCTTTCAGTTTCAATTCAGTTCCAGCACGTAAGGGTAATTGTTTCTTCAGTTTTCACTCCCTGTATAGTTTGAGAATTTGCGGACTTTGCATTAACAGGAAAAGCGTGTCAGAAATATGATGAATGCGTTGTTTAACATACAGTCGCTTCTATAGTTAATGAATTGGATGAGGTTTTTTAGAGGTACACTAATTACACGTCATAATGTTGTAATTGTAAACTTATACATAGTTCCTTTAATATTTCTATTGGGCAAATTAACACAGAACTTTTTTTTTTTTTTTAAATTAAATTTTACCTTTAATTAACAGTAATCCTTATGTCGTCCGTTAAATGTGAAACAGACATGAATATCGAGTCAAAATAAATGGAGTTTTGGTCCTGATGGAACTGGGGTGATTAGGTCAAAAGATTACGCCGAAATACGTTATTAGTTAAAAGGACATGTGACCCTGGTCTTGTAGACGCGAGTATGTCCTTGAGTATCCCATCTCCATGTTAATTTTTAACATTTTAACTGTGTTAGGTCGACTTGTCATCCCATGGAGCTCAGACTTTAGACACGTTACGTTTCTTTTTATCGGGATTGAAAGCCCGAACGTGTGAGTGCCGAACCTACTGTATACTTCTGTGTCCTTAGTGCGAGTATTTTAACTTCTCCAACGCGTAAAAGTTAAGTCATATTTGTATGGAATTGAAACATCTGCACTACATTTGCGGCTAGAGGCGCTGTACCGATTCCAAACAAATCTGAGTTAACTTTTACGCGATCGAGAAGTTAAAAAAACTCGCACTAAGCACACTGATGTTAGTTAATTGAAACTCGAGAGATGGATAGCGGAAATCACCTTGTGATGTATCCAGCCACCTAATGTAAGGCCGTCCCACTCTCTGGATCCAAGTCTGTGGCTTAATCGGAAGCCAAAAAAAACAGGAACGTAGTTTTGTTTGCTGACCAAAACAAAGAATGTTTAAATTGTGATATGTTTCGATAAATTCGATATCTTAAGCCCATATATTAAAAAATAAATAAATTACAAAGTAAATCAAACTCACGCTTGTCAATTCCATATTAGTGACGCACACTTTGCACTTTACGATAAAATGTTATGCTTTTGTGTGTATACCGGTGTACGTTCACGAAATGTATAATTGTATGTTGGATATGTGTTCGAACTTATACCCGAGAAGTGGTTAATTCTTCTGCACTCCCCCCCCCGCGCGCCCCCCGCGTGGTGGTGGTGACTTATGGCAGCGTCGGAAGGGGCCGTTTGAGTGCGGGCTACAGTTCTTAAGCGAAAATATAGCGATGTCCGAACAGTGTCTTCACGTGCGATAGTATTTTTTTTTTTTGTTGTTGCTTAAGTGGGTTGACGAGCCCATAGTTACAACGGCTGCCCCCACCCTTCAAACCGAAACGCATTACTGCTTCACGGCAGAAAAAAGGCAGGGTAGATGGTACCTACCCGTGCGGACTCACAATACGTCCAATCACCAGTAAAAAATGTATCTTCCATTTGACTCCATACAGAAGATGGCCGTTCGGATCGTTGATAATCCCATTCTCATGGATCGTTTGGAACCTCTGGGTCTGCGAAAGGACTTGAGTTCCGTCTGTATTTTGTACCATATGTTCCATTGGGAGTGTTCTGAGGAATTGCTTGAGATGATCATCATCTCGTTTTTACCATCGCACCACCCGCCACCGGAGTAGAGTTCATCCATAATACCTGAAGCCACTGCGTTCATCCACAGTGCGTTTCCAGACATATTTTTTGCCACGTACCATCCGGCTTTGGAATGAGCTCCACGGCGTTTTCCCATGACATGTCCTTTTTCAAATGAGGCTTGTAAAGAGAACTTAAGGGTAGGCAGCGGCTTGGCTCTGCCCCTGGCATTGTTAAAGTCCATGGGTGACGGTGACAACTCGCCATCAGGTGGGCGGTGCGCTCGTCTGCCTACTAAGGTAATAAAAATAAAATAAAATAAAGAGTAGGTTGATTTATTGAATTAAATTGAATGAGTTCTACATTGAACAGACTAAATCATCATTATTTTGGGCATTACAACCGCACAAACCTGGTCCAGTAAACATCTCCAGTTCTATTTATTCGTGGCGTTCCTTCGAATAGACTAAATGGCTTTCTAAAATAGTATTATAGATATGCATATGAAAAATAGGGACGGTGAATTTAAAATGTCGGCATAAATACGTAGAGAGAGAGAGAGAGAGAGAGAGAGAGAGAGTATTATTTATTGTACACCAAAAAACAAATAAACAGTGCGAGATACATTAAACACAAAAAAAGTACAATTGGCGGTCTTATCTCTAAGAACGATCTCTTCCAGACAACCATCAGGTGGACAAGAATCATTTGGGAACGAACTACGCGCGGTGTACCATTCCAGTGAAATACATATACATATATATGTACACATGGAGGGTAGGCGGAACTGTGTCAAGTCGAACATCAGCTCCGAGTATTTTGTAGATTTAAAAATAAAATCAGTGCTTAAAAACCAGTGGAATAGAATATTATGGATTTATAAACGAATGATTTACAACATAGTGAAATAATAACTTATCTGCTTATAAATAGTGAATAGCTGTAATAACAAACTATCATTTTGTTGGGGCAAATGGACAATAATTACGAAAAATTATTACCTAAACGAACTAAATCGCGGTAGGAAGTGACAAAGTGTGAATATTAGTGGACTATTGTGGACTAAATACAAATAGAAGAAAAATTACTTAAATCTATACTTGATGATTAGGCAATTATCATTAAATAAATCAAAACCAGCGCCATCTGTTTAAACTCGATGTACTACGTCCTACGAACAACGAATCATTATCGATAGATTTGCAAACAAAAGCTATCACTTGGATGAATTAGTTTAGAAAAGGAAATAAATATATAGGAAAATAGTCGCTAGATGACACTACCAGTGCTATAAAAATATAAAAATATAATTTACTAATTTTATTCAAAGCATCTCACAAATCATGGAGGACATTATGAATGCACTTCGTCACATCCAAAAAGAGTTAGATGAACAAAAAATCGCCATACAAAGAAGTGGAGAAAAAGTTACGGAACAGGTAACACAAAATATAAATAGCATAATGGAAGAAAAATTTACAATTTTAGAAAAAAAATATGACAACCTCCAAACAAAAGTAGAAAATCAAGAGAAACNTGAGTTGATCGGTTTTAGTTTGGTTACATGCTGCGGGCTTGGGGTATGCGTCGAAATCATTGTGTGATTAGGGTCTTTGCATAATCTCGTTATGTGTGCCTAGGCGTAATTACGAGTAAAATACTGGCCCGACGTGAGCGGTCACCGTTGCACATGTGATTTTAATCTATATATTAATACGTGAAGCAAAAACTTTGTAACCCTTTTTAGGAAAATTTCGCGAACGGAGGAGTATGAAATTTTGCACACTTATAGAGAACTAGCGACCCGCCCTCGCTTCGCTTCGGAAACATTAAATTTTATTATTGATAGGCGAAGCACGCCATGTTGCGCGCGGTACGACAATAACTGCAGGTGACGCCGCGGGCGAACCTAGTCTAAAAAAAGTAGCCTAAGTTACTCCTTATATCATCAGCTACTTATTAGTGAAAGTCTCAATAAAATCGGTCCAGCCGTTCCAGAGATTAGCCGGAACAAACAGACAGACAGATAGACAGACAGACAAAAATTGTAAAAAATGTTATTTTGGTGTATGTACCGTATATATATTCATATACATGTAGTAAAAAGCGGTTATTTCAATACTGCAAACAGACACTTTAATTTTATTTATATGTATAGATATAGAGAAGGAATGCAGAGTAATAATATTTTTTTATTATGCCCAAAAAACGGTGCGCATGCAAATTGGTGCGCGTGAATGAAGTGAAACTTCTTTTTCGATGTATAGTTTTTTTTTATTGCTTAGATGGGTGGACTAGCGAGCCCACAGCCCACCTGGTGTTAAGTGTTAACTGGAGCCCATATACATCTACGACGTAAATGCGCCACCCACCTTGAGATATAAGGTCTCAAGTATAGTTACAACGGCTGCTCCACCCTTCAAATCGAAACGCATTACTGCTTCACGCCAGAACTAGGTAGGATGGTGGTACCTACCCGCGCGGACTCACAAGTGGTCCTACCACCAGTAGTAAATGGTAGGTAGTAGTAGGTAGTATTGTGGTTTACTTCATTTTTCATCTTTAAATCAGATTGCTCTTGTTTTTATTAAATTCCCATACGTACTTTTGGGGAATTAATTTTTCGTTCAATCATGACGGCCAAGATGTTTGAGGTCATCCGCTAAACGACTCACGAGTACTCTTGCTTGAACGTCAGATTGGATGGTAGATCGACTAGCGTGCTAATAGTATCATAAAACAATACGGTTTATACGGCTACCGAAAAAATTATTATCGATTTTCTGAGATGGATTTTTTAGTTGATATCGATAACATAATCGATATATTTTTAGACAATCGATTTGCAAACGCATCTATCTCAAATCTTTCTCCCTATTTTATAAATTTAGTCATAGCATATCGTGGTCCTACGAGAATATCTTTTTGAATTAAATCATGTACATTATTACAACAGTAATGAGCTTAATGGCAACAAACTAAGACCATATGAAAGAATTACATGAGGTATCTTTAAAAAATTCTAAATTTAATGGTACGTGCCCCATCATGAACACGCGACTTTTTGCATTAGAGGCATGCATGAGACCAACGAAGTATGAACGTTACACGTACAATAAATTATTATGTAAAAATGTAAGTAAAATGTGCATATTTTTCCGGGACTCTTAGTACTTATGTATAATTTATTTATTTATTTATTTAATACGTTACTGTATGTATTTTCTTCAATAATGTAATAATAATAGTACATCGCAATATACCTGCTGTATCTTTGTCTTTTCCAGAATTTCTCTTATTTAAACGGTTGCCTGGAGGAAATCGCTTTTAGCGATAAGACCGCCTATTGTACAAAAATGTATTGTTGACTCTTTTCTAAGGTTAATTGTGTTTTGGTGTGCAATAATGTTCTCTTTCTCTCTCTCTCTTTTTCTCTCTCTCTCTCTCTCTCTCTCTCTCTCTCTCTCTCTCTCTCTCTCTCTACTTATTGAGGGCCGCATTCGGGATATGTCAAAAATTTCTTATCCCTAGCTACATATTTAATGCGTAAAAGAGGCAAGAATGTTTGTTATTGTGAAAGTAAGAGAAAAAAAACACATTTAGTTATTACTCGTAGTATAGATACTCAGATAGAAATAGGGTAATTTTTATTCGGGCATGGTGCCTCATGCATGTGTTTTCGGGCACGCGGATTATGTGGGTCTTGACGGTCCGCAGATCTTGGAAGAGGATCGCGGGCCCATGGATGTTTTTGAGGCCTTAGGAGGGGGATACCTCATGAGGATTTCTTGGGAATATAAAGAAAATGGTGTGTTCCCACGTCGTTCCACGGCAGTGCTTTTCGAAGAGATTTAGTTCTTCGAGGCCGTTGAAGCCTTATTTGGCCAATTAACCGCAGACAGACATTCGGCGTTGACTGTTTTATGGTGGAAAGTTCAAAGTCCAACTCAATCCTCCTCTTTTATCATGCGGTCTTGGTCATATTCTCTTGTTGCCAGCGCGCTATAGTGACAGTAGCGTGCGGCATAGCTTCGATACCCCCTGATCGTTCCGAGCGACAGTCGTTCTTCTTCTTTTTCTCCACCTTATCCCACCGTGGGGTCGGCACAGCTAATTTTTCTCTTCCATTCTCTTCTATCAGCCGTCATCTCAACACTCACTCCTGTCTCTCTCTCTCATATCGTCATTCACACACTCCATCCATGTCTTCTTTGGTCGTCCTCTTCCCCCTCTACCTTGCACTACCATTTCCATACATCTCCTAGTCACATGCATCTTCTCTCTACGCAGCACATGTCCATACCGTGCGACAGTCGTTATAAAAGATAAAATAGATTTCGATTTCAGATCCCAAAGTGTATTGATGGCTTTTATCTTTTAAAGTATATGGGTTCCGATAACTACACAATTTCAGCTGGGCCTTGAACTCCTAAACCCAAATAAACTAGTCTATTAAATACCATTTATTTATTTATTTAAGGACTAATTTAACCCAAAGTTTTGAGAACGATCGTCTTCTTGGCGTCTCTCTCTTGAATACCTAACTTACGTGTTATGTATGGACTTTAAATAACGCATTATTATTGGGAACAGTCGAGCGTGCAACCCAATGGGCTGTGCTGATTATGCCATGTTTAATAAACGATAAAACCAATATGTTGAGACACATACGTGTAACGTAAGACCGGATCAACTGTTCCACCATTGTAGCCCCCATACATACTCTACGATAATTAATCATTACTTACGCAGAGGGTTATTAGTGCTCGAATTTCGGCCCCACCCTGACTGATTTAGGTTTATTTTAGGTACATTTTACATTAACCACTTTAGGAAGAAATAATCTTTGCATATGGTTTTTTTGTTGTTGGTTAACACTAAAGCTACTTAATCTATACTTTTTTAATATTAAAAAGCTGAAGAGTTTGATTGTTTGAATGCGCTAATCTCAGGAACTACTGGTCCGATTTGAAAAAATATTTCAGTGTTAGATCACCCATTTATTGAGGAAGGCAATATAACACCACGGTAAGACCAATACAAGTGGAGCACCAATAAAGAATGTTTCAAAATAGGGCTTTAAATAGCTCCTTAACATTCTATAATTAAAAAATATTTTCACTATTATCAATATTGTCGTCCATAATTATTATAAAATATTTTTCGTGTATCTCAGGAATGTGGACAAGATAGGACTATTATAACAAATTACATTATTATTTTAGCAACGTTTCGGTCTTTTATTAGACCTTCATCAGGCATCTGAAAATTACACATAATTGATAACCTACAATACAAAAAACAACAATTGTCCAAACTACCATATTTACCATAATATGAATTTAAATAATCTCTATCATACACTGCACAATTGTCTCAGACATCAGAGACTAATACAAATCTACAAAGCCACTAAATTATTTAATTACTATTTTTTGATTCCGGAAACAATCAAAAAAAAGTGAAGTGAAAAAAATGATAGAGATTATTTAAATTCATATTATGGTAAATATGGTAGTTTGGACAATTGTTGTTTTTTGTATTGTAGGTTATCAATTATGTGTAATTTTCAGATGCCTGATGAAGGTCTAATAAAAGACCGAAACGTTGCTAAAATAATAATGTAATTTGTTATAATAGTCCTATCTTGTCCACATTCCTGAGATACACGAAAAATATTTTAATATTTTCACTTTCTACGTAAATGAAGTGGGGGTAAAATTTAGCGTTATGCCAAAGTGACTGTTCCCCGGAGACGGAGTCGCGGGAAAAAGCTATTAAAAAATTAAAACAAGTTTATGATATTTAGAAAATAAAAGGTTGTTTTTTTGCCTACCTATCCTAGTAATCTCGGGGGGTCTTACTAGTTTCAACTAAGGTGTAGTCGAACTTACGGGGTTCAGCCTGGCGAATTATAATACTAGCCCTAGAAAGTGCTTCGCCGAATCCACCATCGGATCGGAATCGTGACCCACTGAGAAGGGGTTTTAATATGTGACGCTCGAAGATATTTTTTACTGGAAGTTAATTTTTTACCGGTGGTAGGACCTCTTGTGAGTCCGCACGGGTAGGTACCACTACCCTGCCTATTTCTGCCGTGAAGCAGTAATTTTTTACTGGTGGTAGGACCTCTTGTGAGTCCGCACGGGTAGGTACCACTACCCTGCCTATTTCTGTCGTGAAGCAGTAATGCGTTTCGGCTTGAAGAGTGAGGCAGCTGTTGTAACTATACTGAGACCTTAGAACTTATATCTCGGGGTGGGTGGCGCATTTACGTTGTATATATCTATGGGCTCCAGTAACCGCTTAACACCAGGTTGGCTGTCAGTGCGTCCACCCAGCAAAGCAATAAAAAAAAACTGAGACGACATAGGTACATTTTTTTTTTTATTGCCTTTGTAGGCAGACGAGCATACGGCCCACCTGATGGTAAGTGGTCACCGTCGCTCATGGACGTCAGCAATGCCAGGGGCAGAGCCAAGCCGCTGCCTACCATAACCATAAGTTTCGTTTTACATTTTATTTATTTTTCTTGCCCTTGTAGGCAGACGAGCACACGGCCCACTTGATTGTGAGTGGTTACCGTCGCCCGTGGACTTCAGCAATGCCAGAGACAGAACCAAGCCGCTGCCTAAAACTTTACTTTACTTAAAAATTAGCATTCGGCATAGGACTCGTATCGACACAGTTGCGCCTTCGATTCGATTATCCCCGTGAATGAATACCCTTTCGGCGTGGAGGCTCCAGAAAAATACAAAAAGATTGTGGAATTATAATTAAAATCATCCCTGATTCATTCTTCACCAACGCAACCAGGCCACTTACAAAGTTTCCACATAACCAACTCGAGTTAGCGAACGTTGAAATGATCCTATCTCTGTCCACGTTGCGGAACGAAAGCGTATTGATCGTAACGCTATTTGATTGTTCAATTATCGTGTTTATATTATAAACCCCCTTGCTAGACATTCATCTTCTTCTCTCTATATCGTTCCCTCACTACTGAGGATCGCAACCACATGTGACGTTCTTCCACTGTGTTCGATCATGGGTGGCGTGGACCGCATGGTACAGATTACCACCAAGTGCTTCTGTTACTAGATCTGACCATCTGGCTGGTGTTCTGCCCTCGGCGCGCTTGTCCTCTATGCGACCCGCAATTATGAGCTTCTCTAATTCATGTCTGGGAGACATTAGACCGCTTTAATCGTCTGTACCCTAATTGCCCAAGAGCCCGTGGGCGAATACCTGTATGTATTTGACCAGACCTGACTTTTTGTACATTGAGACCCCTATACCTACCATGCATGAGGTGGGGACTCACTGATGTCTTTTTTTTATATTTGATTTTTTTTAAATGTTCATTTTTACAATGAGTATTATAACGTTACAATTATTGCAATATTGAAATGCCCGGAGCGAGCAACTCATTCCCACTTTGTGCAATCTTCTAGATAATCATTGACTTTATAGTAAGCTTTATTGCACAGATGTTCTTTAATAGTTTTCTTAAACCTATGTATATAAATAACATTGTTAAAGAGTATTGAGTCATCATCATTATCTCAGCCTCTTCACTGGCCATTGCTGAGCATATTATTATGTCTCTCCAATTGATGTCCAGTGTGGCCGGTCCGGTTGTCACTTAAATCCATTTTAGTATTGGGGTGTTTCTTTTTTTTTACTTTTTATTTATTTATTTTTTATTGTTTAATGGTTTGGACGAGCTCACAGCCCACCTGGTGTTAAATGGTTACTGGAGGCCATATACATCTACAACGTAAATGCCACCACCTATCCTGAGATATGATTTATAAGGTCTCAGTATAGTTACAACGGCTGCCCCACCCTTGAAACCGAAACGCATTACTGCTTCACGGCAGAAATAGGCAGGGTGGTGGTACCCACCCGCGCGGACTCACAAGAGGTCCTACCACCAGTAATTACGCAAATTATAATTTTGCGGGTTTCATTTTTATTACACGATGTTATTCCTTCACCGTGGAAGTCAATCGTGAACATTTGTTGAGTACGTATTTCATTAGAAAAATTGGTATCCGCCTGCGGGATTCGAACACCGGTGCATCGCTTCAACACGAATGCACCGGACGTCTTATCCGTTAGGCCACGACGACTATATTTGGGTGTTTCTTTTTTTAAACTTTTTATTTATTTATTTTTTATTGTTTAATGGTTTGAACGAGCTCACAGCCCAACTGGTGTTAAATGGTTACTGGAGGCCATATACATCTACAACGTAAATGCCACCACCTATCCTGAGATATGATTTATAAGGTCTCAGTATAGTTACAACGGCTGCCCCACCCTTGAAACCGAAACGCATTACTGCTTCACGGCAGAAATAGGCAGGGTGGTGGTACCCACCCGCGCGGACTCACAAGAGGTCCTACCACCAGTAATTACGCAAATTATAATTTTGCGGGTTTCATTTTTATTACACGATGTTATTCCTTCACCGTGGAAGTCAATCGTGAACATTTGTTGAGTACGTATTTCATTAGAAAAATTGGTATCCGCCTGCGGGATTCGAACACCGGTGCATCGCTTCAACACGAATGCACCGGACGTCTTATCCGTTAGGCCACGACGACTATATTTGGGTGTTTCTTTTTTTAAACTTTTTATTTATTTATTTTTTATTGTTTAATGGTTTGAACGAGCTCACAGCCCAACTGGTGTTAAATGGTTACTGGAGGCCATAGACATCTACAACGTAAATGCCACCACCTACCTTGAGATATGATTTCTAAGATCTCAGTATAGTTAGAACGGCTGCCCCACCCTTCAAACCGAAACGCACAAAGAAGACCTAACCTTTTACCTTAGTTACCTTTTCATTAGTGGACTGTACGGTGACTGATCTTTCTGTTTTGGTAATGAGCTAATGTTTTGAAATACAGAAAATTCTATTTCGCTCCAAGCGTTTCAATATACTCGTAATCTAGGATCTTGGTAATTACTGTGTTAGGATCGCGTGTGCGAAGCTAAAACATTTTGTTGTGTAATTGATCTCGGATTTATCGAAAGTGACGTTTAAGTGGCTGTCGTACCGTTAACTATGAGAGTTCGTTAACGTGAAGCGATGCTTTTGCTAGTATCACAGTTTAGTTTTGCAAGTACCTAATTACGCGTTGGGATTGATAACGGATATTTGAATAAAATGACAGAGGCAAGTTTGTAGTCGTCGTGGCCTCACAGATAAGACGTCCGGTGCATTCGTATCGAGCGATGCACCGGTGTTCGAATCCCGCAGGCGGGTACCAATTTTTCTAATGAAATACGTACTTAACAAATATTCACGATTGACTTCCACGGTGAAGGAATAACATCGTGTAATAAAAATCAAACTCGCAAAATCATAATTTGCGTAATTACTGGTGGTAGGACCTCTTGTGAGTTCGCACGGGTAGGTACCACCGCCCTGCTTATTTCAACCGTGAAGCAGTAATGCGTTTCGGTTTGAAGGTTGGGGCAGCCGTTGTAACTATACTGAGACCTTAGAAGTTATATCTCAAGGTGGGTGGCGCATTTACGTTGTAGATGTCTATGGACTCCAGTAAACACTTAACACCAGGTGTGCTGTCAGCTCGTGCATCCATCTAAGCAATAAAAAAAGTTTTGAAAAAATTATTAAAAAAAGAAATCTTAAATCGATTGTCAAAACAAATATAGTCTACTGTTGTTCCATTCGAAGTAGTTCGAAAAGACACTATAACTTGTAGATAAGTAGATATATGTTGAATTTACATAAAAAATTTCAAAATTGCTTTCGCATACACATCAGCAATCAACGGCGAAGCCAAGTTTGGGCTACCGCTAATGAGAATCCTTTCAAACTTGTAAGCCTAAACTATGATGACAAATCGTTTTTTCGAGCGAAACACGACAAATTACAAATAACCGGGTTATCGAAATGCAAAATCATCGCACGTTTGATATGTAAGAATATGTAACGTGTGCGATTTTACCGCTTCGTAGGTCGCGTGTGTGTGTCGCGTGAGCTGTTTTAACTTGTACGTCTTGTTGCTGTGTGTGTTGGACACGCGAATTTCACGATAAAGGAGCTGTTCATGTGGGAGACTTGTGAAGCAGTGCGATATATAGAATAGATTTTAGATTCACCGAATTTGTAGGTGAGCTCATGTGGCTCAAGCTTGACGATGTTGCTAACACGATCCCTAGCAAGAGCCGTGCTTCGCAGAATCTACCATCGGATCGGAAACGCGATCCACTGAGAAGAAGGTCCGGTGAGAAACTCAGTGGGCTGTGTCTGTGGGTCAATTCACTCGTCGAGTCCTTCGTCGCAAGCGACGGGCTCGACGAGGTCGGTGACCGGTGCTTGTGGTACCTAAAATCACCGTTAGTGGACCGGGAGGATCCGAAATGACGTGATTTGGCGACGTCGACTGTTTACCATTCAGTTTGCAGGAATCTTCAATGCTTTCGTTACATGACTAGCAAACTGTACATTTTCATTTTATTGAAGGTCCTCTTACCTAATACTTATCTGGATTATATTCCAGTATGATAAAGGCTTACATTCGGCGAGAGTTACAACTAGTAATAGTATTTTCCATTCCACACGTAGTTGGAATAACTCACTAGGCTACCAACAATTAGGTAGGGGAATAAACAGCATATTTGCTCAACAGCTCTGCGAACGCCAAGAAGTGGGAGGTAGAGCTGGCCACGTTGAAGAGTAACAATCTTCGACTGACGGCCGCCCTGCAGGAGAGCACCGCCAACGTGGATGAATGGAAGCGTCAGCTGCACCAGTACAGGGAGGAGGTCGCCAGGGCGCGTCACTATGCTGGAAAAGGTATTCTCATCGAGCCGGTATATTTTAAAACTTAATATAGAAATGACGTGTGGATTTTTTCGATACGAAAATCTATACTTTTTTTGGTTGACTGATAGAGAATGCCTTAGGCATTGAGTTCGCCAATGTAAATTTTACATGAAGTGTAATAAATAAATAAATAAATACACTCATATATAAATCTACAGTGGTTTATACGGATGTTCCGTTATGACTACTGAACCATGCATCCGATTGACTTGAAACTTGGTATCCATGTAGAAAATACATTTACTTAATGGATAGGCTAATATTGGTCGCGATTCCGATCCAGTGCTAGATTCAGCGAAGCACTGCTCTTGCTAGGGTTAGTGTTAGCAAATTCTCTCAGGTTGAGCCCGTGAGCTTATCTACCTGTCTTCGCGAAGTTGGAATAGCCCCATAGGCTATCAGCGAATAGGTAGAAAAAAATACTGTAATGCGCGCGCGAGCGCACGGCCCACCTGATGGTGAGTGGTTACCGTCGCCCATGGACTTCAGCAATGCCAGGGGCAGAGCCAAGCCGCTGCCTACCGAGCCAAGCCGCTGCCTACCTCACTTCGAGTAGTTCCGATTACTGATTGACTGCGTGCCATTCCTACAACGCTTTTATAGCCGATACCTCATCTCTAGAATTATCGAGAATATTCCACACCTCTCTAGTAGCAGTTTCCGCTATCTGACAATAGATGGCTTTGTGATTCTCGAGCGTTCTGGGTTCTACTAGATCCTTCGATATTCGTTCGACTATTCGGCGATAGATGGCGTTATTCGAACCGGCGTAACAATACATTGTATCCGTAGCAGGGGACGCGAACGAGGTTGAACAGCTGAGGCAGCGCGTGGCCCAGCTTGAAGCGGAGCTCGCCCAGAAGAACGAAGAGCTCGCTCAGATCACCAAGTCCAAGAAAATCGAGCAGGTATTCAGTTTTGTATCCGACAGACAGACGTGGCTTTGAATTTGCACAGTTATAAGGCAATGAACTTTTGGCCAATATCGGCCAAGTGGAAGTCTTCCCGCACAGTTCATCATTTGCATTTCAGGAAGTCAGCGAGAAAGCAAAGGACTGATATTGTGACTGAAGGGTGTTCAAACCGAAACGTATTACTGCTTCACGGCAGAAATAGGCAGGGTGGTGGTACCTACCCGCGCGGACTCATAAGAGGTCCCACCACCAGTAAAGAAGCCAAGTGAAAGTCTGTCCGCACAGTTCATCATTCGCATTTCAGGAGTCATCGAGAAAGCAAAGGACCGATATTCGAATCTGACAAATGAAAGATTTTCATCAATTGTAATCTGTCGACAGGACGCGGAAGCGAAGTTAGCGCAGAGCCAGCTGGAGCTAGCCATAGCGGCCCAGGAGGGGCAGCGGCAAGTCGTGCAGGCCCTCGCCGACCAGCTCGCCCGCCAGCTCGAGGACCTGGTGAGTACTCTGCAGCAGCGCTATTGCAAGGCCATTCAAATATTACGTAAGCCCTATAGGGGGGCGGAGTAGTCTTTGCTTTTTTTTATGACAGTCTAGAATATGGTGATTACGTCAGCAGTAGTTATTTACACATATTGGCATTGCTTGAAAACGAAACGCATTTCCGGGGATTCCCATAAATAATGAATACGTTTAGGTACTCGCTTGGAACCGATTAGGGGAATTGTCGCGCGCATATAGTGTTCTATCCTAAGCTTACTTTCTTATTTCTAGATAATTCTAATTCTAGTTATAATTAACTGCAGCTCATGAATCATTAAAAAGTTTGAATACGGGGGGGGGGGATTAGAAAGAGACAGAGTTAGAGTGAATGCGTAGCACTCGAAAGATGAAAAATGAAGAAAACCACAATGCTACACATCGAAAATTAAGTTTCACTTCATTCACGTGCACCAAGTTACACGCGCACCGTTTTTCTTTTTTGTATCCCTTTGACGAGACGACGCGATTGCCACTCGCATTGAAACTCACATTAAGGTCCTCCTTGCGTCAATAATCCTCAATGCTGATGATCGTGGTCTCCTATAATAACTTTCTCCCGCGCCAGCCCTGTCTATCCTCAGCCCTGATGATAGCATTGTGGAGGTGTTGAGAGTAGAGCGTAACTGCTGGAATTTCTGCTTTCTGCTTCAGTTAGTTCTTTTGTCATCTGGTTCGTGTCCGTCTTTTAGGAAGTCAAAAAAAGTACCGCCTTTTTTTTTCAACGCTGGTGAATTCATTTACTGATACCCGGTCCGGGGGGGTAACGAACCGGGTTATGTCGGACTCCGGTGCCTCCTGAGAGGAAGAGGGGGACGAGGATGGCCAAGGTCCTTCAACTCCCCGAATTCCTCGTAGGAGACTACGCCTTGAAAAAGCAAAAAAAAAAAAGTACTGCCTGCCGCTAGTCACGTACGCCCTCGTTTCATTTCTCTCTTAGTCCGTCTGTCTTAGTCTGTGTCTAGTCGCTGTAGGTCTTATGTCCTGTCAAAGAGGTTGCACGCCACGACAGCATACATTGCCTGTTACCGCCAACTTTTCTAAATGGTCACCTCTCTTTCTGGCAATGTGCATATTGAGTTGGAAGTCACAATGTTATTGTTGCTCCATTCCCTAAAAACCGAAACGAGAAACAGCGAATATTATTAGCTCTTTATAGATTTTATTGGCATATATCTAGCGCGTAGCACGAAAGGACCATACTTCGGCAGCTCGTGTGGTCTTATTAAATTTCGATGAAAATAGCCTTGTCTGAAATCTTCGTATGTCTGTGGCAGTAACATTGAGCTATTTGTAGCTTGTAAGAGTTTAGTATATATAAAATTATTTTGTAATAATGTATGTTTAATTAAATTTTACAGGCAACGATTCATCGAGAGCTGAACACGGCTCTGCAAACATGAGACGCGGCCTGCGCCCCGCCCCCCGCTATATACGCGTCCGTGTGTAAAGAACGACCGGATATTAGGGGTGATAGGCCGGAGATTAGGGGGGAGAGGCCCGAATTTAGGGGGGAGAGGCCCGACTTTCGGGGGGACCGACCTGAGATTAGGGGCGAAAGGCCTGAAATTAGGGGGGAAAAGCCAGAGATAAGGGAGAGGCCGGATATGAGGGGCGACAGGTCGGATCGGCGTTTGCCCCTCCTGTTAAGGCCGGACGCGGAGGAGCCCACCTACGTCACAGTCAAAGCGAAGAAATGAAAAGGAATATCGGTATTTCGCAAGGTGCACGAGTTCTTTTAAGTGTTTTTTTTTCTATATCCATCTCCATTCGTTCTCCACAAATAACGATCAATGTTTTTCACGTCCATAGCTTTACTTATTGATATTAAGTGTGTTAATGATTTCAATTTTTTCTCGAATTTTTCTACGCCTTTTTAAGTTAAGGGGGAAGGTCGATTGGTGTTGCCATTATTGAACACTAATGAATGCACAATTCCACAAAAAATTGAATATTTAAATATATAAGTTTTTGACTTCTAATTAAATTTCAATGACATGTCTTCAAGTCATGTTTTTTTCGCATTTTCTTGTATTTTTATTTGTTTTTGTTTTGTTAATTTTAGAATAGAATAATAATAAAAATATTAATAATTTTGGAATAAAAATTGAATTTGATATCTATAAAATTTGAATTTGATGTTAAAAACCTATAATAATTATAAAAAAAACAAACTTTATTTAGTTACTTATTATTTGGAAAGAGCAGCACATGAATTTTTGATACTTGATATTAAACTGAATATCTTTGTACTGACACTTGCACAGAAAGTTGGATCAAAAATAATAAAAATAACGATCTGACAGTATAATTATATAAGGGATGTTTTTTTTTTTAAATTAGAACTATCATCCCCTCCATAGTTGTTGTGAAATAACAACCAATACCTCTGTAACTACTCACCGAAATCTACTTAAGAGCAAAACGCATCAATTCTGATACGTCTAAAAGTCATTATCATTCTGCCCCCATATGACGTCATATGTAATGAAGTTCTATTCGTTTGAGTCTTGTAACTTTTTTGGGAATTATAAAAATGAACTCTGTCCTATTCATTATTGACTAGCTTTAGGGATGTGATTCCAACGCGGTGTGAGGGGGGTTGGGACGTCAGTGTTTTAACGAAATCCAAATGAGTTTTTTTTTGTTCTTTAGAGATACAAGTATGCTCTAAATTGTAAGCTGAAGGCGAATAGTTATCGAATACCCATCAAGTTAATTATTATATTAGTTATTTATTCGCTTGCTCATTGTTTGGGGCGTAGGTAAAAAACATAAATAAAATACTCTTTATTTTTTAATTCGAATTAGCCGCATCATGTTAACGCCAAAAACGTTATGAATAATAATTTAAATAGTATAATTATATTATTTACATAGATATTTAAATATATGTATTTGTAATTGATTGATTGGATTGTATTTAGAAGTTGCACGGTGGAATACCGAATCATGGATTCTATCTATCTCTTTCTCTTTGAATACTCTATCTCGCTCTCTCTCTATTTCTCTATGTGTATTTAAGTTGATTGTATATTTTAAAGGACGCATTTGCGAATGACGGTGCACAAAAACAATTAGAATTTTTTTTTTTTTTGTTACTAAAGAAATACAATTTTTTTTTGGTTCATTACTGTTTGATGCATCCTCATTTGCCGGCGTGTCTGAACTTACGGCGAACTGTGCCATTGTAGTAATCTTAATGTTAAAATAATATTTAAAAAAAAACATATAAATATATATAACTATATAATTATAATAGATATTATATTAATTAATTATTAATTAAAAACATTTTAACGTTTCGCGTTTGATTCTTTAACTGCGAGACGGTTGCAGGAAAATGTAAATAATAAAATGTTTTTGTCTCTCTCCCTCGTGGCGTACTGTTGATGTGTGCGAGCGAGAAGGAACGACGTTGGACTACAGCAGTTCTTGTCATGGGTCTCTGAATTGTATCGATAGAATCAACTTTAATCGTTTTTTAGTAGTAAGTTTAAATATATATATAAATATGTATACATCTTTTTTTTTGTTATTAATTAAAACGATTTATTGTAATAGTAACACGTAACATGTGTCAGTAGACTTGTTGTTCGTCGGGTGGGCTGTCGATAGTTCGATTTTGATTTTTTTGCGATCGATTAATCATCGAGAAATCGATACGGGAAATAAATCGATATGTTTTTGTATGCGGGACGTTTAGCAGATATATTTGTGATGCTGTGGTATATGCGAAAAAAGAAAACAAGGATTGTCGAATAACTATTAAAAAATATATATCGAAGGGTGAAAGGCGTTTTTTTTTTGGTTCGAGCGACATTCTTGCAATTTTACAGGAGATACATTTGAAGTTTAAATTTGGAAAAAAATATATTAAAAAATTAAAAAAACTTCGGCTATTTCAATGGGGTAAATTTAATTTCAATAGGGTAAATTTAATTGAAGTTCAATTAAAAACATCGAATTGTTGATGCTTTTAATTGAACTTCAATTAAATCAAATAAAACGGACGTTTAATTACAAAGATAATTAATGTCACTTAAATTAAATAATAGTCTTTCACTTTTCGATATAAAAATGTATTTGCAATTTTATATTTTCTCGGACGATAGATGGCTCTGTCAGCAAAGTTTCGTGGCTTCAGAGATAGTTTAATTTTGATTGATTGCTTGCGGATAATATCCACGATGTCTTCCCACGCCGGTTCGAAAGTGGCGAAGGATTAAGAAATAAGTTTACAATTAATTAAATATATACATTATTTGAAGGCTTCTGTCATGGCCAAGCTGACAGTTTGTTGACAGTGTATTGGCCAATTGACACCGTTAATAACACGCCTTTCTGGCTGCCGCTTAAAACGCTACCGATTGAATCAAATTTGTACAGATAATACAAGAGCATAATATCATTATGGTTTATTTTAGAAAACATTTTATATTTCGTTCCTACCGTGTAGGCTATTTAGTATTGTAATGTTATAATCTATGTATGTTTATTGATGTTTCGATGTTATTAATTAGTAGGTATGTAAGTAAAATAGTAGCCACGGGTATATTTTTGTGTTGGAGTCGTATCAAATTTACATTCGTTTTAAAGTTTTATTGAAAATATCGTTAGTGCGTTTCTGAAGTATTTCCAAAGTTGGCCGGTAGATGTCGCTTTGATACATTTTTTTTGGAGATCCAATACTGTAATTTTGAAGTTTGTTAACTCTTTTCGTATTGCGTAGAGAAGTTAAATCTGAAGATGCGTCCCAAGTTCAAAAGTATACTCGTAGATTCGTATAAGAATAGTTAGTTAGGTAGTCTAGGACGACCACGTCATGATATCCGTCTTTTNGTATTTCCAAAGTTGGCCGGTAGATGTCGCTTTGATACATTTTTTTTGGAGATCCAATACTGTAATTTTGAAGTTTGTTAACTCTTTTCGTATTGCGTAGAGAAGTTAAATCTGAAGATGCGTCCCAAGTTCAAAAGTATACTCGTAGATTCGTATAAGAATAGTTAGTTAGGTAGTCTAGGACGACCACGTCATGATATCCGTCTTTTTTTTTCTATCTCGAATATTTACCGGTTCGTTTTGATTTGATTTCTCATTATCGAAAGCCCTGTAATTTAATAGGATCCCCCTAGAAAACTAGTGATATTCGAATTTTGCACAGATAACACAGAGATGCGCATTTAAAAAAAAAATTAGTGTCGAATTGAAAATGCAATTCTGAAGTTTTAATGTTTTGAATGAACATCCGAATGCGTGTGTTATCTGTGCGAAAGTGAAACAAAAAAAAAATGAAACCTAAATAATATCATTGTCAAAGGCTGAGGACGATTTTTAAGATATACAATGTCTTCAAAACAGGGTAATTTTTATTTAAAAGTTTTCGTCTTTTTTTCCTCTTCCTTTCTCACTTTAGGGAACTTGTTGAATTTAAATGGCAATTTAAAAAGAAATAAAAGCTAATTGATTTTAAATCCGGTACCGCAATGATATTAAATAAACACGAAATAATATCCGGATTGGTCTTGTTTTTCGACCGAACCGTACGGATGTAATTGACGCGAGAGCAGTAGACCTTACAACCTTTGGGTCATGTTTACGATCTCATACAACAGACGTGTTAATATAAAAAAACAGTTTTAAAGTTTGAGAAGCGGTGATCTATCCGCAATCAATAATTTCAAAAGGTCATCGGTCACGCTTCCAATGGGTATGCACTGGTTTATTGGTATTCATCACGGAGGGTAGGGGTAAGGAGAACTATCCTCAAATGGGGAACAAGTTTTAAGTGTACAGCTGTCAGGAAATAGTAACTAGAAATCCTTACAAAAGAGTACTAGTAGCGTAGCGAACAGTCTTTTTTTTTATTGCTTAGTTGGGTGGATGAGTTCACAGCCCACTTGGTGTTAAGTGGTTACTAGAGCCCATAGACATCTACAACGTAAATGCGTCACTCACCTTGAGATAAAGGTTTCAAATATAGTTACAACGGCTGCCCCACCCTTCCAACCCAAACGCATTATTGCTTCAAGGCAGAAATAGGCGGGGTGGCGGTACCTACCCGTGCGGACTCACAATAAGTCCTACCACCAGTAATTACGCAAATTATAATTTTACGGGTTTGATTTTTATTACACGATGTTATTCTTTCACCGTGGAAGTCAATCGTGAACATTTGCTGAGTACGTATTTCATTAGAAAAATTTGTATCCGCCTGGGGTTCGAACACTGTTGGATCGCTGAACTCGAATGCACCGGACGTCTTATCCTTTAGGCCACGACGACTTCTAACCGGATCGGAGAGATCCCGCGAGAAATTCAGTGGGCTGTGTCTATGGGACTTACATCCTCGTTATATGGAACGTCCAATTGATACAAGGCGAGATAGTTGAACCTACCTGTGTACTTAGTGCAAGTTTTAACGTTATCGATAGTGTAAAAGTTAACTCAAGTTCTAACTGCAAATTTAAAGTTAACTTTTACCCATTCGAGAACGTTAGAAATTTCGCACTACACACACTGTATCGTTCAAAATCATAAAAACAGTACTTTGTTGAAGTAGTAAAAAGCCATTTTAGTTTGCCTTTGACGAATAGTTTTGCATACTAAGAGATTGTACTCCTTACCTGTGCCCTCCATATTTATTAATGTATGTTAAAAAGAAACCCTGATTTTTGGTAAATTAAAAGTGAGAAACAATTTAATATATCTGGAATATACTAAAATTTATACTCCTTTTGTTTTTTTCGTAACAAACAGTATTATTTTGATCACACTTTATTTATTTATTTATTGGATGTATTTGTAATGAATTTTCCTTTCTTAGACAATTTGATAAGAAATCTGTTTAAAAATTTATATATAAATGTATGTGTATATCGTTAAAACTGCGAGATTCACTGCGGTCGGTGTAACTAGGCAAACCAAAATTAGACAGTCTAATTGAGGTCCGTTGGCCTACCGATTAAGACTCGGACCTTATGTCTCAAGGTGAGCATTCGCACTGCAACACCCGCCTCTTTCTGCGGTGAAGCAGTAATGCTTTTCGGGTCAGGTCGGTCGTGCTTGACATCAGATGGGTTGTGAGCCCATTCACTCCTCTTAGTAATAAAAAAGGTAGGTTTTTCTTTTGATTAAGAGTTGGACCGTCACCGAGCGTTAAGTTATAGGCCTGTGAAAGATACAGCCCTTAAACTTGTGTTCAGTTTTTTTTTTGTTAAATTTATATACAAATAAATTAGCCCTGGCTCAATCACGGCCGCGGTGGATTCGTCGCTTTGATTTCGCGTAGTGTATACATTATTCTGTTGAATAATAACTAAACGTATGTTGTACAGTAGAAATAATTGTTATAACCGATTTACAAATGTTTCTTTTCTTATTATTATTTTTATATAAATGCGTGTCTGACTGGGAGACACACATTTGTATCTGCAGTATGAGTCGATGAAGATTAACACGAATTAATAACTCTGTAGCGGTATTTACGATCTCTGAATATCTGTTTTGGACGATTGGTCTGGCCGCGTTAAGGAAAAAGAAAAAAAAAGCTGAATATGTAAAATGTCTATTCTTATTGTATAGGTATTAGCGACTCGCCCTCGCTTCGGTTCGGAAACATTAAATTTTATTATTGATAGCTGAGTCTCGCGATGTTACCCGCGGCTATCGTCGTACCGCGGGTGACGTCGCGAAGAAAAAATTAGCCTTAGTTACTCCTTATAACATCAGCTACCTATCAGGTCTCATGAAGGTCTCGTAAAAATCGGTCCAGCCGTTTCAGAGATTAGCCGGAACAAACAGAAAGACAGACAAAAATTGTAAAAAATGTTATTTTGGTGTATGTAAAGGTCATAAACGCATATTCAATTTTAGAAATTGTCGGTTGTTATATCAATACAGATAAGCGTTAGAATCAAATAGCAAAATCTACAGAGTTATTGATCGTACGTTACGCCATTAGGCTTTTCATAAGCAACTGTTATAATTGTAGTTTTAGTGGCCCGAAGTGCCCACCGACTTTCCGAAAGGAGTGCCAATGTTTTTTTTGTTACTAAGCGTCAAAATTCGGGTCACTAAAAACACATGATTCGCGTGTTTTTTAGCCAGTAATTAATCGATCTACCTAATGTTATTCAATGGACTGTGTTGGGTTTTACAATGACGCAACTTATGGATTAATTAAATTGCTTTAAGCGCAACTTAGGGTATATTGTAAGTATGATTTTGAGCTTAATAGCTTACGAAATAGAGCAGAGTCTGTTTGTCTCAAATGTAAATATCGATATTGTAAATATATTTATTATTTGATCGTAGAAAGTTTGTATGTATCTTTGGTAGTATTCTAAACTTTTTTCTCGGAACTACCCTCGTATTTTATTTAGATAAACGCCATCTATTGATTAAGGGACAAAACTTTTGATTTCCTTTGTTCGAAGTTCAATACCTAACCTTCACTGTCGTGAAATACAACACAGTCTTAAATACGTGTATGTAAGTAATATCTTCCATTAGTCTTGTAGTGACTGTGTCGTGCAGTTTGCGTATTAAAAATTAAATATGAATTTAATTGGCCGTTTTATTTTAATCGAATTAATATGTGTATATCGACGCTTGAAAGGCGAACGTGGCTAAGCGACAATAACTGCTTTGTACATAAATGATAGGCAATAACCATATTCGATGCGCAAAAAAAAAATCTAGGTCTATTAAAATCATTTCAATCTTACAGCTAGATTCGTTAAAATAGCATTTTTTGCAGGTATTTCAACTTTAAATTAGTCTACTGTAAAGTTCACGCATTGTCGCTTAGTCACGTTTGCCTTTCAAGCGTCGATATATATTTTCCCCCCACCTAATCGCCTATTCCTAAGAGGCTATTCCAGTTATTCTCGGGCGGGTAGGTAATCTCACGGGCTTAGCCTGAGAAAATTTGCTAACACTAGCCCTAGCAAGTGTAGCGTTTCGCAGAATCTACCACAGGATCGGAATCACGACTCACTGAGAATATTCCGGCGAGAAACTATATGTGTCTATGGGATTGATTGAACGTCCGTCCGAAGAATGGTGACACGTGTTCATATAACCAAATATATTTATGATGACTTAAAATTTTTCTAAGACTGCAAAACGCACTGGTTACTCATAGATTTTAACGTCTCGGAATCCGATAGCTACGGTCGGAAGTGAGGACGCGCATTATCGTGAATAGCAACAAATCTTATCTCCTACAAAGTATTGAATGGTCTGGAAGAGATCGCTTTTACTGATAAGACCGGCTATTGTACAAATGTATCTGCTTGTAGACTGTTTTTGAATGTAAATTGTGTTTTCGTGTGCAATGAATTGTATTCTCTCCCTCTATCCCTACCTCCCTCCCTTCCTCCCTCCCTCGACCCTCAGCAGCGAGGAAACGAAGCGAGGAGGCAGAATGTCCTTCATTCTTCAATGGAGGAAGCTCTATCCGCTGGATTGATCAAGTAAAAAGCTTTACCAAAACCCCACATAACGAGTGCGTGCGCCAAGCCTCAGCTCGCGAGCTATGGAGAACAGCTGTAAAGGCTTTAATAAACAAGGATTCTACATGACCACGACTGCTCTGCCAAGTATAACCGACTATGATAATGATGATGAAGACTGTCCTTATAAAATTTCACACCTCATTGATGTGATGGCTGGTAAAGTTATTCAAACGTAAATACATATAAGGATTTGGAATAAAGCTAACTACTTGGATTCTCGTGAAGCATAAAAATGTTGAGTCTAATTTTGTAAAATGGTTTTTCGGAGTAGTTCCTAAATCTAGTTCTCTGGCCTTGTAAGTTGTCAAAGTTCTATTAGAATCGAAATATTGGCAATTAGTGGTAGTTTAATTGCTTTTTAAGCTTCCCTTCTGTAGAAAATCATTTAATTTATTTAAATAAATATAAATTGTAGATAACATTGTTGCCTTAGGACAACAGATGGCACGACCAGTCTCATAAAAAGTCCCAAAATTGGTTCAAATTTCTCATCATTGACGGTGACGATATTTTAAGTGAAATTTTCTCTAACGCTGTATTAGTTTTAAATTTGACGAAACGTAAAAGGGATACTGAAAGAAGACAAATATATAGATCTTCAGGACTTAGCGTGTGAGAAAACGAGATAGACTAATTCTGAGAGTTTCACTCCTTTTTTTTTTACCTATGCTGATAGCCTTAAGATGCTACTTCAGCTTTTACCTTACGTGTAGGTGAGCTCACGGGGTTCAAACCGGAAGTGTTGCGAACATTGGCCCTAGCAAGAGTAATGCTTCGCAGAATTTTCCACCGGTTCGAAAACGTGATCCACTGAGAAGATCCGGCGAGAAACTCAGTGGGCTGTGTCTATGGGTTAATTTACTCGCCGAGCCCTTCGTCGCAAGGGATGAGTTCGGCGAGGACGGTGACCGGTGCTTGAGGTTTGACTCCTACCGTTGGAGTTTACTGGTGGTAGGACCTGTTGTGAGTCCGCACGGGTAGGTTACTGGTGGTAGGACCTGTTGTGAGGTGGTAGGACCACCGCCCTGCCTATTTCTGCCGTGAAGCAGTAATGCGTTTCGGTTTGAAGGGTGGGGCAGCCGTTGTAACTATACTGAGACCTTACAACTTATATCTCAAGGTGGGTGGCGCATTTACGTTGTTGATGTCTATGGGTTCCAGTAACCACTTAACATCAGGTGGGCTGTGAGCTCGTCCACCCATCTAAGCAATAAAAAAAAAAAAAAAAAAGTTGCACATATATTTTTTTACCGTTCACCGTTTCACTTGGTCGTTGCGAATTGAAGATGCTGCTATTGTCGGTCACGACCAAGCCGCTGTTTACCCTTAGCACATCTTGGTCAAATTATTCCAAGTCATTCAATCCCGTTTTTGCAGGATAGCCGTCGGAGCTCCGTGGTTCGTCAGGAACGTCGACCTCCAATCGACCTGGACTTAGAGTCCATCAGTAAGTATCTCCAGTCGGCGTCGATGCGCCACTTCGATAAAGCGGCACGACACAAGAACCCTCACATCCTGGCCGCCGGTAACTACATTCCCGATCCTGCGAACAGGATGGAAAGCAGTCGACGTCGCCCCAAACACGTCATTTTGGATCCTCCCGATCCACTGACGGTGCTTTTAGGTACCTCAAGCATCGGTCATCGTTCTGGTCGAACCCGCCGCTTACGACGAAGGGCTCGACGAGTAAATTAACCCTCAGACACAGCCCGCTGAGTTTCTCGCCGGATCTTCTCAGTGGGTCGCGTTTCCGATCCGGTGGTAGATTCTTTGAAGCACGGCTCTTGCTAGGGTTCGTTTTAGCAACGTCATCAGGTTTGAGCCCCGTGAGCTCACCTACTAGTTAAGGCGACGCTGATATAGCCTCTCAAGGCTATCAACTTAAGTAGGAAAAAAAAAGGTCAAATTAACTCGAGGTAGATCCTTAAAACCTAAACCGTAATCTATAGTCATTGGTGGACCTGGCAAACGTACACACGTCTTATATCTGAAAATTACAAATCTTTTTGAATATGTTTTGTAACAGTCAGTGATGACGTCTGACAAATCTACGAACACCGGCAGCAAAATGTCACGTTCCGCCTGAGCGTGCAAGCGAGAGCGCGAAACAAGCGATAGAGAGGCACGATCGGCCCAAGCGCTGGCTTGTGACACATTTATCTCTCTACTCGAGTGACGTCAGAGCTAGCAGTTCGAATAGTTCAGAGCTACTGATGTTATGACGTAAACCTTTTTTTTTTACTAAAAATGTTATTAAATTAGGTACCGAATTTTTAATCTAAAACCTTCTCGAATTCACTAGAACACACAGAAAAAATTTCATCAAAATCGGTTCAGGATCGAAATCGTTTAGGAGGAGTTCACTAACTTACACACGGACAAAATAATCTTATATGTATGTTTATCAAGATGAGTGTCTAATTCTGTCGCAGAGCCAGATCAACTACGACACTCTATTTTATGCCATACAACCTCATATCTTAGGGCGACCTTTTGTCCATTTATTCAAAAGAAACAAAAGAAAATGATATTATGCTTAAACACTGTCAAGGTTAGTTCATTACAATCATGAATATCTCAACCTTAGATATTGTTTTAAGCGAATTATTCTGTCCAATTTAAGATGCTTTTCAAATGACGCGCTTCGCTGCAACCTACCGTTGTTCACGAGAAAGAGCAGTATAAGTTACAGATTACAATTTTTTCTCGATTGGTCCTTGTTTTCNAAAAGAAAATGATATTATGCTTAAACACTGTCAAGGTTAGTTCATTACAATCATGAATATCTCAACCTTAGATATTGTTTTAAGCGAATTATTCTGTCCAATTTAAGATGCTTTTCAAATGACGCGCTTCGCTGCAACCTACCGTTGTTCACGAGAAAGAGCAGTATAAGTTACAGATTACAATTTTTTCTCGATTGGTCCTTGTTTTCCTGTTTGAAGCGAAATTAAAAAGGGTACGTGTACTTATGTACGCGCTTAAGAAGTTATACGTTATTTTTATTAAATTTCTTTTTTTCAAATATTGAATAATTAATAATAAATATTTAACGTTAAAAATTAATGGTAATAACACTTTTTTCACGAGAGTACATACGCGAAAGTTCACCTGCGGCTATATTCAGACTCGCCAAGTTACGTCGGTCGTATTGTAATGAGCGATTTAGTGGGCAACTTCATTCTGTTAATTTTGTGTCACGGTGCGCGCGCATCGTAAAATTTCACACTCATCAATTTTTCATAACGCGCCTAATGAAGTATAACTTCAAAAGGTGAAGTCGAATGTTTGCAGCTTTAACTTTTTATATATTACTTGTAATTGGTTACTATTTATGTCTAAGAAATAGTCCTTGCTAAGATTTCTCCTTGTAATTTTAATGCTAGAAACTGTAGTCTTGAGAAGGAAATTCTGACAAAAAGTATGTAATTTATAAATGTAATAGAAGGAAAATCTCATTTCTTCGGAGACTAAATTCTATGTAAGTTATAATATAAACAATTTCATCTTTTTTTAAATTCGCTTCTAAATTTCGATCCAGTTTCAAATAACAACGATGCTAAATAACTTATAACATAAAAAATCCGAACACAAAAAAATCTCGAGAATTTTACTGTTGGTAAGGATCTCTTGTGAGTCCGCACAGGTAGGGACCACCAACTTGCTTATTTCTGCCGTGAAGCAGTAATGCGATTCGGTTTGAATGGCGGGGCAGCCGTCGTAACTATACTTGAGACCTTAGAACTTATATCTCAATGTGGGTGGCGCATTTACGTTATAGATGTCTATGAGCTCCTATCTGGACGATAAGACGAAGTGAGAGGGTAAAGATCGACGCTTTTGAAATGTGGTGTTGGAGACGGATGTTGCAAATTCCATGGACAGCACGCCGGACCAACCTGTCCATTCTTAAGGAGCTCGGTATTTCCACAAGGCTGTCCGCTATCTACTTCCAACGTATTCTCGCGTACTTCGGCCACATCGCTCGTAGAGGCCCCGATAACTTGGAGAAGCTGATGGTAGTTGGTCAGGTTGACGGGAGAAGATCACGCAGACGCTCACCTACCCGCTGGTCTGATCTGGTTAAAACACTCACCTGCCTGCCAATAACCGAGGCTATCAAGACCGCCGAGGACGGGAAGACGTGGGGAAGCATTGTGCATCGAGTGGTCCACACTTCAGACTAGACACGACCTTCAGCAATAAAGAGACCGACTCAGAAGAAGATGAGCTCCAGTAACCACTTAAAACCAGGTGGACCGTGAGCTCGTCCACCCATCTAAACAATTAAAAAAACACGATCTACTCTTCTAATTACTCACAATTACAGTGCAGTAATAAAACAAGATATAGTCACTACAGAGATACCGCTCGCGTTGCGATGCCCCTACGCTAACGTTATCAAACCCCTAATAATATTTCTGCCCAACGAAACCAACACAAAAAACCGTTGACCGTATAATATAATGTCCATAAAAACTGACATTGGAACGTCAAAAAACAAAAAGCCATAAAATTATAGTTACGTTCCTTGGCGTTATGCGTTGAATTTTTCGCCATCGATTTCCCTCAGCGCATGTCAAATTTGGCATCACCCAGTACAGCGCCGCGACCGTCGCGTTTGCACGTGTCCCACTGTAACACGTAGCCAGATATAATGTAATGTTGAATTAATAAATGTAAACCGTAATTACACATTCCGTTCGTATTATTAGCGGTTATTTCAAAAGGAGTTTTACGGATCATCGAATGTCCACAGAGGTAAAGTAAAAAAAATTCTTTATGAAAACTATTTGGTAGAAGTTAGCTGTAACGAATGCTTTTGTCGCCGATACCATAGTTTTTGTCTAACAAAATACTCTTGACGTTTTCAGGATTATGTAAATTAAAAAGGGCGAAGCCATTAGCATTTAATTCGGGAATTAAATCTCTTTCATTAACATGATGACGATATTAAATGTATATTGGGTATTTTAATTTTTGAATAACTTAACGAAACCGTCTTTGATTCTAGTTCTTAAATTTTCCTTTTTCCTATATTTTTTCTTGATTCATTATATTAAGACTGTGGTCAGAGTTAATAACAACATATCAGTAGTTTTTATTACAAATGCAGGTGTCATAAAAAATAAGACACGATAAATTTTAATTTAATGTATTTAATATTTATGTAAAATTAGATTTTATAAGTAATTTAAGTAAAAAAAAGTCTGGAATTTAGTTAGTACAAAAAAAAACGAAAATCAATATTACACTTTATTAAGGTATTTATTTACATAGTGAATTATCGAAGTCTTAAAAATTCCAATTAATAATGTATCAAAACTTGGAAACTATTACTTCCTAAAAAATAAAATGTAGCTTACAAAACCAAAATTTAATACGTAAAATGAATTTAAGTCTTGCGGCGTCAGTGATTAATGTCGAATTTCAAACGCTGCGAACACCTAGTGGATATTTTCTTTAAAAGTCATAGGCGTTTTAAATTAAAATATGTACCACAGAAGAAATATTAAAAGAGTAGACATGAGGAAAGCAAGAACCAGACAGTATTCGTATTGGATTTGGGTATTTCTTGTTCGCTTTCTTGACTCAACTAATCCGATTCTTGGATTTCATTTAATAATTTTCTTAATAAGGCACATTATAACAATTTTTTAAAGGTATAGGTTGGAAATTGTACATAATCACTATTTAAATAATAAAATTTACATATAATTTTCTTAACACTTATATTAATATATTTAGTATTTCTTTAATTGATGTCCATGAATTAACGCGCCGAGCCGACTCTTTATTCAAGAAAATTCTTGACAGATCAAATTTTTCAAATAGCTGAAAAGATTAATGCTTTTTTAACATTTAGTGTTAAAATCTACTGAAGTAAATTGAAAATTATAAATAAAAAAAAACAAGAATTGTTCCCACAAAAAATAAAGTTATATTCAATTGCTATGACAAATTTTAATTTATATTTTCAAAGGATTTTTTTGTTCAGTCTCGTAAATGCAGATGAACGCAGCGCTTCGCTTCGTCGGGGGTGGTGTTAAGCAGGATGGTCTTTTAAAATGATTTCCCTGAATTCCTACATAGAATGTAACTTACTGTAGAAAACACAGATAGAACCGAAGTCCATGGGGCGCCAGAAAACAACCGATAATTAGAACAGTCAATCTTTTACATATGAATGTCGATTTAAATAGATATTTTATTGCTTAGATGGGTGGACGAGCTCACGGCCCACCTGGTGTTAAGTGGTTACTGGAGCCCATAGACATCTACAACTTAAATGCCGCCACCCACCTTGAGATATGAGTTCTAAGGCCTCAGTAATTACAACGACTGCTCGACCCTTCAAAGCGAAACGCATTACTGCTTCACGGCAGAAATAGGCAGGGTGGTGGTACCTACCCGTGCGGACTCACAAGAGGTCCTACCACCAGTAATTACGCAAATTATAATTTTGCGGATTTGATTTTTATTACACGATGTTATTCCTTCACCGTGGAAGTCAATCGTGAACATTTGTTAAATACGTATTTCATTAGAAAAATTGGTACCCGCCTGAGATTCGAACACCGGTGCATCGCTACATACGAATGCACCGGACGTCTTATCCTTTAGGCCACGACGACTTCAAAACATTCAGATTATTTTCGTTGCTAGCTATTCGAATTCGTTCAGTCATGTTTATTGTTATTTTAATTTTTATCTTATGGAACGATGTTTTTAAATTCAAATTTGTTTGAGATGATCGACTTTACGTCTTTTTTATATTCAACCGGAGCAGCGCTCAGGCTTACTGCATGGAAATGCCAGGAAAATTTCTTTACTGCTAAGGTACTTCTACCGCCATCGGAGCAGAGTTCATCCAAATTTTTTTTTTATTTTTTTTTTATTGCTTAGATGGATGGACGAGCTCCCAGCCCACCTGGTGTTAAGTGGTTACTGGAGCCCATAGACATCTACAACGTAAATGCACCACCCCCCTTGAGATAAGTTATAAGTTCTCAGTATTGTTACAATGGCTACCCCGCCCTTCAAACCGAAACGCATGACTGCTTCACGACAGAAAATAGGCGGTGGTACCGACTCACAAGTGGTCCTACCACCATATTATCTGGAACCGCTGCGTTCATCGACAGTGCGTTTCCAAAGATCTTTTTTGCCACGTACCGTCCGGCTTTGGAATGAACTCCCCTCCACGGTGTTTTCCGAGCGCTATGACATGTCCTTCTTCAAACGAGGCTTGTGGAGAGTACTTAATAGTAGGCAGCGGCTTGGCTCTACCCCTGGCATTGCTGACGTCCTTGAGCGACGGTGACCACTTACCATCAGGTGGGCCGTATGCTCGTCTGCCTACAAAGGCAATAAAAAAAAGGTAGATCACAGTTCATTTGGTGTTAAGTACTTACCAATGCCCATTGACATTGCTGAAAAAATCGCGACATCCACCTTTTGAGACACAAGATTTATGTCTCGGCTCTGATGTGTTAAAACCGGCAGTTCCTATCATGGGTTTCAGTGATCGATTTGAACTAGATGTGTCTTTTGCTCAAACCCGACTTACATCGCGGCGTAGGCACATAACTCTCAAATGTTTAATCTTTGCCCCAATGCATTCTGTATCAAATATTAACGTCTTACTGGTAGTAGGATGTCTTGTAAGTCCGCACGGGTAAGTACCACCATTCCACCAAGTGCCTATTTCTGCCGAGAAGCAGTAATGCGTTTCGGCTTGAAGGGCGGGGTAGTCGTTGCACTATACCGCGATCTTAGAACTCATATCTCAATTTGGGTGGCGTTGTGAACGTTGTAGATGTCTATCGGCTTCAGTAACCATTTAACACCAGGTGGGCTGTGAGCTCGTCCACCCGTCTAAGTAATAAAAATAAATAAAAATTGTCGCGTCTACACTATTTACTCATTGCAAAGACTCATAAAATAAAATAGATTACTCGAACTAATTAAGACAGTGTATCATTGTACTAATAAAGGGTTACATCTCTATCGGTTTCCTCACTTAATTAACCCAGTATAGAATAATATCAAACAATGAAACAACATTTATCGTGCGAAGTTTTTGATATCATTTAAATCTTTTTTTATTTTTTTATTGCTTAGATTGTTGGACGGGCTCACAGCCCACCTGGTGTTAAATGATTACTGGAGCCCATTGACATCTACAACGTATAGGCCGACACCCGCCTTGAGGTATGAATTTTAAGGTCTCAGTATAGTTACAACGTCCGCCTCACCCTTCAAACCGAAACGCATTACTGCTTCACGACAGAAATAGGCGAGGTGGTGGTACCTACTCATGCGGACTCACAAGAGGTCTTACCACCAGTAAGCACAAGAGGTCCTACCACCAGTAAAAATTTACAATAATAGTGTTTCTAAAAGCATACGAAAATCGATAATGCGATTCAATTTACCTAACTATTCCGATTTATTGATATCCTTTTCTATTGGAACATCGCTTTTGTTGTTGTACGAATGAAAATATTCGATTAATAGAACATGTATATTTGATTACTTCAATTTAATGTAGTTGACGGCTTATTTCAAGGTTTTTTATTTACTTGTTACACATACGAAACATCATCCGACTACACGAATACTGTAAAATTTACTAGTAAGTAAAGAGTATTGTAAGGACTGTCGTACTGGCTGGGACGCCGCCTTGGGTTCTGGAGGCGGAGACGCTCGCCGCTGACTATCAGTGGCGGACTGACCTTGATTCCCGGGGCCTGGCCCGACCCAGCCCTAGTGTGGTCAGAGCGCGGAGGGTTCAATCTCGGCGGTCCATGCTGGAGTTATGGTCCAGGCGGCTGGCCGATCCTTCGGCTAATCGTAGGACCGTCGAGGCGATTCGCCCGGTCCTTGGGAATTGGGTGAATCGTGACAGAGGACGCCTCATTTTCCGGTTCACGCAGGTACTTACTGAGCATGGTTGTTTCGGTCCGGCGTCCCGAGGGGGAGGGTGATGGGAGAGATGTGCTCCGTACTAAACGCTTTCCCCCCTTTGCCTTTTCATGAGTTCTGTCTCATGCGAGGTTTGGGCGTGGGCTGTTGAGCGACAGGAGGTTTAAGTCGGTTCGGCTCCGACGCCAGTAGAGGGCGGAAATCCAGCGATTTCCTCCAGGTCAAAAAAAAAATTAATTAAAAAAAAATACTGTTGGAAATTCTAATCTGAAAATAATAAACCTAAATTTAACTCTTAAAGAAAATATTAAATTGATTTATACAAAATGCATACACCTTTATATATATACAAAAATAGATCTTGTCAACACATACAAATAAATAGTTACGAAACTAAGGACACAAAAACTTCTGAGAATTAATCTTACGAAGAAAAAAGTAATAGAACAATTTTTATTGCGTAGGTTGACCGAGTTCACAGTTGACTTTTGACAGTTAGGTATAGGAGTTCATATTACAACTTAAATGCCTCCAAGATCATCTTAGGCACAAAGACATGAAATGTCTTAACTGTATTGCAAAATTAAGTTACCATCCTTCAAAACGTAACCCATCATTGCTTAGTGGCAGAAATAGAAATAACGGTGCTACCTACTCTTGTCGGCTTTCAAAAATCCTTAACTATCCTTCTTTTTGACTTACACGAAATGTAACTCATAGATAATACACATAAATTAGTTATAGATAAGTAACTCAATCACTCAACAAAAATGTTTACGGGCGTCGGCCACTAGATGGCTTCACTTCGATTAGTTTCTTATTGCTACTGTAGATGGCATTAACATATTACCTGTCCCATATTTTATTTTTAATGAAGGATTTTGTAAGTTTTTAGAAACCACAAATTGATAAAATTTAATCAATTTGTCTATAACAAATAAAGATTTGTATGGTTTTTTATTTTATGTGTTTAACATATAAGCTTAGGGGCATTCGCTACAAGATGTCGCTAGTTTCCATACCAAAAAAATATTTGTCTTAAGGTATCGCAGTTTCAAAACCCTGATGTAACTATATAGGTTTCCGGATAAAAAGTTCTGCTTTTTACTTCAAGATTATTTAGTCATTGTCCAATATTGTCTTGTTTTTTATAGGAAGGATAAAATAACAACAAAGGACTCCAGTAATACAAGAATAAATGACAGGACAACAAAAAATGTTTTCAAACCAAAATTATTTGTCACGCTACATAACTCGAACCCTTCGCCCTGTTATAAGACGGCCCTGTACCCTTTACTGCTGACACATCCCTATTTCCCTGCTCAGTCAGTGCTTTTAGTGGCCAGCAGTAAACTACAATTCCCATTAGCCTTAGTCCATTTTCGATCTCCGTCGCGACAACACGTTTGTTGGTTTGAAACTTTTTTTTTAAAAAGGCAATATCCAGAACCCGTATAACAGCCCGATTCTGCGGGTAACACAAAGTTTCACCAATTCAAGAATAGATGACGTAACATTCTTTTTGTTTTGTAAGCCCCAGGGAAAATTTCGCTACGTTCAGAGGGGGACACGAAAACATTCAACTCAAATAATTCAGTCGTTCTTTAGAAGGGAAATTCTTGGGGAACGCACGAATGACTTTGTTACGAGATAGCTTATGTTATTTGCTTTTGTAAGTCGATTTTTGATAAGCGTGGAATTCGAGTTACGAGTATACGTGCTCGCACCTTAACTGATGAGTAGACGATGACCGAGCATAGCTCGTTTTTTTTTTGATAACGCCATCTTGTTGTGTCTTTAAAGCGGTTAGTTGCCTTCAATTAAGAAAAAATAGTATTATTATTCGCCAATAGATGTCGGGAAGAGTTGATTATTGAAAACACGAATAAAACAACGAAAATGAATCGTAGCTAGATCGATTTATCGCCCCCAAAATCCCCTGTATACTAAATTTTATGAAAATCGTTGGAGCCGCTTCCGAGATTCAGATTATATGTATATTAATATACAAGAATTGTTCTTTTAAAGGTATAAGATAAGGCGTTATGATAAATCACTCTCTTTTTCAGCTTTATGCGCATAAAATGTACATGTAAAATTTGACAGTATTTCACAAATACTTATATGTATTGATCATAGAGACGAAAGTAAAACTCTGCCGTCCATATTAATAAGGATAAACTATTCGGATAATTGAAACAATAATACCAATTTACCACCACCACCCTGCCTATTTGTGCCGTGAAACAGTAATGCGTTTCTATTCGGTTTGAAGGGCGGGGCGGCCATTGTACCTATATACTTAATTATACAGATTATAATTAATTGAAATTATAAGTTTCAACATTATTAAGGTTCTATTGTCAAACTATTATATTTCTCTAAACGCAGATTTTGCTAAGACTACGCTATAAATAAATAATATTAAAGACAAACAAATCCAAACCTATTTTCATTTTGACCACAGAATTTAAACAATAACCAAACTTTGACAATAAACAAAAGAGTATAAATGCGTGTTTGTGTGTGTGTATATCAAATACATGATAGTGTGTGTAATGTTTTTGTATTGATTTAAAGTATTTTTATGCATAATGCCATGAAGCAGTAATGCGTTTCGGTTTGAAGGGCGGGGCAGCCGTTGTAACTATACTGAGACCTTAGAACTTATATCTCAAGATTGGTGGCGCATTTACGTTGTAGATGTCTATGGGCTCCAGTAACCACTTAACACCGGGTGGGCTGTGAGCTCGTCCACCCATCTTTGATTTTTCTCTCGGAATTTAAATGTTGATTCGAGTCTAGTGCCTTTCATATCGGGTGAAAGGCTTTTATTTTATTTTTTTTTATTGCTTAGTTGGATGGACGAGCTCACAGCCCACCTGATGTTAAGTGGTTACTGGAGCCCATAGACATCTACAACATAAATGCGCCACCCACCTCGAGATATAAGTTCTACGGTCTCAGTATAGTTACAACGGCTGCCCCGCCCTTCGAACCGAAACGCATACGTCAGCGCAAAAGTTAAGCCCTAAGCTTATCATAGTTAGTATGGAGATTATGAGGTTGAAATTTACTTTTACACTGGTTCTTAGGAAAAAACAATACGTGCCAAAATTAATGTTTGCAAAGCCATCTGTTCTCTATGGATGAGACTAGGGATAGGCAGGTTTTGCATCAAAATTTATTATGTTTTAAATAAATTGCAATATATACCTAAGCGTGAATATGAAAAATTGTGGGTTAGGCCATCTTTTGCATTGACGGTCGCATTTGGTTTATCATCTAAGTAATAAATAAAAAAAAGTTTAAGTTACAAAACACGCAACATTTATGTTTCTAATTAAAGGTGCGTTTTATTTGATATTAGCATCAACAGTTCGATATTTTTAATTGAAATTCAATTAAGTTTACCACATCCAATTATTTGAAGAACTTTATATATTATAGTGACCCGCCCTTGCTTCGGAAACATTAAATTTTATTATTGATAGGCGAGTTCCGCCATGTTGCGCCCGGTACAACAATAACTGCGGGTGACGCCGCGGGGCGAAGCTAGTCTAAAAAAAGTAGCCTAAGTTACTCCTTATATCATCAGCTACCTATTAATGAAAGTCTCAGCAAAATCGGTCCAGCCGTTCCAGAGATTAGCCGGAACAAACTGACAGACAGACACACAAAAATTGTAAAAAATGTTATTTTGTTGTATGTACCGTATATATATTCATATGCATGTAGTAAAAAGCGGTTATTTCAATATTATAAATAGACACTCTAATTTTATTTATATGTATGGTTGATATTTTTTTCAAATTTTAAACTTTAAATAGCTGTCCTGCAAAAATGTCGTTCAAACAATACTTCCGGGCCTTTTCCCTTTTCCCTTTCACCCATCGATATTCGTGAAAATACTCGACCAACTGTATCGAGTTCAAATTTACAATGTGGCGTCTTAAAAATCAAATCACATGTTTTCATTGTGAGTGGTTGCGAATATTTTATTTCTCATGAGGATAATGCACTATCTCACTACTCAGTCGGGTAAGGCATGCGATATTGTAATAAAACTGTTTGTATAATATATAATAAATATATATACAATTTGTATCATCATTATCCTGCTCTTCTCCCAGTCACCTGGGGTCGGCGCAACATGTTTTCTCCTTCCATACTCTTCTATCATATACCATTTCTTCGCTCTCTCCCCTCTTACCCATATAGTCTTTCACGCAATCCATCCATTTTTTCTTAAGTCTACCTCTTCCTCTATATCCTTCCACATTCATAGTTAACACTCTCTTACCAACCTCATTTTCATTTCGTCTCATCACATGTCCATTCCATCCTAAACGCGCACTTCTCAGCTTCTGTCACAGGCGCTTCTTTCAGACTTCCTCTATTTTGTATATAATTTATAATTTGTATAATATATATTGTATAATGTATAATAAATAAAAATAAAAATTGTAGTAAAACTTTAATCTAAAAAAAAATGCGTAATTTCTATATATAGACGTATAGAATTTGAATCAATCGATCTTTTTTTTGTCAGCTATGATTAATCGAATTCCTGAAATCCAATATATAGGTAATATTTAACAAAACAACAAAACTGGAAAAAAAAGAATTAATTATTTATTTTTAATTTAACGTTGTTTTTTAAACGTTTGTTTAAAATACCATTTTTCTTTTAATTCAACGGATATCTTTTTCGTGATCTCGAAAAATATCAATGGATTTACAGTATTGAAACGTTTTACGGATTCCTACTATTAATGAAGTAGTTGCCTTCTTAACATGCATTACTATTCACTCCGGCGTTAGCAAATTAGCTTGTTTGTCGCATTCGGCATTGATATCGCAATGGGGCCGGGCGAGTACGTGCCGAGAATCACACAGCATTAAGGGTTGCCAGCGCGCCACGAAACTTTATAAGTACAAATTTATTGCTGTTCTGGTAACACTTGTTTCAGTTCACCTTATAAATATTTCCGGGTGCGTATACGGAAGTTAACCTTTTTATTTGTTTTATTTCATAGATGGGTGGACGAGCTCACGGCCCACCTGATGTTAAGTGGTTACAGGAGCCCATGGACATCTACAATGTAAATGCGCCACCTACCTTGAGATATAAGTTCTAACATCTCAGTATAGTTACAACGGCTGCCCCACCCTTCAAACCGAAACGCATCATTGCTTCACGGCAGAAATAGGCGGGGCGGTGGTACCTACCCGCGCGGACTCACAAGCGGTCCTACCACCAATAAAAGTGTGAAAAATGAGTGAAAAGTTTCAAATTAATCTGGCTTCTTGGAGTTAGAAGGAGTTCTTCTAGGAGTTTTATTTGCGTTCGTGTATCAATGTCACCAGAGATTCCTTTAAATAAAAACAAACATCTCTACCGAGCAAATAAAATCGTCTTAATAAACAAAATTAACACATACGCTTGTGATAGAAAGAGATAAAGAAACCAGACTCTGCTCAAGGTGGTTTGTCGTTATTTTTTTAATTAAATTATATCTGTCGTCGTTTACAAGACTTTATAGTCTACCTTAAATTGTAAATTTACCTGACCTTCTTGCTAGACAGTCGTGATGGCTATACCAGTCTTAATATACCAAAAAAAATTGGTACCAAAATATTATGCATGTGAAATGGTGGGTGTTCGTAAATAAAATGATTCTTGTAGTATATATGATATTATTATCATATATTGCACGGCAAATTTGATATTTTTTTCTTTATTGCTTATATGGGTGGACGAGCTCACAGCCCACCTGATGCTAAGTGGTTACTGGAGTCCATAGACATCTACGACGTAAATGCGCTACCCACCTTGAGATATAAGTTCGAAGGTCTCAGTATAGTTACAATGGCTGCCCCACCCTTCAAACCGAAACGCATTACTGCTTCACGGCAGAAATAGGCAGGGTGGTGGTACCTACCCGCGCGGACTCACAAGAGGTCTTACCATCAGTAAATAAATAAATGAAGAAATAAAGAAATGTAGGAGTAAAGAAATAACTGAAGGAATATAATCTATATATATATATAAATGAATTGCTGTTCGTTAGTCTCGCTAAAACTCGAGAACGGCTGGACCGATTTGGCTAATTTTGGTCTGGAATTATTTGTGGAAGTCCAGAGAAGGTTTAAAAGTTAGATAAATATGAAAATGCTCGGAATTAAATAAAAATAACACGGACGGATTCCTCTTGTTTGTTTTAAGTTTATTTTATACAAAAGTTTAGGTCTTTTATTTATCGATTGAGGTACTACGAAGTCTGCCGGGTCAGCTAGTAGGCAATAAATAATAAATAGACAATATCAATTATAAAATTCCGTGATTGCTGACGCCATGTAATTTACACTATAAAGCTGTAATATTCTTGTTATTGAAAATGAAACGGTCAGCCCTGGGGTGACGTCAGGCCACGACACAAAACCTTATCTGACAATTTTCTCCGCCGTTTGACATTGAGTGAATTTATAGCATTTGTTCTCATGGCTTCACTTAATTACGTTTTTAACATTGAATTCTAATGTACTCCAGTGTTAATGCACGTGATTGCTCTGTGAAGATTTCTACTATTATATAATATGTATATATTGATATGGAGTATTTAAGAATGAATAAACAATAAAGGACTTAATTGTGTTTTCTGTGATATAATAAGAAAACAACATTGAAATTTTTTTTTATTGCTTATATGAGTGGACGAGTTCACGGCCCACCTTGTGTAAAGTGGTTACCGGAGCCCATAGACATCTACAACGTAAATGCCGCCACCCATCTTGAGATAAGAGTTCTAAGGTCTCAGTATAGTTACAACGGTTATTTGTGTTCCTAATTTTTCTTTCCTTCTGCGGGCCTACTGGGAGAGATTTCAACATGAAATAAGTAGTGCCCTTGTACTCTGTATCCTTATTGTCGTGTTTCTTTTAACAGCTGTGTGTACAAAATATATTAAATACTCCTTCTCTATATTCTCTATAAGTGTGGGAAATTTCATACATCTCCGTCCGCGCAATTTTCGCAAAAAGGGGTACAAAGTTTTTGCTTCACGTATTAATATATAGATTACTAGCGACCCGCCCTCGCTTCGCTTCGGAAACTGTAATTTATTATTGATTTCTCCATTATTTAATGGATGTTATTATTCATATAAACCTTCCTCTTCAATCGCTCTATCTATTAAAAAAACCGCATCATAATCCGTTGCGTAGTTTTAAAGATTTAAGCATACATAGGGATATAGGGACAGAGGAAGCGACTTTGTTTTATACTATGTAGTGATGATAATTGTTCAATAAAATCGGTATAGTCCGACTTATTCATGGTAACCGATATGCCCCTATGGGATTGCGATGCTGAAGTGTCAGTGGGCAGGGGACATGATTAGAAGAATCGCTACTGGAGCATTAAATTTCTCGAGTTGCGATTGAGTACCGATAGACGTAGTGTTGGTGGCCTTACCACTGTAAGGCTGAGATGATACCCTGGATAAAACCATCGCAGGACCGGTCAAGGATCGAGTCTGTGGAATGATAAATTGATTAATTAATCGTTTATACACAAATAACCGACCGATAACCTTTGCGTTAGGTTAAATAACTTACTGTTTACTGGTCACCGATATGAATCCGGCCACACATTTTAAAAACTGAGGTTTAAGTATAAATTTTGTTGTTTAACGATTGAAATGGGGGCAGTTCATTGAGTTTCTCAGTGAGTCGGGATTCCGAGCCGGTGGTAGTATACCAGGTAGTATAGTATATCAGCGTAGTACTTACTGCTCTATTTAGGGCAGATATTAGTAAAGCCTCCCAGGCGGGCGGAGATTGGTCGGGTAAGAGAGTGTAAAGGGAGTCGTTTGGTGAGTAGGGCCCTAAAACATTCTTGGGCCTGCGGTCTGCTCTCAACATCTGCACACCGTTAAATCCCACATACCACGCGCGCCCTAGTCGCGGAATCTCTCATGAGGTTCGGCCTCATTCCCCGTAAGCTCGCAAGCCGAATTAAAATGAATAGGTTCGCGATACCCACGAAATGCGATTCACATTCGTCTTTAAAGGAGGTTTGAAAAGAGTCCCCTAAATTCTGTGGCAGGGCCCATAATCCATAAGCTATATTTAGTTTTAGTTATGAGCATCCTCGTTGGAAATAAATAAAAAGTAATGAAAAAATCACTCATAATATTAAGATTGATTCCTCTACTAATTGCTTTACTTGTGTAAATTTTCTCCTCTCTCTTTGTTCCAGAAAACAATACAACGAAGTTAATTCATCGAAAGATCTAGTGCTTTTAAATTAAAGACCAATAAAAGAATGAGTGACGTAACGATTGGATCTTCTTTCGCGACCTCCTCTGAAGTTCTCGGGTGTTTCCGTGACAGCTGTCAGTGAGAATCAAACATGGCGGAGAAGGTCAGCTGATTGGAGATACGCCCGCGCAAATTTCGCAGTAAAAAGCGAATAAAGCGCATCATGGTGAGTGATTGTATTAAATAAAAACTATTTCCGTTTTAATTTTATTCTCCGGTGTTGGCTATAGAGGTTCGTTAATAAATTTAGACTGAATCTAAGCAAAAGTAGTGCCTTATATCCTGGCACGCCAATGACAGGAAATAGACAGCATCGACCGTGAACATCGGCAATCATCATCATCAGCCTATAGCAGTCCACTGCTGGACATGGGCCTCTCCAATTGTTCGCCACTGAGCACGATCCTCGGCTTCTCTCATCCAGTTCCTGCCAGTAAACAATACGACTTATTAAACAAATAAAATTGGAGAAGTCAAATATTTTATGTCACAGTTTCAAGGTTATTGTATTACAGCAGGTATTCGGCGAATGGGCTCAAGTTGAAGTGGTGGAACTAGTCAACGATGGATCCGGTTTGGCGTTCGGCATCGTGGGGGGACGGTCCTCGGGAGTGGTGGTCAAGAGCGTCCTCCCTGGTGGAGTTGCTGATAGAGTAAGAACGCTTTCTAATTACTTACATACCCTTAGATTTGAGAGGGGGGGGGGAGAGGGAGAAAGAGAAAGAAAGAGAGAGAGAATATACTTTACTGCACACCAAAAAACAACTAAGAACAAGAAATCACCGTTGAATATATTTAATATTAAAAATTGTAATGAACCCTTAGGAGTGAGTATCATCACCCTTCCTATTTCTGCCGTGAAGTAGTAATGCTTTTTGGCTTGCAGGGCAGCAGGGTTGTACCTACTATAAAACTGAGATTTCAAACTCTTCTCTCAAGATTGGTGGCGGCGTTTACAGGAGTCACTTAACAGGAGGCGGGCCGTAAAAGCTTTTAATACGAAGCTTAGGAAAAAATGCACTATGTGTAGGATATATTTGGATTAACCTGTGCGAAGCCGGGACGTGTCACTAGTTATCTATTTAAACGAATATTAAAATTCTATTTCGTTGCTAAGCGCATCACTAGAACGGCATGGCTGATTTCATTACTCTTTAAACGTCTTGGACATATTTTTTTGAGAAAGACAAAACTGAAACAAAAAGACTACTTCGAGAAACGCCTTTCAATCATTCCATTTAACAGGAGAGTAATTTCTTTCGCTACAATAGAAATTCTGCTTAATAAATATGTCGGCGCTACGCCAGGGTTTTCACACATAAGGTCTAATACAATGAAAATTTAGTCGTCGTGGCCTAAAGGATAAGACTTCCGGCGCATTCGTTGTTGCGATGCACCGGTGTTCGAATCCCGCAGGCGGGTACCAATTTTTCGAATGAAATACGTACTTAACAAATGCTCACGATTGATTTCCACGGTGAAGGAATAACATCGTGTAATAAAAATCAACCCGCAAAATTATAATTTGCGTAATCACTGGTGGTAGGGCCTATTGTGAGTCCGCACGGGTAGGTACCACCGCCCTGCCTATTTCTGCCGTGAAGCAGCAATGCGTTTCGGTTTGAAGGGTGGGGTAGCCGTTGTAACTATACTGAGACCTTAGAACTTATATCTCAAGGTGGGTGGCGCATTTACACTGTAGATGTCTATGGGCTCCAGTAACCACTTAACACCAGGTGGGCTGTGAGCTCGTCCACACATCGAAGCAATAAAAAAAATTAAAAAAAAATACAATACAATTTACATAAATTTTAACATTACTATTGTTCATTACAAAAAGCCACGTCTTAGTTCTTACACAATTAGACATCTTGTGATGGTTATAGCAACTACAACATCATTTATACAAACAAATGTAATTACTGCGAAACAATTCACAAAATATGGCTTAATATTCACAATACATATTCTGACATTAATTTATTTTACATACATTACTTTTAACTAACATTGTTATTATCAAGGCTAATAATAGAAGGCGCCAACAACATCATTGCATAGCAATTACAATACTTAATTAAATTATTACTGTTAACTATAATATAAATTATTATTAATATTTATGCTTTATTAATATTTAATTATTTATACAGTCATTTGTGTTTTTAAACAATAATATTAACATTAAACATATTCTGAACATTTTCACATCAAAACAGTGTCTGCTAATTATTAAATATGGTAGAATAGCAGTTTCATCTTGATATTAATAAATAAACAATAACATAGAATAAACTAAACTATAAACTAATTATTGTCAATAGTGGTGTTTGTGCCCATAAATACGTTTGGAAATTAACATAATACGCTAATGGTTATTTCAAAGAACTGTAAAAGATACATGAAAGAAGGAAATACCAATGTCGTCGCCGGTACGCATGCCAAGCCTAATGGTACATCCCTTAGTTCTTTGTTACATGTTCACACAGATAGTTTTCCAATATAACTGAGCTGAGCGCCAAAAAGTCTCGCCAGTGCGTCTACTAAAACTACGGACTGATGCAATTAAATATTATCTATAGTTTATAAAATTTATTTTCTATGTCTAATTTAGAAATTGTTTTATTATACGCAAAATAAGTAAAAATAATATTATGAATACGGATTTTATTACCGGATGGGAAACCCCTTGTGGCATACAATTGATAGTTTGATATCATGTCTTATTAGTACATGACTCTTTTTTTTTACCTATTCTAGCAACCTCGAGGGGTTAATCTAGATTCGCCGAGCTAGTAGGTGAGCTCACAGGGCTCAAACCTGATGACGTTGCTAACACGAACCCTAGCAAGAGCCCTGCTTCGTAGAATCTACCACCGGATCGGAAATGCGACCCACTCAGAAGATCCGACGAGAAACTCAGTGGGCTGTGCCTGTTAGTTAATTTACTCGCCGAGCCCTTCGTCGCAAGCGACGGGTTCGACGAGAACGATGAATTGTGTTTGAGGTACCTAAAATCACCGTTAGTGGATCGGGAGGATCCAAAATGACGTGTTTTGGGCGACGTCGACTGTTTACCGTTTGGTCCACAGGATCGGCTATGTAGTTCCCGACGGCCACGTACATGGCAATATGTCTATCGACTCTAGTAAACACTAAACACCAAGCGGACGTGAAGGTTTCCATTCATCCACCAAACAAAAACAAAAACTGCGACGACCTAAACTAAATCTTTAGGTTGATACATTAAGATACCTTTTTTTTTACTCTGCCTAATCCAGTTTATACAATGAAGTTGCACTGTGTTACCAATTCTTACTTTACAGTACATCTATTCAAATTCAAAAAAATAATGCGTGTGCCGATCTTCTAAGTTCTTTCTGTGGGCTATGTAAATAGAAGACAAGATATTAGGGGGATTCCTAAATCTCGGTAAGACATTTTCATTCTTGCATATAAACAAGTTCCAAACAATAACATTTGGATCGTTGTTATACTGCGCAATATCATCCCCTAGAAGATCTTCTCTTTGCTGTTACTTCTAAATTTACAGTCTGAACGAACTTTTAACTAGACGGTTCTCGCTAGAGAAGAGTTCAATCTTACTGCCTGGAATTCCAGCTCTCGGAAGCAGTCCATAACCAGAAACTACTTTTACTTTCATTTTCATTTGATGCGCCCCCCATCTCTTCCGGTTTGAGGGCATACTGTTCTCATTAGCGACATCCCACTGCGGACTTGATTTGGCCGGTTCATGGTTCTCTCTCTGGCAGTTCGTTAAAACACTTTATTATTTATTCGTTTCTTTTGGAACGAAGTTCCTTACGGGACGATGCGGAGGGGTATCCTAACCGGGAAAAAACGTCCGTAACGTAAGATTTTTATTAGTAATGCACACAGTGTACGACTTAACTTTGGAGTAAAGTACAAAAAATAACATATTTTTTATCATTCATTGACCACGATCTCAGAGCGTTCGTTTGCGCAATACACTAACTCTTATGCAAATAACCGTGAATGAAATGAACCACAATAAGTTCGCACGTTATCGAATGACTGTGGGTTGTTGCGAAACCTCCAGTTTTATTTTCTTTATACCTCGAATAGAACTTAAAATTAATATTTTTCTAACAATTTCGTTCCTATCCGGTGTCCCACGACACCACACATCTTTTTTTTATTTTGTAACTGTTGATCATTTTTTTTGTTTTTTTTTTATTGCTTAGATGTGTGGACGAGCTCCCAGCCCACCTGGTGTTAAGTGGTTACTGGAGCCCATAGACATCCACAGCGTAAATGCGCCACCCAGCTTGAGATATAAGTTCTAAGGTCTCAAGTAAGTTACAACGGCTGCCCCACCCTTCAAACCGAAACGCATTACTGCTTCACGGCAGAAATAGGCAGGGTGGTGGTACCCACCCGCGCGGACTCACAAGAGATCCTACCACCAGTAATTACGCAAATTATAATTTTTGCGGGTTTTGATTTTTATTACACGATGTTATTCCTTCACCGCGGAAATCAATCGTGAACATTTGTTGAGAACGTATTTCATTAGAAAAATTGGTACCCGCCTGAGATTCGAACACCGGTGCATCGCTCAACACGAATTCACCGGACGTCTTATCCGTTAGGCCACGACGACTTCATGATCATGTGGCGTGTGTTGTTTTTTCTTGCGTCGATGGAAACAAGAAAAACTGCGCGTCAATTCAAGTTTAATTCGCGACCGTCATACTCACGTTCATTTGATTATATGGAGCAATCATTCACAGTGATTTCACACGATTTACATAACATTCAGTCGTTTCTGATGTCCGCTCATACCGTTTCGCGCTCCGGAAGGTTAGAGAAAACGTCGTTTTGTTTTCATTGCGTTTTGTAAATGCGCGCTCGAATTAGAATTAATGTGCGAACGCGGGAAACTATATTTGGATTACGGTTTGACAAACACGTTTTGTGAAGGTTAAATGTGTTAAAGTTATTAGTGTATTTTCATTTGAGAATATAGAGAAGAAGTGCACAATGCTAATATTTTTTTAAAATAATGCATAAAAGATACAGTAAATCAATAAAGAAAACATTACACACACTATCTATCATGTATTTGACGCACACACGCATGCATACTATTTATTGTCAAACTTTTGTTTTTGACGTCTGTTGTCAAGTTAAGAATAGAATATGGTTTGTCTTTGTTAATATTTTTTATAGTGTAGTCTTGGCGAAATTTGTGATTATAGAAGTATAAAATACAATCATAATAGTGTACAAACTTACAATTCCAATTAATTATAGTCTAATTTCGACTACTGCGGGACCTCTAGTGAGCATTACGAGGTTTTTTATTACTCTTCTTCTCAGTCGGACACTCTTGTCAGAGTGGTCGTGGTTGCGTTGACGCTGTATGTGCAGTAGGACCTGTTAGGTCGCCCATGCTCCCGACAACCGCCCTCCAGGCAATGCGCTTCCAGGTCTGGCGGTTCGAAGCGTTACGAGTACATTCGACCATAGTGGACTCAGTTGCCTTCTTTATTAGGTCAGTCCAGCGGGTCGGTGAGCCGCGTGATCTTCTGCCTACCACCCGGCCCTGGACTATCAGTCTCTCCATCGAGTGCTCTTTTCTGGAGATGTGACCAAAGAATTTTAAAACCCTCAGTTGCACTGTTGCACTTATTATTACTTTTATTGCATCCTTAATTATTGGTCCTTCATTAATACTTTGCAAAATACAGAGATTTTTGACAAGCTGGAGTGTAAATTACGTATTAGCCTTTCCGGAATCCGAAATGGTTAAGTCACTTTATAAAATAGTTTTGGTAGGCCTTCAGAGACGATAACAGTATCCCTTATTTTACTTCTTCTGTTGCACAATGGAGTGGCATATTCACTAGATGAATAATCTCCTTAAATAAAGATTTAAAAAAATTATTGGTCCTTAATAAGTATGCCAAATTCTGAGTTAGTCCGACGTTTTGAAGGGGGTCTAAATCATGTTCAAAGATTCCGTTTCATACTAACATAGATACATACGTATGAAACTAATAAAAGCGTATTAAAAAAATAAAATAGCGCTAGTATAGGAAATAGCGACTTGGACAAGGCAGAGCATACGCTCGTCGCCTGCCCCGCATGGGAGGGGTGGCGCCGTGTCCTTGTCGCAAAAATAGGAAACGACTTGTCCTTGCCGAGTGTTGTGGCANAACTCGACAAAGAGTTCGCCGTGCAACCTAACCCATGAATCAGCTCGCTGAGTTTCTCGCCGGATCTTCTCAGCGGGTCGCGATTCCGATCCGGTAGTAGATTCATTCGCGAAGCAGCTGCTCTTGAGCTGTTAGGTCTCCTTCGGAGGCGCTCGGGTAGCTGTTAGCAAATCCCACCCCTCCTGGCTGAGCCTTTGCTTGCCCACCTGTCCTGGTGAAACTGGAAAGGCCTCCGGGCCACCAGTAATCCTTCAATCACAAAAAATAATAATAATAATAAGTATACCAGATTTCGAGTTAATCCGACGTTTTGAAGGGGGTCAAAATCATGTTCAAAGATTCCGTTACATACTAACATACATACGACTGAAACTAATAAAAGCATATTAAAAAGGTCTGTTTTCTTACATTAGGTTCATAAAATTTTAAAATGTCAATATCAATGCAATGCAGTGATTTGATTTTCTTTATTGTAGTTAATTTCAAAGTTGAATTATATTATTGTAAATAGCTTAACATTTTTATTTTTAATGACATTTAAAATAAGTTTCTGTATACATCTTCCGATGAAGTATGGTATTTCAATTGAAAGGCGTTGGATGCCTTTGTCCATCGTAAATTTTGGAAATTTAGTGTGATCTTCAAATTTTACGAATTTCTTTGATCAAAAGGTTTTTGATCTTGATTCTGCCTTTGTTAATTTCATCTAGGATTCAATTGAATTTCAAATGGCTGATAAAAGGTTTCGTAGACAATTTTCTCAAGTTGACTTGAAATATATATAAGTACTAAAGCAACGAACTTCCTTTTTCCAGTCTTTTTTTTTATAATTGATTTTATGGTAATAATAAATATACCAAAAATCGCTTCGAAGGCTTTCATTTTCTGCTACCGGTCATGACTTTATAACAACTATTTGTTTCTATAGATTTATTACTAATTACAATTTCTAAACGAAGTACTTTCTGTTTCTTCTTGCTCCTTCAAACCCTTTACATTCAGGGTTGGTCGACATAGTGAACATTATGGTAAAGCAAATATATAAACGTTACGAATTACTTAGTTCGTTTTTATTAGAGATGTTAATTATTTTTCCTTTCATTTTCGGCTAAGGGTTGTGTGAAAGATATTTATGTATTATTTTAATTGATAATATATTATTTTGGTGTAAACAAGGCATAATGTAATTTACGTGAATCATAGTCAAGTAAACTAGAACCAGTGAAAGATGAAATAACAGCTAGTAAGTACTTAAGTGATACTTCATTAATCCGTTGACTGCGTTATGAGCTTAAAAAAGCCCCATGCGTAGCTGACCTCTGATGCGGCAGTCATACCTGTGTTCTTTCGCTTGGTGCAGGGGCGACTATGTCCAGATTTCTACGAGCGTGGGTGGGTCCTTTGGGAGGCTTTTCAGGTCTTAAACGCATTGTTTTTCTTCTTTTTCTCCACCTTATCCCACTAGTTGGGGTCGGCACAGCTAAATTTTTTCTTCCATTCTCTTCTATCAGCCGTCATCTCAACACTCACTCCTCTCTCTATCATATCGTCATTAACACACTCCATCCATGTCTTCTTCGGTCGACCTCTTCGCCCTCTACCTTGCACTACCATTTCCATACATTTTCTAGTCACATGCATCTTCTCTCTACTCGTCTCAAACGCATTGTTAAGAAGTCCTATCTTGCCTCGAAATTACCTCATACGTATTGGCTGAGTCTTTCAAAAATAGTCCCGCAGTCAACGTGTTAAAAATGGATTAACGTCATTTCAGTGTTATTTCTGTTTTTTTTTTTTTTTTTTTTTATTGCCTTTGTGGGTAGACGGGCGTATCCTGATGGTGAGTGGTTACCGTCGCCCATGGACTTCAGCAATGCCAGGGGCAGAGCCAAGCCGCTGCCTACCGCTTAATACTCTCCACAAGCCTCTTTTGTCTAAGCTGTAGAGAATTCTAGCTTATAGTTACACGCTTAGTCCCTACAGTTTCAACACTGTAAACGAATGTGGAAAAGTATACTCGACGACCTAAAAACTACATATAAATAAATTGAGTTCATTGTATGCCGTGAACGGGACCTCCATGACAGGTGACAGCGAAAGCGGATACTGATAATGATAATGGGCCAATGAAGTTAGGATCTTGCAATTTATAGACGAACAACGCACTCGTAAATATTTTTAAGTGTTTATATTTAAGTAATTTTATATAGACAACGAACATGCAAACTATTATTAAATGTAGATTTATTGTCTTAGCTGCCGCCCGTCTATACAGCACATTGAACAACTACAAGTAATCGTGAAATCGATTTCGGATATTTTTAACTAAAATATTGATTTTAGTGACTAGTGCTGTTCTTTGAATGAGTGCCATGCTTAGTAACATTTCACGACGAGTGCGTTCATCAAATATGCGGGTGCTGTGAAATGTGTTTTCAGAAAAAAAAACAGCTGTTTATTCTCGTTAATCTCCCCGAATAGAATACAAAAGGGGTCACATGCAGATTGGACGAAAAGAACATAATTTTTAAAAAATCAGTAATTTTTCGTTCGCATCTCCACTTTTATTTATTTATTGCATAGATGGTTGGACGAGCTCACAGCCCACCTGTTGTTAAGTGGTTACCGGAGCCCATAGACATCTACAACGTAAATGCCGCTACCCACCTTGAGATATCAGTTCTAAGGTGTCACTCAGTATAGTTACAACGGCTGCCCCATCCTTCAAACTGAAACGCTTTACTCCTTCACAGCAGAAATAGGCAGGGTGGTGGTAGGTACCTACCCGTGCGGACTTACAAGAGGTCCTGTCACCAGTAATACGATACATAAATATTTTATTTCAAAAATAAAACGGAAGGGCATAGCAGCGTCAGGGGTGGACCGTATGATGTAAAAATATTTATTGTAATGTCATTATCCAGGAAGGATACAAGAGGATATGTTTGTTTGAACAGAAACATAACGCAGCCTGCGTTTCCTCATAGTTAAACGTGATAACTCGTTACGTCTATCAAGTGGTTATGTTAATTTTAAATCTACTGAAAAAACAAATTTTATCAGTATTCAAAATCATAAGGCCGTGTAGTATTTAAAATAATAAAAGAGATTCTAAAGATACAATTTAGGATTAAAACTGGAATATGATTATAAATTTAGAGCTTACTTACAATTTCTATTTAGGTACTTTTTTTTTCTACCTAGCTGATAGCCTTGAGAGGCTATTTCAGCTTCACCCTAACGTTTGTAGGTAAGCTCACGGGGCTCAAACCGGAGAGTTGCTAACACTGACCCTAGCAAGAGCAGTGCTTCGCAGAATCTACCAGCGGATCGGAAACGCGACCCTGAGAAGATCCGGCGAGAAACTCAGTGGGCTGTGTCTATGGGTTAATTCGCTCGTCGAGCTCTTCGTCGCAAGCGACGGGTTCGACGAGGACAGTGACCGGTGCTTGTGGTGCCTAAAAGCCCCGTTAATGGATCAGGAGGATCCGTAATGACGTGCTGTGGGCGAAGTCGACGGTTCACCATTTGTTAGGTACATAAGATTTAAATTGCGTATACTCAATTTTGTATGATTTAAAATATAACATCATGTTTTATAAACAATTTTACAATTTCTGTATTATTTAAATTCTACATATATTATTAATATTAAGTTCGTGAGTATTTATTTTCTTTCGAAGCTTATTTAGTTAGTCGTTTTAAGCCAGTGTAATTTTATCACTGGTGACGTCACTATGCAAAATGAAAATTAATAAGACGAGCTCACAATTAAATGAACATGAAATGTACAGGAATGTACAGAAATTAATTATTATATTCCAACTATGGGACGACTTAAAGGAATAAAATGTGGATCGATAATGCTATTTATTGTAAAACTTTGTATCAGAAACATCAAGCTTACGGAATCGCCTCACAGTTACAAAGCTCACTAAATCATTATTAATTTTAAGAGCTTCTAAATTAAATTAGTTTATCTATAGTTCGATAAGGCGACGATATTTATATTATTCCAGAAAAAAATATTTTTAATGATTCATAAGTTCTTAGAACGGTTCATAAATATAAGGTCTATTTCTTCTAAAATCATATTGTACATTAGATAATGAGTTTGCATAGTCGATGATAATTTTATTTACACAATACACTAAGTACACTGCGTCTACATTAACAACGGTCATTGAAGTAATACCAATAGTAATTGACCTATGCTCTTTATAGCGATAGGGAAGAAACTGTCGAATTATAAAACGCGATTACAAATATTAGCAGTATTCGACTGACGTAATACACCTTTTCCAACGCCGACTCAATATCTCATTTATTTTATGAAAATTTGAAGAAACTTATTCGGTCCAGACATAGAAGAAGCAAGTCTAGATAGATCTACACTCGGCTGGGATTTAATCGAGATGTTACGTAACACATTTTGCCAATATGTTGAACTTGATACTGAAATATAATTTTTTGTGAAATACACGTTCATAATATTGGCGAAATTAATGTCTTTTCAAGAAGTTCGAGCATGTTAGCTAAACAAAATATTAAGTTGAATTGTTTGCATGCGTATTCCTAACAAATATTTCTTTGTTTTTTATTACTCTATCATGTTTTATTAGACTTAGAAAATACTTGGAAAACTTAAACTTATAAAATCATTTATAGACAATGTACTTGAAGCAAAGTTATTTTTTTTTATTTTCACGAGTCGTAGACATAACAAAATTAAAACTATTTTTATTACTACTGCTTTAAGCTATTGTTACTTGACATTTGCGTTTCCTCTCACATCAATGTCAAGAAAATGTTTATAGTAAAATAGACGGTAGTTATTTTATTATTCAGTTGTTGACGAATAACACCTTAGTAGTCCTTGACCACGAAACCTTTAATGTATTCAAAACGTTGTATTTAATTAAATGAAAATAATAAACGCAAGATTAAATCGATTACATGTAGTTTTCATGTAAGACATTCTTCTTAGACGTACTTAACGTCTAAGATGAATACAAAAAAGCATAATGTAGATTCTATTGATCGACTCCATACAGAATAAAGCCGTTCCGATTTTTCATAATCCTAATCTCACTGCTCGCTTGGAGCCTCTGGGCCTACAGGCAGTTTGTGTGATTTGTACCATATGCTCCATGGAGGTGCTTTGACTATTGGATGCCATCCACTTTCGAGAGTAATCGTATGTTACGAGAGATCATTTTTAGCCAGGCACAATAGGCTTTCAAAAAAAACCTTTTTTAATGTCTTTTTTTTTATTGCTTAGATGGATGGACGAGCTCACAGCCCACCTGGTGTTAAGTGGTTACTGGAACCCATAGACATCTACAACGTAAATGCGCAACCCACCTTGAGATAAGTTGTAAGGTCTCAGTATAGTTACAACGGCTGCCCCACCTTTCAAACCGAAACGCATTACTGCTTCACGGCAGAAATAGGCGGGGTGGTGGCACCTACCCGTGCGGACTCACAAGAGGTCCTACCACCAGTAAAAGTTTCCTGACTTCTTTGCGCGACCTACTTTAAGGGCTTTGAAAACGTCTGTCGTAAGCAGCGTCTCCTCGACTATGCTCCTAGCATTATTGATATCAATGTGCGACCGTTTTGATCGTTTCGGCACATTACTACAAATTTATAGCATTAAATTTCAGTCTCTTTTTATATTAATATATGCTACGCCGAGTTTATGACGTCACATGACGATTCGTTATATCTATACATATAAACAAAATTGAAGTGTCTGTTTGTAATATTAAAATAACCACTTTTGAATGAATACGAATGTATATGCAACACATATACCAAAATGACATTTTCTATAATTTTTGTCTGTCTCTTTGTTTGTTCCGGCTAATCTCTGGAACGGCTGGACTGATTTTGACTGGTATTACAAGGAGTAACTTAGGCTATTTCTATTTTGTTAGATTCCACGTGTATGAAGTCGCGGGCACAGCTAGTATTCAATAAGAACGTACTCTGTTTGTTTGATTGTTATTTTTTGTTTTCTTTCACAATGTAATTTAGGATATAGCGACAACGTTACATTGAATATAAAGCAAAGTGCACAAGACAAACTTTTTTTTTATTGCCCTTGTAGACTGACGAGCATACGGCCCACCTGATAGTGAGGACTTCAGCAATGCCAGGGGCAGAGCCAAGCCAGAGCCTACCGCAAAAGCCGCACTTTTAAAACGATTAACTAAAAATCCGTACGTTTTACGTTTGATAAATTGCCGATAGAAAATCACAAATATAGTAAAATATTTATAGAATTGGAACGAAAAATACTATATATTATATACTACGTGACCCACCTAAAGATGGCGGCACATCGTGGGCCCCGGTGTGTCACGCGGACTCACGCGTCATGCCAGACCCCTCTGGGTATGTCCGGTGACAGTGTCACTAACGATTGGTTTATTTAAAGCCGCGATTCCTGTTCGCCTATTTCGCCTAGTAATAGCTCATCGTCATTTTGAAAACTCTTCACAGCCGAAACACAGTTGCAACAAACACAACGGAGTCGTAAAAGTTTCGACATTTATAGCTCCTTTGCTGTAAATGCAAAAAGTTGTGTTTACTGATAGAATAATAATAGATTCTTTAGAAGCTTAGTAACATTATTTAATTTAAACATACGCAGTTCTAAAAGCTACTAAGTATTTCTACATATATTTATATTGATTGGAATTTTAAATAAAATTTTTTTTTAAACAGGTATTTGATGTAAAAATTTTAAAGCGTCATTGAACTCACATTGCGCTGATAGTTAATTTAAGCAGTTTTATTTATTGAAAGTATGTATTTATATATTATTTCTATTGTATTTATATATATATATATATATATGTATAATTTTATCATACAGCAACACTAGCAATGCATACATTGATAAAAATTTAAGTTAATGATCGTATAAGTTTGATATTTGTTCACTTTTTGCCCTCTCGCGTGTTTGTGCTGATAATGCTGAAAAAACCCATTAATGACTCATACTCGCCTTTATTTATTATAAAATAAATGCTATGTTTATTGCTTGTTTTTAATAAACTTAAAACGAAAAACATATGACGCACTAATTACGTTCAAATAAAAAACCCAAAAAGCAATCTTAATTTGAATTAATCGAATCAGAAGAAATAAAAATATGTATTCACAATTCAGATGTACATAATATCGACGCTTGAAAGGCAAACGTGACTAAGCGACAGTAACTGCTTTGTACATAAATTATAGGCAATAACCATATTCGATGCGTAAAAAAAATAATATTTTTAGGTCTATTTTAAAATCATTGCAATCCTACAGCTAGATTCGTTAAATAAGAATTTTTTTCAGGTATTTCTCAGGTATATTTTAAATTAATTTCAACTTTAAATTAGTCTACTGTAAGGTTCACGCATTGTCGCTTAGTCACGTTTGCCTTTTAAGCGTCGATATGTACCTATTTATTGAAAACAACGGGCAAGAGTCTGTGAATTCCATCGCGTACAAAAACTACCAGAGCGGTGCCGAGTCGTGCAAGGAGCGAATTATATCCGCACTCCGATCTCGATGCGTGTGAAACGTATCGAGTGCTTATCTTGAGATCATTTAATAACACGGACAAGGTGGTCCCAAAGCCGGTCGGCCCATAAACAATCTTATGATGGACCGGCGCACCTAAATTAATAGTTTGATCCAGTAAAATACACCCGAAACAATATTTATTTGCGTTGGGGCTTCGAGAAGAGGTATATATACACATATTTATAAGTAATATCACCTTCACACTACACCTACCAAGATTCATCTCTGCACTCTCCTAAGGTAGACTGTTAGAGAATGCCTATGGCATTAGTCCGCCTTTATACTTTCTTGTATATGAAGTTATCAATAAATAAATAAATATATTAAGTGAGATGGGCGGGCGGCGCACCACGAGATAGCCGGGTCACGTTCCCGAGATAAAGCTGTAGATAAGGCAACGTCTTCACTCAGCGATTGTCTTTGCATCAAACTGACGAAGCGCATTCGATGTTGTTGAACAATAACTACTTATTCTCAGATCATCGTTTTATTTTATGCCAGCATACACGATTAACTTAATTCATCTATACATTTAAAATTGATTTTTATTAGTATTTATTATAATAATAGAGAATGTAGAAATGAGAGCATTCATACTTTATATCGTGACCCAATAAGTTTTGGCATGAGTATTTTTGTAAACGTTTTGAATGTAAATTTCGAGATCTTACAATCATTTGTATGTATGTATGTAATATATTTATTCATAAAAAGTTACACTTACATTCAAAACATGCCCCGCAAAACTGCTTACGCAGTTTGACTGCAGGTAACTCGCTTTATACAAACATAGCGTATAAACCATTCAACTAGCTTATACTATAATAACACAATTAATGTACGTAAATGGTTACAACGTATTTAACAAATGTTTTTTTAATAAGCTTTTAAATTTAGCAAGTATAGGCTCACGTCTTATGTCCTCGGGTAAACTATTGAGTAAGTATGGAACACGTTTTTTTAACGTTCTATCTCCAAAGTAATTTTGCACCATGATTGATTTTTCGTTATCCCATAACAATTAATAGTTAGATAAGTAGGACTCTTTTTTGATTCTATTTAGGATATATAAATACAAAATGACATAAAACAGTGTGAATGAATCGTGATTTCTTTCTGTATGTAAATCCTTAATTTTGATATTATTACTAACAGTAGAATGCTAAAAATATGTGATTGCGACCCCTAATCAACTGATAGAATGTGCTACTGCTTTGTCATCATCCTTAATCTTATCTCTTATTCTATCTCATCGAACCTAGAAAATAGTTATATTAAGACTCTACTTCCTCATTTAAAAAAAAAGTCTATATGGTATTAAGCTTTATTATTGTCTATTTCTACTACGAAGCAATAATACGTTACAGTTTGATGCGAGATGCCCTTTATTCCAATGCAATTAGGGTTTCAACGTTATAAGAATGTTTTGAAGTGAATGGAATGTTAAAATGTAATAATAAAATTGTAAAGTTGAGCACGCCTGCCCAGTCTACGACTTTTATCTATTTTAGTCACTCAATTAACAGATCATTATTATTATAAATTAACATATTACATACCTCACGTTGATTAGAATTAAAAGACGGTTTAAATGTCTTGCAAAATAATTATATTAACCAAAAATAAGGGTTGACAAAACCACTGTCTGTTTTATTTTAAGTTATATATTAACTGCAACCACTGTACACACAAATACAAATACTACTGCAATTGTATAATTGACTAAACACACATTGGGGACAGGCTACAGGAAACTACTTATTATTATAGTATTTAAGATATAGTTGTATTTAGAAACGTTATTAACCCAGTATTACGAATAAGCGAGTCACATTAACTCAATGTGTACGTTTCATAGGCACAAAATCCCACAAGTGCATATATAAAATCGATATATACAAATGTCTATATATGGAAATTGCAACCTTGAAGATTTTACTTGTTTCTTTTGCCCATATAATCCGTTTAAGGTTTATAAATTACGTGGTACACACATACATACAGCAATATACATACATACATACATACAGCAATAGCTGTAATTAATGAAAGTAAATCAAAGTGGATAGCAGCTAGATCCTGGAAACACTAACTCGTCCATCGAGGCCTATGAAACCCTTTTTATAAACTTTAAATTGCTTTCAATTTGGTTGTATTATTTTTTTATTGTATTTATGGGTGCCCGGACTCACGGGCCACCTGGTGTTAAGCGGTTCCCGTAGCCTATTGACATGAAAAACGTGACTGTCCCCACTACCCTAACGACATGAGTTCGAAGTCAATTACATTTTAAAATACCTCATGTTTAAAAAAGCGTACTTTGCCACAGAAATATGTATTTACTAAGAAAAATTGTTATATGCCTGCCGGGATTCAAATACCGGCATACTCTGATATAAAGTATACCGTGCGTTTAGTCCTTGCGACGTTCACGACGATGAAACGCAAGGGAAAGCGGGTTCACGAGCGCTCACGAATAGCCACAAAATATTTTGACGCCGCTCGTATGCCTGTATTAACTGCTTGCTTATCAAACCAAAAACTCATCTAACTGATAATTTTCTATATATATAAAAATGAATTGCTGTTCGTTAGTCTCGCTAAAACTCGAGAACGGCTGGACCGATTTGGCTAATTTTGGTCTTGAATTATTTGTGGAAGTCTAGAGAAGATTTCAAAGGTAGAAAATGCTGGAAACTAAATAAAAATAACAATTTTGTTTTTCCTTTGATGTGTCCCCCGTCAGACGGATTCATTTTGTTTGTTTTAAGTTTATTTTATACAAAGGTTTAGGTCTTTTATCGATTGAGGCACTACGAAGTCTGCCGGGCCAGCTAGTGTTAGATAAAAATAAATATGGGAAATAAACAAAAAGAGTCTCGACGCTCCGTAGAAATTTCAAAGATACGAAACATGCTTTACCGGTTACATTGAGAAGCAAAGAAACAAAACAATAAGTATTACAAAAATATATTATACGACGTCGTGATTTATTACCAATGTCTTTATGAGAAATTACGGATTAAATTTCAATTTATCAAAAAGAAAAAAAAAATTAAATGCATCAGAACTGTTGGTTAATCACAATCATTTGTCAAACGACAGATTTTATACAATGTCGACCTCGAGGTCAATAATGCTTATTAGAAAGCAGAATATTAGACCTCTGATCTTGGAAAATAATATTTCTGAGACCAAGAATACTATCGTTATAGAATACTTGTTTTATAACATTGAACAAACAGTTAAATGGCAATTAAACCAGAGTTTTACGACGAAGCGGATTATGTAATTGTCTACATCAGTATGCTCAGCGACCCAACTATTTACACACGACAATTTAGACCTTCACCCTTCTGAGATAAGTCTCGATTCGTTCTGAACCAAAAAAAATATATCACTTGCGAAATCAAATGTACACGAGTATTAAGTACGACTACGTGAGTGTATGATAGATTTCTAGAAAATGTAGGTACCATTGAATTTACTAGTGGTCCCGTAGTAGTCGAAATTCGACTATAATTATTTGGAATTGTAAGTTTGTACACTACTATGATTGTATTTTATACTTCTATAATCACAAATTTCTCCAAGGCTACACTATAAAAAATATTAACAAAGACAAACAATATTTAATCTATTCTCAATTTGACCACTGACGTCCAGAACAAAAGTTTGACAATAAATAGTATACATGCGTGTGTGCGTCAAATACATGGTATGCAGTGTGTGTAATGTTTTCTTTATTGATTTAATGTATTATTTATGCACTATTTAAAAAAAATATTAGCATTGTGCACTTCTTCTCTATATTCTCTATAAGTGTGGAAAATTTCATACTCCTCCGTCCGCGCAATTTTTGTAAAAAGGGATACAAAGTTTTTGCTTCACGTATTAATATATAGATTTTTGTAAGATTCGTGTGGCAACGGCGTAGTTCAATCATTTGATTGACGAATTTTTATAATTATTCAAACGTTTTAAATATAACCTACATTGAGGCAGCCCTACAAAAATCTAATTGACCCATTAAGCTCGGTTTTGAATATTAAATCGTTACGCATCTTTTATATCGATTTATATCATCGTAACGCATATGATTTATCGATAGTTAAAATAGAAGTATTCCCTAAAGGTTTGATTCATCACGTATAACTAATGACACAATGAATTTCGGTAATGGCCGGGCTTATTGCCCCTAAACAGGTATCTCGGCGATTAAAATAGCAAGAAAATATTGACGACGATTTAATTTATTACTCTGTGGAATCTTTGAAATTAACACTGAAATTATTTCTGAACGCATTCCGTTTTTCCGATAAAATTTTATGACCTATTTTATCATAAAATAATTTTGACATGTACTTCTAAACATTTTTGATAATTTTCCTTCAAATTAACTTCCACAATTATTCACAATTTTTTTGTTCTTGTTTTTTATTCGTAGTTCGACTTTTATATTCGGAGTAAATTGAAACGGTGTTCCGATATAAGAATTTACAGAATTAAAGAAACTAATCACATGCTTCATCGAACCTTTGCATTAGACGCCTTCAGCTCTAACACTAGGAGCAGACTTAGGAACCCCGGTAACCGTACTCGTCGAACTAGACAAAGAGTACGACGTGCAACCTAACCCATGAATCAGCTCGCTGAGTTACTCGCCGGATCTTCTCAGCGGGTCACGATTCCGATCCGGTAGTAGATTCATTCGCGAAGCAGCTGCTCTTGGGTTGTTAGGTCTCCTTCGGAGGCGCTCGGGCAGCTGTTAGCAAATCCCACCCCTTCTGGCTGAGCCTTTGCTCGTCCACCTGTCCTGGTGAAACTGGAAATACCAATAATCCTTCAATCAGAAAAAAAATGCTTCATCGATATCACGCATGAATTTCATGCAATATGTCGAAGATTCGAGACTGACTACGAAACGTTTGCAGTTTTACTGTAAATTACATTTTTACGCAAATTTTGATCACGAGCGCTTATTAATAATAACCTGTTGTGACATTTGTGTTAACGTAAATTGCTTGTCTTGTCTGCCAAAGCAAGCAAAAAGGAAGTCATTAATTCGTCAATGCGATTTTATTGAAAAAACTAAAATTCAATGAGCATTTTATTCTCACATCGCAACAGAAATATAATATAAAAGAACTGCACAGAAAACAAAAATTGAAAGTAAAAGCCACAAGACAAGTTGAAGTTAATTCGTTGAGTCACTGAGTTATAGTGACCATTTAAAGTCAGGTATCGGTTGACTCCGAGAAGATATTTACTGTGGAAAGATTTCACGACTTGTAATTAAAAGTTCTTTTTGTAGTCTCAGATGCATCTGTTTAATGCTTTTAATGTATTATATTAAATTAAAACACTTACAAAAAGGGAAAACAACGTCTAATAGTATTTTTTTTATAAAATCCTAAGCCAATATTAAAATATTTAAAGATAAAATTCTCACATCTCGGAAGTACCAACTAACGTGCTGCGTTCCTTAAATATCAGCTAATGACAAATACCGGATATAGCGAAATAAAAATCGCGATTACACTGTCAGCGCCTGTAATATTATTGAAACGTTTCTAGTGTTGTAGGTCATCGATATATCGATGCTGTAGGTACATAATGGTCACACTTTTGCAAGCTGGGCACCAAAACAAATACTTTACTTTATAGACATTGCCCATGCCGCTTCGATTCAAACGACTGTGACGTTTATCCGTAAATAGCGGCCTTATGAAACGTGACGTAACCTTGGGATAATTATGTTACATTGCGGTGTAACTATACTTGAGACCTTAGAACTTGTATTTCAAGGTGAGTGGCGCATTTACGTTGTGGATGTCTATGGGCTCTAGTAACCACTTAACACCAGGTGGGCTGTGAGCTCGTCCACCCATCAAAGCAATAAAAAAATAATAAAAAAAAACCCTGACAATCGATTTCAAACGAACGAAACCAAACACATCATAAGTTGTAATAGTATTCATTACACCGCGTTTATCAATAACAAGTTAAGTGACTTTTGTCATGTCAATAATATTACAAATAAAGGATTCACATTACACAGCCCCAAGATAACTTCTTCCTTCTTTTTTTTTCGGACCTAGTACCGAATCTCCTATTGGGTTCCCACACTTGGGGATCGCGAGGGCTATGTGAAACATGACGGTTCGCAGATGTTGGAAGCGGACCACGGGCCCAAGGGAGGGAATTTTACTGGTGGTAGGACCTCTTGTGAGTCCGCACGTGTAGGTACCACCACCCTGCCTATTTCTGCCATGAAGCTGTAATCCGTTTCGGTTTGATGGGTGGGGCAGCCGTTGTAACTATACTTGAGACCTTAGAACTTACATCTCAAGGTGGGTGGCGGCATTTACTTTGTAGATGTTTATGGACTCCAGTAACCAGGACCACATTTCTATGCCAATGAAAAAATAAGATCACTACCCACTAAGCGACTCCCCTTCACTCTTTCACCCGACATCGGATCTACTCGTAATCTAGCCGGGGTCAGAGTCCGGTTAGAGTAGGAGGGTTCCCGCCTATGAGGAGGCAGTCTCCTCCCGGTGATGGTCACGGGGCGACCTAAGGGGGTTGAGGCTGCGCCGCACGCTACCGTCACTCTAGCGCGCTGGCACCAGGAGGACGAGACGACGCGTCGGCGGCTGTGGACTGCGATGCGGTCCGCATTTTCGTCGTCGCTGTCGTCGCCGAACATACTGTGGAAGAGCAACCCGGTCGGCGCTGTATCGCGTTCCGACCCGGCAAGCTAGTTCTGGCCCAGCGGGGTATCCCGGAACACCAGCGGCATCGTCCGGGCGGCCTGGTAGGGCCGCCGTACCGCGGAGACCGACGTCGTTGGTCGTCGACTCGACGACCCGTCGGTCGGGCGTCTTCGGGGTGGCGCCGCGTGTCTGGTTGTAGTGTTGACTGCGGGAACCCCCCTACTCTGACCAGGTTTTGACCCCGGACGGAGATCGGACGTCGGGTGTAAGAGTGCGGGGGAGTCTTTTAGTGGGTGGGCCCTAAAATTCCTTGGGCCCGCGGTCTGCTCCCAACACCTTGCAGATCGTTAAGTCCCACATACCCCGCGCGCCCCCTAGGCGCGGGGACCTCGAAGGAGATTCGGCGCCCGGCCTGAAAAAAATAAAAAGAAGGGTTCCCGCGGTCAACACTACAATCAAACTCGCGGCGTCAACCCGAGGACGCTCCACCGACAGATCGTCGAGGCAATCGTCGACGACGAAGAATTTTCCTCCTGTATTAAGGCTAAATACATACAGACAAATACAGTCCAAAAAACCGGACACCGCGACAAGTCGCTCAAATATTATGTCGACCAACGTGAACGACAAATGGAACACTTCTTGTGACACAGGACTTGGACGTACTTTAAGGTAAGAAGTCGTGGGACTATAATGGGATCATGTATTTGATCTACCCACATACGAAGAAAAAACAACAAAGAAACTTAAATGTCAATAAATATTTTTACATAAAAAGTAGACGACAGTATTTGAATAAGTAGCGTCATCAAATCATAAACGCCATTTTTCTTTTATTACTTAGGTGGGTGGACGGGCTTAACGCTTACCGGAGCCCATAGACATCTACAATGTAAATGCTGCCACCCAGATGAGATATATGTAAGTCATAAGATCTCAGTTAAACCGTAAAAGTGATTTTAATGACACAGTCAACAAGACCATTGACTTTGTTGATATAATATTTTTTCTTCTTAAGAATTAAGCTTGAATAGTCATTTATCCATTATCGATTTTGTTATTTCGATAATTGGAGAACCAATTTTGAAGTATGCTGTTATCATCCTATTACGGCGGAATAAATCCCGTGCAGACCTCGTCCGTAGCGAAATCTTATCGTTGTTTTATTTTGGCAAAAAATCTGCAACAGTCCCTTTACATAGGCAACTCTCATTGATCCCTAGGCCACTGCTCCCGAAACAGCCAGAGGCCCTGCTTAAACACGTATTTACGCTAAGCTCCAGGCACAAAGGGTCTCGAAAACCTCATCAAAACCTTTACGCTCCACTGAATTTTTACATATACCTACAATATATTAAATACAATACGAATATGAACTGTAATTAAGTGTAGACTCATACTCCAGAGCCAGTAAATAAATACACAGATTGCAATAGTTCACTTAATACTGCTTTATTTGTAACTCCACTTGTACAATCTTTAGATATCTGCTCACTACTCAATACACTGATTTCTGTCTCGTTTTTCAGACTACCGCCTTTTTTATTATGTCACGTCCCCACTACTGCCATTGCTCCCACTAACAGTGTTGCTATTTGACAATCCGATAATTGCCTTAAGTTTAACATGATACATTTTATTATTTTTGTTTTAATTATTTTACAATAAACCTTACATAAGGTAGTAAGAAATTTAAGGGTCATCGGTTCTATTATATTTAGATCGTATTAGTATATTTCGATGGAAGACAAACAAGCTACTTCATAAGTACCAAAGTGATTTGAAGCTAAACAAGCCTGCGTTAACAGAAATTTTATACAGGCTTGAATAACTTCACACAGTACACTTGCTTGTAAATGATCTAACAAACGATTATGTAGTGATGACACAATGTCACCATGACATTAACAATGTAAATAAGTGAGTGACAGACCAATGGTGACCGACTGTAAGTACATTTCAATAAATGTACAAAACATGTATGATACCATATTGTACAATATATTAAAATAAACAGGAAAAAAAAATAACGAATTAAAAACCTTTTTCGATTTTAATCATTTTTTTAACCTCTTTTTGATAACCTCATTAACTTATGTTATTTCTCTCGCGCAAGATGAAGTGATACTGTAGTTCGTAATAAAATTAACTTATTTATAAATGCAATTCACAAAACATAACCTTAAGCGGAATAAAAACGATGCCAAATCTATCGAACTCTTATTGGTGAGCAATAAATCTTATCCAAGCAATGTATGTATCCGTTTTTAGGTATCATTAAAACTGTTCGTGTAATTTATAACGCGAATTTCTAATGTTACCTGACTTGACTATCAAATAAGACTACTATAGTAATTTGTACATACTTGATTCGATTAAAGATAATTACACAATATTGATTTTCAACACTTTTTCTATTTAGCGATTAAATCATTTCTAAATGAAAGCGTTCATATTAGGTGGGAATATCCAGGATTTTAAATTTAGAATTTCAAATTCTAATGGAATATGTATTCTAATAGTATCCGAATACTACCTACTTAATGATAATATAACGAACCTCTTTTAAATGTATTTGCAATATCATATCATCAATCACCTGCGGCAACATCTTTATTACAAGTTATATAGTACAATTAAGATTTTGATTTCAAGGGAATTCCAAGGTGGCATGGCGGCATTCTCTTTGTGATATCTGAGGATTTCTGTAACCACAAGGCGTCCAAAAAATTACCCAGACGGAGCCACGGTTAGCCAGTGTCGCCCTAAGCATGGCATTTCGGGGTCTCCTAATCCACTCTCAGAGCTCTCGGTATTCCAAGCACCGAAAAATTCGACTTGCAACTTAATCTACAGACACACGCTAAGTTTCTCGTCTGATCTACAGTGGCTCGCGATTCCATCGTAGTAGTAGATACAGCGCAGAATTGCTCTTGCTAGGGTAGATGTTAGCAAAACCACTCAGGCTGAGCTCCAGACGCCACTAGTTACAACGAACTACTATAATAAAAATTATTATATTTTTAAGCTATTGCATAGATTTTATCGCGGGCCTTGGGCGCGACATGAGAGCGGAATCGTGAAATTCCGTAACGAAAAAAACCTGTCGCCCCTCACTACGCCTACTATGTAGCTCACGTTCAACACATTCACACGTTGCGCTTGTGTAGTTTTTTTTTTTTTACTTAGATGGGTGGACGTGCTCACAGCCCACGTGGTGTTAAGTGGCTACTGGAGCCCATGGACATCTACAACGTAAATGCGCCACCCACCTTGAGATATAAGTTCTAAGATCTCAGTATAGTTACAACGGCTGCCCCACCCTTCAAACCGAAACGCATTACTGCTTCACGGCAGAAATAGGCAGGGCGGTGGTACCTACCCACGCGGACTCACAAAAGGTCCTAACACCAGTAAACGAGCTCACGAGCCACCTGATGTTAAGTGGTTACTGGAGTCCAGATACATTTACAACTTCTTTTTTTTGTTTGTTTTATTGCATAGATGGGTGAACGAGCTCACGGCCCACCTGATGTTAAGTGGTTACTGGAGCCCAGATACATTTACAGCTTTTTAATGTTTAATATAGCGTGGTCTTGTTTTATTATTGCATAAGTTGATAAAAAATGCTATGCCGCTTTACCGCGCTTTTTTTTTATATTTATCTATACAATATTAATATAATCCATGCAATCAAAATAATTGCCAATTTCATTATTCAGTGAATGTACCTACCATTCATTATAGGAAAGGAAACGACATTGCAAAGAATAATGACATGGGTAATAAAACATGAATTATTAAAGTAGTAAATTAAACATATTTCCTTTTACCACATAACTATTAAAAAGACTAATGCCTATTTAGAATTATAATCACGTTATTATAACTCCAAATATATTTTGATATACTACTCTGTCAAGGTAGTACCGGGAAAAGATCAATAACACACAATATGTTATTCATTAAAATTTACCTTAAAAGTATGCTCCTTCAAACACCATACACTTACACCAGCAAATATATAATCTAATCATCAAGATATTTTTTAAACGCGTTTTTCCGGAATGGAGTTCATTCTGTTCTCGCGTATTCTCCTTTATCTCTTCTATCGAATGAAAACGCAGGCCACTAAGTGTTAATTTGTGTTTAAGAAAAAGAAAGAAGCTACCTGGAGGCATATCTGGTGAATAGGGTGGTTGATCGATGGCATTTATTGAGTTTTTGGTGAAAAATTCGTTCACAATGATGGCATTGGGCAATGCTGTATTATCGTAGTGCAAATACAAGAATTTTCTTTCTTCCGATTTATCATCAAATTTGCTCTCATAAACGCCGCCTAACCCTCAAATAATGTTTTTATTTACCAATCGACCTTCCAGCAAGAATTCAAACTGCACAACACTGCAATAGTCAAAGAAAACGGTCAACATGATTTTGACTTTTGATCGACTTTGGCATGGTTTGCTCAGTTTAATGAAACTCGTAAAGTAAACAAACCTGTTCATGACGCGAATGTTTGCCTCATATTAAAACCGAACCCACGGCCCTCGGCCCATCTGTCAATGGTACTAAATACTGCACCACCAAGTCAATGAATAATGCACCTTATAATTGCTGGTAATAGTTGACCCTCATAATATGTATTATATTATAATTTATACTATTATTATATATGACGGAGAGGCTGGTTCAATGGTGTTTTTAAAATGATGACATCGCTGACGCCGTTCTCTTCATGATTATCATTTCCTTCCGTAGTGACAGTAATTAAGACTCACTTTTCCAATGAATTCCATTTATTACATTTCAAGTTTACAACGATAACAACAGAGAGCTCCACTCCGTTTGACTGCTCGAGCCGGAATGTGTTGTACTGTACTGTTCTGTTGTATGAATTTTTTATTCATTTTTTATTGCCCTTGTAGGCAGGCAGAGTGGTTACCGTCGCCCATGGACTTCAGCAATGCCAGGGGCAGAGCCAAGCCGCTGCCTACCATTAAGTACTCTCCACAAGTCTCGTTTGAAGAAGGACATGTCATAGCGCTCGGAAAACACCGTGGAGGGGAGCTCATTCCAAAGCCGGATGGTACGTGGCAAAAAAGATCTCTGGAAACGCACTGCTGATGAACGCAGTGGCTCCAAGTAGTATGGATGAACTCTGTTCCGGTGGCGGGCGCGGTGCGATGGTAAAAACGAGATGATGGAATCATTTCAAGCAATTCGTCAGACTACTCCCGTGCAATTCGTATTCATAGTTGAATAGTGGGGTAGTTTGTTCAATAATTTTCCTGAATACCGTCTTAAACAATTATTGATTTCTGTTGGACTTTTAACCGCTAGCCAACAATTTTAACATTTCGAAGAAACAGTTAATTTTAACTAATCTTAGTTAACTATATAGAAGGGTTGGGCCGATATATAATATTATATAATGTCATATAGGGTCTCTTTACTCTACATAAATATACATGTAATATATGTAATTCTGAAGTGGAAACGCGGGCTGCGTTTAGTCCATCCAAAAGTACGCCCGTTATATCCACGGATAATACGCGTAGCGGTAGCACTCGAGCAAATATTTGTTACACTATCAATCTTTACCGCCGTCGTGCTTCATAAAATGATTTCTTTCAAGAAGAACTAGTAATGGTAGTTCTAGCCACATCATTTCTATGTTCCAGTTACAAGGGTAGAATAGCAAATAATGTTATATACAATTGTGATTTGGACCATGTAAGCTTGTCTGACAACAAATAAAAACACATTATGGTATCTAATGTACTGATATACCCAACTAGTGCAAATAAAGAATATTTTTTACAACCACTTTAATGTAGGTACCTGCACAAGTAGAGTAACGTATAACAATCGGGTCTTTCCATAGATACAACGCCATACCTAGTATATAACCTTATTTTTATTTTGACTTTATTTCTGTAAAATTATAAGATTTGTTCGTTCTTTGTGAGCAAAATTATTTTCCTGAAAAGAATTGTTCTTGTCCTAATATTGTTCATCAATTCAACCATGAAAATGAAAGTAAAGAAATCTTCTAACAGTCTTACGAGTCGGACCTTACAATCAAACGACTGAAAGTGATTACAAACTCCTCGACTTCATTATTGTCACTTATCACACATCACCCGTCGCCTATAAGTAGTAAGTTGATTGTAAATCATGCTGACGCGAAATTTGCAATAGCTATCTCGCTCAAGCTTAGCACAAGTGTTGAAGGTATGTGCAGGATGGCACGACAACTAAACTAGGAGGATTTATAAATCTCGCACTCTGTGACCTAAAGACGCCCTGACACATGAATGAGCCCATAATTTGTGGTAAATACAATAAAATTGAGATATTACTTTAGCTCAATAGTGATTTCTTGGTATTGCCTCATTATGAATAAAATTCAATTCAATTATAAATGTTGGTGTCTCTCTAATTCTCGCTAATCGGAAACTAGAAGCTCTTGCAGGCTCCATGGCAACAAACTAGCTTATTCTTTTTTTTTTTATTGCTTTGTTGGGTGGACGAGCTCACAGCCCACCTGATGCTAAGTAGTTACTGGAGCCCATAGACATCTACAACGTGAACGCGCCACCCACCTTGAGATATAAGTTCTAACGTCTCAGTATAGGTACAACGGCTGCCCCACCCTTCAAACCGAAACGCATTACTGCTTCACGGTAGAAATTGGCAGGGAGGTGGTACCCACCCGTGCGGACTCATAAGAGGTCCTACCAGTAAAAGTTCGACGCTAAAGCTACTTACATGTTTGAATGAAACTACGAAAATTTGAATAATTTGTTAGTAGGTAAAAACCAATGTTCATCTATTAATCTTGAATACGATCAAAATAAATTCATGAATTCTTCGTACATATTTATGATTAACTTCCATAATAAATTTTGAAGTACGTTCCATTTCGCGTAATTTAGGTCATTGCATCTTACTAACATTAAAGTACGGCATCTGGCAAAGGTCCGAATGCATTAGTATACGGGAAGGATAAAATTACGAAATTACCCGTTGCAGTACCTACTATTAAATTCAAATTTCGATTCAACAGCAACCATTATAATGGCTTATTTTCATTCGCACTCTTTATAGGTAGTAGTAGATGGCTGTCAATCTGTTTTTTTTTTTATTAAAATTGTGGAGTATCCCTAGGTTTAAAGCCATTTTTTTTTTCTAAACAATCCCGTTAGTATTTATGATAACAAAGGAACAGTGCTAGGAAACAGTTAAAGTAACAACTTCCTATATTTTTTTTTATATATTATGTAACTACGGAAATCAAAATAGATTAATTTGTTAAAATACTGACTAGTTTAGCTCCTGACTAAACTAAATGCTGACTAGTGTAGCTCTTTCCAGAGCCGAATAACTTGAATGAGGAAATGATCAGTCGAGAAAATCAAAGAGATGAAGTGGAATTGACAAGAAAAGAAAAGGGGGCAAACGATTTAAATTATTATCGATGACCAAAATTACAGATATTTGTTCTTTCAAATAGCCTGAAACAAGGCTTCTATGTATTATAAATAATATTATTTCATTCAAACAATATTACTATAAAAATTATAGTTCTTTCTTAGCATCTATGTAAAATAAGACAGGATACTTAATCACAAAACATAAACAAGTATGGTTTTCACGAAATATCCCATTGATAACTGCTTAAAGATCCTCGAAGCGACTTGTATTCGCTCTCAAAATTATTATTGACTGAAATTGTTCAGACCTCTGAAAACGTATGAAACAAATAGTACCGTGAAAACAAACTTTAAAGGTAATTCATTCTCTTCTTTGTCTCCACCTTAACCCACTAGGTGGGGTTGGCACAGCAAATTTTTCGTTTCCATTCTCTTCTATCAGCCGTCATCTCAACACTCACTCCTCTTTCTCTCATATCCACATCTCTCATGTCCACACACTCCATCCATGTCTTCTTCGGTCGATCTCTTCCCTCACTACCTTGCACTACCATTTCCATACATCTCGTAGTCACATGCATCTTCTCTCTACGAATCACATCGTCTTCTCGCATTAAAACTGTATAATCTCAAAAATTACTAATTTAACAGGAGAGTGTTTTAAAGGTTTAACATGTAATATTTTTAATATTAATCATCTTTGTAACATTAATTTTTTATTTTTTACCAGTTACATTATCTGTCTTTTAAAGTAAGATAAAATTATGTATTAATTTTGTTAATAGCAGTCAAAACATAGTTAAACTAAAAAAAAAAAACTAATACTAAACTACGCTCTTTTGACAGTATTTATGAGAAAAATTCTGGTGATACCAAATGTTTATGCGTATTAACTCAATTTCGAATATTTTTGGAAATTGTACACTTTGAATGAGAAAAGGCGACATGTCCATAACCACGCTAACCGTTTAAAGGTAATTAATTATTATAACATAATATATCTTGTATGTTACGAAAAACACTGGTATCGAATCACATTTATTCCGCTGATTGAATCTGCAACGTGATCACTTGACGAACATACTCAATCCACTTGATCGATTTCGTTTAACGTTCTAATATTTTACGTGAACTGAAAGATGTTATTCAATTATTCATGTTCGTTCAGCACCGTTTCTAATGGGCTTTGAACAGTCTAAGAGTCGAGCTGTGTGCGTATTATTTTATTTAAAACTTGAGGTTACATCAGAAACTAGTTAACTATTATTAATCTGTATATTAATACGTGAAGGAAAAACTTTGTATCCGTGTTTACGAAAATTGCGCGGACGGAGGAGTATGAAATTTCCCACACTTATAGAGAATATCGAGAAGAAGTGCACAATGCAAATATTTTTTTAAAATAATGCATAAAAGATACATAAAATCAATAAAGAAAACATTACACACACTACATACCATGTATTTGACGCACACACGCATGCATAATATTAAAATTTATTGTCAAAGTTTTGTTCTTGACGTCGGTTGTCAAATTGAGATTAAATATTGTTTGTCTTTGTTAATATTTTTTATAGTGTAGTCTTGGCGAAATTTGTAATTATAGAAGTATAAAATACAATCATAATAGCGTACAAACTTACAATTCCAATTAATTATAGTCGAATTTCGACTACTGCGGGACCTCTAGTATTTGGAAATCTCTTTTAATTTCATACTATGATGTTTGTTTAACAAAAATTATGTCATCATAAAAGGAGATGCAGTTTGAAAAAATACCTTATTTTGTAAACTTCATAGTACAGTTCACAGTCGACAAATTTTAAATGCTCAAAGGAGGTCAAAAACATTCTAACATAAATGAGTCAGTGAGCACGCAAATGTATAAAATTTGTGGGTGGATTTTTATTACGGGACGTTATTCGTTTTTCCTTAGGAATTTTCTAGTGAGCGCATGTTGAGTACCAAATACCCATGCCCAAATAAAAAAGAATTTGCAATAAATGCCTCGAGCTCGGTTAAAACTGTTTCATTAAAATTTGTTTTTAATATTTATTAAGCACACACAAGGCAGTAAGATTGTTTTGCTATTAATGAAAAAGACCTTTCAATTAGTTTTTATGTTACAACCTCTTAGTTGATTATTTAAATCCAATTGTTTTCATAAAATTGCTTCATGGATATATGTACACCAACTTCTCACAATAATTTTGTTCTCCGACATTTTTATTTTGTCTCTAATAACTATTATTCATCTCAAAATTATTTCATACTAGCTGACCCGGCAGACTTCGTAGTGCCTCAATCGATAAAGAAAAGACCTTAAACTCTTGTATGAAATAAACTTAAAACAAACAAAAGGAATCCGTCCGACGGGGGACACATCTAAGGAAAAACCAAAATTGTTTGTTTTTATATAATTCCAAGCATTTTCATATTTATTTACCTTTTAAACCTTCTCTGGACTTCGACAACTAATTCAAGACCAAAATTAGCCAAATCGGTCCAGCCGTTCTCGAGTTTTAGCGAGACTAACGAACAGCAATTCATTTTTATATATGTAGATGATACGTAATTGGTTAAAATATAGTTTCGGCAAACTGTGAGCTGGCTAGTATGAATTACCGTGCTCATACAGCGTGGGATGCTGCAATAGAACAAGATCGTCCTTGAGGCGGCCGCTCTGTGTTTATTCGACTGTCGTCTAGCACTTAACGCCGACGTCGATATTAGTTATTTTTGCACGATACAACGCCGAGAAAAAACTCGCTACGCAAAATTATAGCCCATTTCCCCGTAAGAGAATAGTGCGAATTACGCATTTGTTTGCTTTACTCCGTAGAGCTGTGTTGAAACCAAGAGATTGATGATACGTTAAAAGTCTCGCACGTCTCTTGTACCTAGTTAGATAATAAAAAGTAGGTACATCAATGCTTAAAATATTCCAACAAACAGATTATGCAATTTAAAAGAGGTCAGTACTTACTCGTAAAATTATTATCTATAGAGACTATAAAACGCCCGACGACTTTGTCGTGCTTTGCAGGAACGAATAGTAATAACATTTTGAGGCTATTTAAAACTAAAGACTTTAAAAACATATACTTCTGTATGTTACTGAGTACATTTAAACGCATTTTGGAAATAAAAGAATCAAATGCTTTTAACTTTAGTATACTTGTAGAGGATTAAAAAAATGCTGAAATTAGATATAACTAGTCAGGTCATGAGTATTGTCACACAGTAAAAACTTTTCTTTTAGAATGCTGGCCACAAAAAAGTTTATTGAATTCGAATTTCGAATTGTTCATGAAAATAAAAATATATACTTTTAGAATTTTACTCATTTTTAAATATGGAGTGGATGCTTAAAGAAGACCGTGTTGCAGTTATTGCGTTGCATCGTTGCGGTTACGCGCCAATTCAAATTTTTAACATACTGAAAATTTTGAATATAACCAAAAGATTCGTTTATCGTACCATCAAACGATACAATGAAGACTCTAGTGTAGATGACAGGTCAAGAAGTGGTCGCCCTCGGTCTGTTAGGACTCCAGCAGTGATAAAAGCTGTGAAGGCGCGAATTCAAAGAAATCCCAAACGTAAGCAGAAACTGTTGGCCCTTCAGATGGGGTTAAGCAGAACCACGGTGAAAAGGGTGTTAAATGAAGACTTAGGGCTTCGGGCATATCGAAGAAAAACAGGACATCGTTTGAATGCTCGTCTAATGGACCTGAGACTGAAGAGATGCCGCGCTTTGTTGAAGCGGTACGCGGGAAAAAAATATCGGGAAATTCTTTTTTCGGATGAAAAAATTTTTACCGTAGAAGAGAGCTACAACAAACAAAATGATAAGGTGTACGCACACAGTAGTGAAGAAGCGAGCAACCGTATTCCGCGTGTCCAACGAGGTCATTTTCCATCCTCGCTCATGGTATGGTTGGGAGTTTCTTATTGGGGCTTAACAGAGGTACATTTTTGTGAGAAAGGTGTAAAAACGAATGCAGTTGTGTATCAAAATACAGTCCTGACGAACCTTGTGGAACCTGTTTCTCATACCATGTTCAATAACAGGCACTGGGTATTCCAACAAGATTCGGCGCCAGCTCATAGAGCGAAGAGCACACAAGACTGGCTGGCGGCGCGTGAAATCGACTTCATCCGGCACGAAGACTGGCCCTCCTCCAGTCCAGATTTGAATCCGTTAGATTACAAGATATGGCAACACTTGGAGGAAAAGGCGTGCTCAAAGCCTCATCCCAATTTGGAGTCACTCAAGACATCCTTGATTAAGGCAGCCGCCGATATTGACATGGACCTCGTTCGTGCTGCGATAGATGACTGGCCGCGCAGATTGAAGGCCTGTATTCAAAATCACGGAGGTCATTTTGAATAAACTTTAGTGTCATAAGAATCTATGTTTTGTTAAGTTCATTTTGGTATATGAATGGTTACATAATGAATAACCTTGTTTCAATTATTTTACATTAAACATGTGACAGAATTTATGACCTGACTAGGTATTTAACATAATAGATAACAGAATAGACTAAATAAACTTAAATTATAACTCTTAGATAGTGAAAAATAATTAATTAGAAATCTATTTAATTATTTGTTCTGTTATTTTAGTAAATTTTATTATACTATGTAAATAATCCTAATAATGCTCCGTTGTTTTTACAACAATGCAGGGATATATACTCCTTGGAATTGGGAGTGTCGTGACGAAAAGGATCTCTTTGTCGCAAGACTATGTTTTCAATATACTTGTTTTTAACAACATTTTATTAAAATAGAGCTACTTTGATAAGGGCATTTGTATGCTATTTCTGTAGCCACACCATCTGCCAGAGTCACCCTGGCCACTAGTAGCTAATTATACAAAAAAAATACTACGCCTATACTAGTGAAGGAAAAAATACAAGTTCCAAAAAGAAAACTGTTCAATTTACTTGTGATTGTTGTCATTATTTAAAAATGCAGGGTTTCACTAAAAATAACTGTAACAACATTTGGTTCATAAGTAGGTACATATTATATGTGAAAGAAAGAGAACTGGTTTTACAGAAAAAGAGGTTTCATGACTAAAGCCGTATTATACAGTCTGAGGAGATGAAAGGTATCTTTTAATTTCAAATGGCGTATTTTTAATTTAGCAATAAGGGTATTTGAAATTATATTATGAAATATGTATCTAATAGTTTCAAAATAATAAAAGTTCTCGACCAAAGAGTCATAACGTAAGTCCTCTATACTATTTTGATTGGAAAAATAATTGTTTTATTGTAAAAAAAAATTAGCGAAATAATAAAGTGAAACCAGTCAAAAACGTCGCGCAGAGTAACCAACTGTAAAGCAATTATGTTTTGAAAAAATCGATACTTTGTTTGTTAACCTGAACTTACGAAATTAGCATACACATTTATTTGAAAAAATCAATACAATGTACTATTCGTCGCAAATAAGCTGCAAATAAATATCACAAGTAAAAGACATATCGTTCAAAAACATAATATCATAATAATCACAAAAATATTGTTTTATAATGCAACATTAAACTAAAACTGTCTAAAATACATCTATTTTCAGTGAAGGAAAACCACGATTTCAATATCTTATTTAAAGAAAAAGGGGTATTTTTAATAATTCAGCATTTTCTAAACGTACAATGCAGTTAAACGTCATTAAAGTTAATTAACTGCAAAGTTGGTTCAAACCCTGTAAACTGTTGGGATTAAAAAAGTTCCCATTTAAATTACTATTAAACTGTAACAGATCAAAGGGGCATTATAGATATTTTATGGATATTGATTTGTTTTTAGACACATACACTATTATCTAAATGACTGACTTTTTTATAAGTTAATTCGAGGATCACTTAAAAGTCTTAAGAAGTAACGGAAAATTACTCTGTTGACAAAATTTATCATATGACTTAAAATATGATTTGTATCAACTACAATGGTGCAAAATGATCTCCCTCTTCTGCCTTCTGATAAGACAATACAACCGTTCCGATACTTAAATGCATATAACAAGAAAATATACAACAAAAGTTTTAATTTCAAGAGTATTCGTCTTACTTACTCCAAATTCAAGCGTGGAACTGTAGACCTACTCGATATAACAAAAAATGTGATAATGAGAAAGCGGAATAACAAAATTAAATCTGTAGACGCAATAATTCAACAAGATATCAGATCACAAAGGCAACTAATAAAATGTGTTGTTACCTTTAGCTACATTATTAGGACCCCTTGGGGGAGTCCGCACGGGTAGGTACCACCACCCCGCCTATTTCCACCGTGAAACAGTAATGCGTTTCGGTTCGAAGGGTGGGGTAGCCGTTGTAACTATACTGAGACCTTAGAACTTATATCTGAAGGTGGGTGGCGCGTTTACGTTGTAGATGTCTATGGGCTCCAGTAACCACTTAACACCAGGTGGGCTGTGAGCTCGTCCAACCATCTAAGCAATAAAATAGATATATGGGCAAAAGACCTTAATATACGATAAACTTTTTGCACTAATATATTGTTGTCTTTTTTATTGCCTTCGAAGGCAGTTGATAGTGACCTGGTAAATGCTCACCGGCGCTCATTGATATCGGCAATGCAGAGGCAATGCAAAGCCAAGACGTTGCTTAATATTCAGGATTATTTTCTTCTTTAAGATTTTTAAGAGATTATACAAACCTATATAAAGTCTATTTAAGTTTTTATAAATTATTAAATGTGTCAGTTTACACGCGCTTGTATCTTATTAAATAATGTTACGCTTTAGACAAACGAAACAGAAGTAGTCACAAGAATGAACAAATTTTGGCTGTGTCTCTTTCAGTGGGTGTCGTAAAAATTTATACTAAGGGATTCATCGTAAAATGAGCTTTAGAGTTCTGATTGTTTAATAAAATATATTTTTATTATTAATAAACTAAAATAGAATAGAAGTCATCGTTGCCTAAAGAATAAGAAGTCCGGTGCATTTGTGTCGAGCGATGCAACACCGGTCTTCGAATCCCGTAGGCGGGTACCAATTTTCCTAATGAAAACGTACTTAACAAATGTTGACGATTGACTTCCACGGCGAAGGAATAGCATCGGGTAATAAATTCAAACCCGCAAAATTATAATTTGCGTAATTACTGGTGGTAGGACCTCTTGTGAGTCCGCACGGGTAGGTACCATTACCCTGCCTATTTCTGCCGTGAAGCAGTAATACGTTTCAGTTTGAAGGGTTGGGCAACCGTGGTAACTATTGCGAGACCTTAGAACTTATATCTCAAGGTGGGTGGCGGCATTTACGTTGTAGAAGTCTATGGGCTCCAGTAACTACCTACTTAACACGAGGTGGACTGTGAGCTCGTCGGTCCATATAAGCGGTTGATAATACGTTAAAAGCGATAAAAAAAGACTAGCTTGATGAACCGGGGCTTAATCTCGATAAAGCATCTTGTGAGCTAGTATGAATAGTGTCTCAAGATGTGGGGCGGCAAAATTTATATTGTAAAGACCATAGGATTCAGCAATCACTTAAGAGCAGGTGAGCCAAGTAATCATAAAATATAACTTAATTTTTTTTTTTTTATTGCTTAGATGGATGGACGAGCTCACAGCCCACCTGGTGTTAAGTGGTTACTGGAGCCCATAGACATCTACAACGTAAATGCGCCACCCACCTCGAGATATAAGTTCTAAGATCTCAGGTATAATTACAACGGCTACCGCACCCTTCGAACTGAAACGCATTACTGCTTCACGGCGGAAATAGGCGGGGTGGTGGTACCTACCCGTGCGGACTCCCAAGAGGTCCTACCACCAGTGATTACGCAAATTATAATTTTGCGGGTTTGATTTTTATTACACGATGTTATTCCTTCACCGCGGAAGTCAATGGTGAACATTTGTTGAGTACGTATTTCATTAGAAAAATTGGTACCCGCCTGCGGGATTCGAACACCGGTGCATCGCTTCAACACGAATGCACCGGACGTCTTATCCGTTAGGCCACAACGACTTTGTAAATTACGTTATAATGTTTGAAACCTAAATTCAATGCTCATAGAAAATGTATTTACTTTATAAACAATTAAACAGGTCACTCTGATACAACTAATCTTTGTGCAAGGTTAATAAAGCTCATCGCCAGTAAATAATCTATTAAATTAGATGCATTACACTGCAATGTATTGACCCAAACAATTATTATTTATCAATTAATTAGATATTTTTTATATGTTCACAGTTTTTAAATTACAAGATGCATTCGAGAAAATTTACGAAGATCTTTTACCTTGTGTATGTATCTTTCGTTATTTCCGTGTCATCGAATGATAGTGTAGTAATTTGATATCGTTTTGCTGCTTAAGCGTTAGTATATTTAAATACATATAATAAAATATGCTAATTAATGAGGCATTCTAGGTACCTGTATTGCTGAGGTTTCCTTGAAATCGCGATTCGTGAACGATTCGCATTCCGGCACATCCTCTCTACAGCCGCTTTCTCACAGGTGCACGCAAATCCCTTCTAATTAATTAACACGGAAACTTTAACTTTCTACCATGTTTATTTTAATTTTAATGGCCAATAGTGTTGCGACTTCTAGCTACCTATTCGAGACAATGAGATCTTCAATTGCTTTTTTAAGCATAACATTTTATACTTCTGCTCAAGTGGGTATCATTAGAATATTCTTAATGAACATAGTAAGCGCTTAAAATTGTTAAATGACATAAAATGACAGTGGACAAAACACAAAAAGTTTTTACATAATAAATTTAAATCCTTGGAAACTATTCCTTAAAATTTAGTCATATGAGGAGACTTCTTCTGAATGTTAATATGTTCTGTGCGTGTGTTGTTAGTAATCTCCTCCTAAAGGGCTGGACCGATTTTCATTGCTTTTTTTTATGTGCATTCATGTAAATTCGGGAATGGTTTCGATTCACGATTTAGTCTACAGCAAATAAAAAAGTAATAAAAGAATCTTCGGATTTCAGACGAGTGTCGGGTTCGCTAATTTAAATTTATTCTTCCATTAAACCCAATATAAATAACTCATTTACATATGACTTCTTAACGGTATAGGTGCTACCAACTACAACTTTGCTTATTTCAGTAGCTGCATTATCAGACATTTTGATTCTAAAGACGGAACATTTTTTTTTTATTGCTTAGATAGTTGGACGAGCTCACAGCCGACCTGGTGTTAAGTGGCTACTGGAACTCATAGACATCTACGAGATAAATGCGCCACCCACCTTGAGATATAAGTTCAAAGGTCTCAAGAATAGTTACAACGGCTGTCCCACCCTTCAAACCGAAACGCATTACTGCTTCACGGCAGATATAGGTAGGGTGGTGGTGCCTACCCACGCGGACTCACAAGAGGTCCCACCACCAGTACCACCTACCACATACTACCACCAGTAGTGATGTAAATAATATTTTTACAGCTATTATTTTTTATTATACAATGTTATTCTTTTATTATGAAAGTAATTCGTGAACAGGTGGTAAGTACGGGTTTCGTGGAAAAAAAATTGGTGCCTGCAGTAAAGCATTCGGACACCGTCAAAGTCGTATCGCCGATACGACTACACCGGTGTATACTCATAAATATAACTAGCGAATTCTTTATTGTACTTAAGTGCAATCACTGTTGCATTTGAATGTCTCCTTTACTTAAATAACTAAGTTCACTAAAAGTGGCTATATGTATAATTCCATCAACCAGCAGTAGACATCATTTTCATTTTGGTTTTGTTCTTAAGTAAAGTGGCAATGTAAATAAAGATCACAAATTGAGACATGATATCCACATTATTAATGCCAATAGCTTAAGCTATCAGAGAAACGCTATAATAAACTTTACCTTATTATTCAATAAATGATGCTGGTACAGAAATTTCGAAATATGCCTTCGTAGTAATATAATAGAAAAGACTTAAAATATTTAATGATATTTTGAAAGGTTAAACATAAACTGACTTATTACATACAATACGTTAACCACAACGCTAAAGTTGTTGTGAGTTAAAATGAATATAAGATTAAAACAATAATTTTGAAGGAAAATGTAAAACATGTATCGGCAGATCAAAGGCCATGGTAACCTTCGCGGATGATTTATTAAAAACAAACACTCGTTCAGCCCAGGAACGGGGCTTTACGGTTTGTCGGTATAATAAAAAGTGTTCTTTTTGACACCAATCTGGTGTTTATTATTCAGGACAAATGTGACCCATCCAAAAGTTCTTAGAGTGTAATATGACACCGCGCCGTCTGTCGACCGACACGGTTCGACCTGTTTGATCTACTGAGAGCTTTTTAAACTTTTTATGACGTTGTTTAGTGTCCTTAGGCGCCTTTATTGTTGAACAAACATATTTAAAATCCGTCGCAGCCGCAGCCCTAACGAACTTTTACATTGTGTTGACATATTTAAAATTAGTCCGTAGTTTTATATTTTATCTGTGCTATAATATTGTCGTGGCAAGCCATAAAATTTGTCTCGATGAATGTTAGATTATCCCGAGTTAAAATTCCATAACGTTTATCAGAAGCCGCATTAAAATTTGCTTAAGATAAAATTCTGATGATATGAATAAATAAAGTGAAGGATTATTCTTTTGAATCTGTTAATGCTTTTATTGATATGCTCTTGATATTTCAGGAAGATCTTTGTTATGTTAAAAAGCACTGTAGAGCGAGAGAACGCTCCGACACATTAGGAAAATAGACAGAGCGCTTATAGACGCGGGACGATGTTATGCAACAAATATGCAGGTACATAAATAACTAGCAAAGACCTCTCGACATGATCATTGATCAAAGTTATCGATCATAATTAATTGCTGTAAATAACTTTATCTAATTTAACCAATTAATGTGCATAGTCAACATACGAATGGCAGATTTATTTGTCACATAAGTGCACGTAGATATGATATAATTGCATTACAATTTTGCTAAACAAATAATGCGAACATCATATTTATGTCTCTAAGATAAACTTTAAATAGATTTTTCAATAAAATTGGTTTATTATTGTCCTGTTCAAAAATTGGTTTCATTGTTTATTCTTATTTTATTTTCAACTAGCTGACTCGGCAGACTTCGTAGTGCCTCAATCGATAAATAAAATACCTAAGCTTTTGTATAAAATAAACTTAAAACAAACAAAAGGAATCCGTCCGACAGGGGACACATCAAAGGAAAAACAAAATTGTTATTTTTATTTAATTCCGAGTATTTTCATATTTATCAACCTTTTAAGCCTTCTCTGGACTTCTAAAAATAATTCAAGACCAAAATTAGCCAAATCGGTCCAGCCGTTCTCGAGTTTTAGCGAGACTAACAAACAGCAATTCATTTTTATAGATATAAGATTTTCTTATTGTTTACATCGAGTTCTCAAATTAATAAAAATAATTTTGAATCACTTACGCTTTGGCTTTAATGGTGAATAGTTCAGTTTTGTATAGGAGTTCACGTTAAGCGGTCGGATTTTTAAATAAACATTTTTAATGATCGGCCCGCGCCTGTACTACCAGGTGCACGCAGGCGGCGCGCCCGCTCCCCTCCCACCATCAACGAAGCCACCGACTTCTTCTTTTGTTACCAAAAACAGTAACCCATTTATTTTTGAGAATCACAATTTCCTTCCTACTACTATTATCAACTCACGATTTTGAATCATTCCATTCAAGACAGGAACCGGAAAAAGCAACTTACATTCATTTTATATACGGCCGGATCACATTCTCTTGTTTATTGATACGTGTCCTTTGGGACTTTTTGGCGGGAACGCGAGGAGTAAAGTTGTGTGATTTGTTTTATTTTGTCTATTTAGTGTTTCTTCGCGTTTAAATGTGTAATAAGGGTGGTTTATTAATTGTTTCGTATCTGTGAAAGTGCACAAATGTGAGAAAATGAAACAAAGTCGCTGAACGTAACTTCTCGGTCCTCTAAAAAGTTCACTGAAAAAGTCTCAGTAAATGATCACCATTTTACTGAGATTATATTTCATCCCATATCATCTTATCTCATTTAATTTCGTTTTTATTTTATTTCATTTCAAGTCATGTTTCATGATAAACAACGTCATTTCATTTCATAATATCATTTTTCATATAAAAATGATAATATCAATTTTCACATAAAAATGATAATATCAATTTTCATATAAAAATGATAATATCAATTTTCATATAAAAATGATTTCATTAAAATTAAAATAAGAATTGAACTAAAGGTCTTAGTTACCAGGTCAAAAATCCCTTAAAAAAATTACGTGTCCTTTACTTAACTTATTCTTCAAATCATTGCTAACACAGCAGCTGCATAAAACTCATAGGATTGCTTGCTGTTCAGTAACAGTCTGTGGTGTCATCAAACTACTATGGAAATAGAAAAACTAACGTAATTTTTTTTTTTTTAATATCTTAATGTCGTCTGTCATATTAAAAGTTCACGTCAAAACAATTTCTCATTTGACGTCATTTGATTTTTATTAAACGTTAATTTTCCTCTTGTTTTTTTAAATTGTTGAATGTTTTTCGTTAGTTTTTATATGCAGTTTTTTTATGTTCATAGTTTTTACATCTCTATTGTTATTGTAATATTTAATAAATAAAAGTCCGCCTCTAACGACTTCACAATCGACCATGCAAGCCATGCAAGTTGCATTCACACCCAAAAGGGTGAATTCAATAATATTATTATATTCATTTTTTCTATTTTGGTTAGATTGTAAATGTGTGTAGATTTTATCCAATCGTGTTAAACGAATAAAAAATAACAATAATAAAATTGGAAGTACACGCGATTAATCTTTTTTCTTTGTGAGTTTAATATCCATTTCATATAATGTGCTTTTATGGCAAAGACAAGAGTTCTAGAATAACTGGTACGGTTTCTATTCAAAACTATGTCACAATAAAAATGACCTGTCAATTATTGTTCGTCAAAAGTTTTAACAATACCCTTCATTTGTATCTTTGTTTGTTGGATCCCGTAGGTGTTGAAAATAGTAATTTGACATATTGTTTTCTCTAGCCGTGCTATTTGATTGTTATTTATTTGGTGATCAATCAATATACGACGTGGGTGCATTTGTCGAGTTAGATGGACCACGAATGTACTATTTTGACGAGCTCGGCTGGCGTCGTCGTAATCAAGTAACGAAATATCTTGCGGTTTAAATACAGTATCAAATATATCGAGGTAAAGGATTTAGTTACCAATGAAATATGTACTATATTAATTATTTTTTTCTGTTGAGAGATCCGAGACCGATTTACTGGTGGTAGGACCTCTTGTGAGTCCGCACGGGTAGGTAGCACCACCCTGCCTATTTCTGCCGTGAAGCTGTAATGCGTTTCGGTTTGAAGGATGGGGCAGCCGTTGTAACTATACTGAGACCTTAGAACTTATATCTCAGGGTGGCCATCTCCTCTACGTTGTAGATGGGCTAGGTGGGCTGCGAGCTCGTCCACAAATCTAAGCAATAAATAAAAAATCTTATACCATTTTTGGACTCGCATTCGAATACGATGCATGTATTAAATCTCATCGGTAATCAAGTCGGGGTCGATTTAAGTCAGGCTCTAGAAGATTTTTTATTTCGTGCCAGCCAAATTATACGAAAAATAGGTATGTTTTTTAAGTTGTTCACTTCTTTTTGAGTAGATTCATTTGTATTATTGATGGTGTTTTTTTTCTTTTTTATTGCTTAGATGGGGGACGAGCTTACGGCCGACTTGGTGTTAAGTGGTTGAGATATAAGTTCTAAGGTCTCAGTATAATACAACGGCTGCCCTACCTTTCAAACCCAAACGCATTACTGCTTCACGGCAGAAATAGGCAGGGTGGTGGTTCCTACCCATGCGGACTCACAAGAGGTCCTACCACCAGTAATTACGCAAATTAGAACTGCGGGTTTGATTTTTATTACACGATGTTATTCCTTTACCGTAATAGTCAATCGTGAACATTTGTTATGTACATATTTCATTAGAAAAATTGGTACCCCGCCTGCGGGATTCGAACACCGTTGCATCGCTAGATACGAATGCAAACGTCTTATCCTTTAGGCCACGACGACTTCAAAAGGTCGACTTTAGGTGACACTCGATCTCACTCTGACACTCCATTACTTTCATCACGAACCATAACATTTTTTTTTTTCGCTGACGTTAAGTACATTGTGTAGGTCTAGTTGGCGACGTCTAAGATTCGCTTCATGAACTCCTTGAATTTGCGCTGAGCTTATACATGCCTATACCAGATGGTAAGTAAAGGGTCTTCCAACGTCATATCCGCTATTCAGAGACCACATCTTGTGTTGCCAATATCATGTACGTGGACTCATTATATCGCTCCCCCTCTGCGCCTCGCCTCAGGAGTAAATAGATATCTCAGTTAAGCACAAAGCCCTGTAATTTCCTGTATTACAAATCGATAACGAGATTATCTTTGCAATATCTCTTTAAAATCCATTCTTCCATCGTAACATATTTTATAACCAAATAATTTAGACTAGACGAAATAAACGTCTATTGATTGAGAAATGTTCGTTGCGATCTAAGAAATAAGAATATATATACAGATTCTGTTACACGCCCTTTACGTGAACGTACGATCGTAAATCTGTATTATATTACGATTGTTATGAAATATTCACAATATAACTATTCGATTATGATTTGAAGAATATCTCTAGTGTTACTTATGTATGGTTTGGATGTCGGAGTCGATCGTTCGTATGAATGAATTGATTATTCATTATGTGAGTTTCGTTTTGAAAAGTTTTAAGTTTTTATATTGTGGGACAATTCGTTTGGAATTTTATCGTCGGTTGAGCAATAAACAGCACAACACTAAAATTGTCAATAAAAAGATTTATTTTAAGTTTTAAAATGCATTTTAAGCCACTACGCACTATATATCCATAAATACAGTCACGTATATTTTACTAGTGGTATTCTTAGTTAATGGCTCTAGAAAACTAGAAATAAGTACGCACTGCCTATTCTGCCGCTGGGTAATACGTTTCGGTTTGAATGGTATGACATTGGTCATGCCGTGCAAATGATGATATCTATGAACCCTGTAGTTGTGCATCGGGTGGGCTTTGAGCTCTTTCACTAGACTATACAATAAAAAATATATATTAGAGACACGGACGACTGTCCCATCCTCCAAATCTGTCTGAGTAACTGTTTTGCAGCACAAGCCGAAGAGATGACGGTCATTACGTGTGCAGTCACATATTACTACTATCCACAAGTAAAAACATTGGTTTGATATAGCTCAATGTATAATAGTATAAAAAAATTATATAATAATAGCATATATGTAACCTCTATACGATTAATCCTTAAAGAGGTTAATATGTTATTTATATCATTCTTCTATAGATGACATAAATAGAATTTCGATTATTGAAACATTAGAACATTAGACATATAAAGAGCATTTTTGCAATATTAAAATATAAAAAGATATAAAAATAATGGTGAAGCAATAGCTTTAAATGTTGTTTCTCTTTATAAGAGCAACTCAATTGCTATAGTTTTACAAAGCTAAACTGTATTTTGATACAAATAAAATAATACATTATATATATATAGTATAGTATAGTATAGTATAGTATAGTATAGTATATAAGAATAGCATATATTATATAATATAATATAATAATAGTATAATAAAATGAAATTTGCGTAATTACTGGTGGTAGGACCTCTTGTGAGTCCGCGCGGGTGGGTACCACCACCCTGCCTATTTCTGCCGTGAAGCAGTAATGCGTTTCGGTTTGAAGGGTGGGGCAGCCGTTGTAAACTTATATCTCAAGGCGGGTGGTGCATTTACATTGTGGATGTCTATGGGCTCCAGTAACCACTTAACACCAGGTGGTCTGTGACCTCGTCACCCATCCAAGCAATAAAAAAAAATTTTTTTTTTTTATATTTTTCATTCGTATGAAGAAGCTAAAAAATGGATCGATTCTTGAATAGGCTCAAAAGACACATCGTTTTTCCGATACGGAATTACGGCGAGAACTTATTCAAGTTCCTAACATTAAAAAAAAACACGTTAAAATATAGTTACGGAACGCAGGGAACAAATATTCAAAAATTTGCATGTAAAACAGACGGTACAGTGTAACAAATCACCGACGTGTTTCACAATCGTCTCCCTCATTGTTTAAGCTGAAATTGTATGAATAGTTCGACGTTACGTGGACATATGATTAGTTTCGTAGCGCGACGTCCGATAATGACCCGGCTAGTACCTGAGCATTACGAAACAAAAGAAAAATAATATTAGAATGTAGTATATACGACATTGAAACAAAAGACGAATTTGGATTTTGCTTAACCTGACGTACTCGACAATGGAAATGGCCGTAGAGTGCTAAGCTGCACTATGGGAAGCCACATGGTCCATCGTGTAGGGTAGTCTTAAATTTGGTCTCTGATAATCACTAAAGGTGATGTGCAATTTGATAGGATAGAATAATAAGAGCGCCAATTTAATATAATTTAAAAAAAAAAATTTTTTTGTGAAAATTGTGTAGTTCTTATCTGTATTTGATATTCGAACTTTGTTGATAACCTTAGAGTATTTTCATCTTTATTTAACTATTATAGTGAAACTCGATTACGCTTCACTGTTACTGTCTATAACTAACATGCTTTACAAAATATGCTAATCTACAATATAAAATACACTCGACAAAAACGACTCACACGCCACGTATATATTATGTATGTATGGCCCTATGCCAGTACTAACAACAACAATATAAAATTTCATCTATAGCAAAAGAAATTTAGATATAAGAAAAATGAACAGTCCAACTGTTATTATATCTTAATGGTAGAGATTTATTACTTACCGATTTGAGTTACGTGTGCCTTTATAGGAACATAATTTACGGTTTAAGTGTGACACGTATGTTCCACTCGAACAATAAACAAAACTTTAAAATCACCTTTGTAAACAAACCTCACAAACATCTGTAGGCAGTGATCATATTTCTCATTCAATTTATATAATATTAGAATAAAAACTTCTTTAGTTCAAAGCGTCATTGTGAGACTGCATTACACTTTACCGTTTATGTAACTTATTCATATGGAAACAAAAAGCAAAACAGATATTTCACTATTACCAAATATACATAAGTAAAGGCGTTGTTTTAATTTTTAGACATCAATGAGACTGATTAATTTAAAATGTACTACTAGCTACCCAACACTAGTCGAAAACTCGGTTATGGCCAACCCTATTTAACGTAAATTAACAAAATCAACCGAACACTGCTATTCATTCATTACAATATCAAACTTGGTCTTCCGAAAAAGAGGCCAGATAAAACTTTTAGTTTTTGTTTGTTTACTTTATGTCCATAAAAACGCCCAACGTATCACGGAAAACAATATGTGGTTACAGCAAATCCGATCTGACGTTGATAAATAAACATAAAATTTAAAATATCGATACTTCACTTAGGTAACGATTTATCGTAACTCTGTACCTACTGAAGAGCAGGCAGTCCTTCATAACGTGTCCAAAATAACTCGAAAGAAACATCTCGAAACGTTTTTCAGATAACGAAGCGCCCTCGAATTCACATACTTTTTATTTTATTGTTTTATTTAAAATAGTTTGAGTGTTTTAATGCTCATTACTTAAAGTCGTAAATTCTTTTGTTTTTACGGTATTTTAACTATCAATTTTATTATTCTAGATAAACAAGATCGTGCCTTGATTGCAATGACACAAGGGTCGGCTTCTCGATGCTAATTAATTAGTTAGAATGTTATGCAAAAGCATGCAAAGTTAATTAAATTGAAAATGTATTTTAAATTAAGGTAATCCATTGTTTGACATGTAAACAATATACACATGTTTGTTTGTGTTTGATTAGATAATGAAGCTTTTGTTCTTGTAAATTTAAAATAATACTTAATTTTTGTCTCTTATTATTATTATTTTATATTTTAAAAATATATGTATGTAAAACAAAGGTAAATAAATAGGTGGGTAATAAAATAGGTAGACCTAAGGAAAAATGCATGGATTGCGTTAAAGACGATATTATGTGTAAGAGGGGAGTGAGCGAAGAAATGGTATATGATAGAAGAGTATGGAAGGAGAAAATATGTTGCGTCGACCCCAGGTGACTGGGAGAAGGGCAGAAGCATAATGATATATTAAAACAAAACATTTTTTATAATTGACATAAGTCCAAAAAAATTCAAATTGGGTAGTTTTAAACATTTATGTGTTGTCCATAGTTTAAACTAAGTGTTTTTCAGTGCAAGTTACTGGGAAGGATCTGAACATAAATAATTAATTATTTAAATCAAACCTAGAAATTACCTGTGTAAACGTGAAGGTAATTAGCGTGTAAGCAGATACACACGTCAACAAATCGTGCATCTACATATTTTACAATTAATTACCTTTGTCAATGTTGTACTTTTAAAGTATAAAAGATATATTGAAAAACATGCTGTTAAATGTTATTACTTCAATCTAATATATAAAATTCTCGTGTCACAGTTTTCGTTGCCATACTCCTCCGAAACGGCTTGACCGATTTTGATGAAATTTTTTGTGCTTATCCGGTATCTATGAGAATCGGCCAACATCTATTTTTCATCCCCCTAAATGTTAGGGGTCCACCCTAAATTTTTTTTTATTTTTTAGACAAAATTTTTAATTTCTATTTTTTTATGATACAGCATATAAAAATACATACAACCCTAAATTTTCACCCCTCTACGATCAACCCCTATTTTTTATTTGTTAATTATAAACTTAAATTTTTTTGGCAAGATTTTCATTTTTATTTTTATTTTGTCATGAATTAAAATAAAAAATCTGATGTTACTCTCAATTTTTCATCCCTCTATGATCAACCCCTATTTTCTATTTGTTAAATATAAACTTAAATTTTTTTGGCAAGTTTTTTATTTTGTTTTGTCATGACGTAAAATAAAAAAATCATATTACTCTCAATTTTCACTCTTATACGATCAACCCCTATTTTTCCATCCCGATTAATATTTTTTTTATTCTATGCACAGATCCGCAATAAGGTTGCAAGATGGCAATCAAATATTATAATTGTAGTACGATAAATTCTTATTTAGAGTTTATAATTTCAAGTTCCTTTAATTATGATTTTTTTTAAATTGAATTTGATTTCCCGCCCTCGCCGGTCGACTATTGATCAACTATCAATCGATCAGCTATCCCCGCCAGGTGTCACCATTCATTCAGCAAACATCACATAGTAGGGATGAGGACGAAGCCGGTCTCCTGTCTTACTCACTCACTATACATCATAGATTATACACTTATTATATTTGAGAGCTATACAATACTATACATTTTTCAGCCATGTTTTTTTGGTTTTATTTGTGTATCAATAGTATGTTCAGTAGGTCTGAGACTCGGCTACTATCTATTTTTCATACCCCTAAGTGAAAAGGGTTGTCCACGCCAAACATTTATTTTTAATTTTATGTTTTTGAATATATTTTTTTGTTTATAATGAGGTATTATGTGGTTAAAAGAGGTTTTTTTTTCTACAGTAGAATTTCCCTAGAAATCTTATTTAAGGCAACACAACGTTTGCCGGGTCAGCTAGTTACTTATAAAAGTATAAAATCCGATTTTTTTTAATATTCGAGTAAAAATTCGTGACTAATTGTTAGTGGGAACTGTTACGCGCTTGGGTTCACGATAAATAAAACTATTCACTGAAATACTAATTAAAGCTTTATTATTACGGCACATAAGGTAGACTTCACAATTTGCAACTAACTTCTTTCGCTTCGCTTCAGGTGATTTGTTTCACTTCTAATAGAGCTGCCTTCATATTTTTTTTACCTAAGCTAGGAGCTTTTAGTACCAGCCAGCGAACCGAGCGAGTAGGTGAGCTCACGATGCTCTAACCTGAGGATGTTGCTAACACTAGCCCTAGCAAGAGCAGTGCTTCGCAGAATCTACCACCGGATCGGACACGTGACCCCCTGGGAAGATACGGCGAGAAACTCAGTAGGCTGTATCTATGGGTTAGTTTACTTGCCGAACCCTTTCTCGCGAGCAAGAGGTTCGACGAGACTGTTAACCGGTACTTGAAATACCTAAAAGCACTGTCAGTGAATCGGAAGGATCTGAAATAACGTGTTTGGGGCCTACCTTAATGGCGTCTATACAGCGCTTTTATAGTCGCTATGACTTTGTCTACAATTTTCCAGAACATTTCCGATAGTACCTACTACTCGTTTCAACATTTTTTCCAATTTGACAACAGATGACATTGCTCATACCGGCATAACAATATCTTAGACGGCCAACGACATAGATATTAAATTATATATAATGTGCGATTATACTGTGATTGAGACTTAAGATACTGTGATTGAGCCTTAAGGCAAACTACAAATTTTCTTAGTGATTGCGTAGTAACGCATGTTAATGGACTCCTAATAGGTCCATTAAATAGGTAAAGGAAAACTTGATCTATTCCGTGACAAAGGAATAATCTAAAAAAGTTAGGCTTAAGAGTTTTTTAAACTGTGCTTAAATAGCTCCTTTGACATGTATAGTATTATTATTCGCATAAATCAAAACTAGTTTAATAGTCGAAACTCTGAAGGAAAGATAGATAGATATATGGAGATCTTCCGTGAAGTTAATACTTAAGGTGTTAGGATATCTACAGGAAAAAATACTCCTGCTTCATACAGAGAATGCTCACCAAAGCAAATTCAAAGCTTACCGCGCAAAATGATGTCAAAGTTTCAGTATTGTTAGATGTTCTAGTAGAACTAAATTACTCGTACATTATAACTCGAATGACAAGCCAATGTATAAAATTTGTTTGGAGCTGATTAACGATCTTCCACCGAGCGGATGATATTGCTCGGTAGACCGACGGTCCGAATGTTGTTGTTCGGAATTTGTATATATTTATTTATCTTGAAAATGTCGTAAGCAAGATTCAGGCATCTGTCAATTATCTTGCGTGGTATGATGGCTACCCGCCACATTTGATTGAAATGTTTTCTGTCCACAGGAACAGAAAGGTTTATTTATCTCTTCTATGCTAATTACATAACTGTGGCCTGGCCTTTTTCTGAGAAATTATCGATCTTCCAATAAAAAATCTTCTTTGAACTAAATAAACACAGACAAATTTTTAAATACAAATAATAAGTTTATTTGAGTAAAGTGCAATATGAGCTTTTTATTTCGGAATCACAGACACAGATGTTTTCCCTTCAATTCGGAGTGCGTGCGGTCTCACAACAGACCGTATCTGTCAAAATTAATTCCCGGACATCCACGATTTCATCTTTTAACAGACTTCAAGAAGACGCTTTCAATTCAGACAGTATTTTTATTGTAAATTAAACATTTTCACTTTAGAACTGATCCTAATGTCTGATAAAGATCTCTATTGGAACATTGTTAGGATAAGATGTCATCAAATAATTCAGTGAAAATCTCTAGAAATACATACTACGAAAAATACTTCACACGAATACACGGTACATAATCGACTTGTGCAAAAATTATTCCGATTTCCGTTGTTGAATTTCGATCTTAAATATTAGAAAACTAATGATGTCCTATTTTGATTTACCATCACATCAATAAAATAAGACTGAAAATAACATTACTCTAACATGATTTTCGTTTAAACATGAACAATATGTTAATGGGATATCAATAAAATTGCGACACTTAATTCATATGAAAATTCGTTCTGATTGATAGCAATTAAGTTATTTATAGTTTGTATTAAAATGTTGAAACGCAGCGATAATAAATCCCACGGAACGGGCGGGGCTGCAATCAAAGAAAATAAATACTGAAAGGTTTAAGTTTCATTACAAGTTTATGCTCCATAAATAAATCATTGCAGTGAAACATTACGCTTACTAGGTAGACGAGTATTACGGTAGTGTCGGTAAGATTTTATGTCACGCAATATTCCGGAAACGTAACATGCCTGCCTAATCGGATGTTAGCTTCAAATTTTAAACTTAAATTACCTACGACTTTCACTTAAATAGTTTAATATAATTTCATAAAGTTCTATAATCGAGTAAATCGAGTTCTGGGATAGCAGCATTCATGGACTGTGCGTTTCTAAAGATCTTTCTTGCCACATACCATCCCACTCTCCGACTCTGGAATGACCTCCCCTCAATGGTGTTTCCCGAGCGCTATGATATATTCTTCTTCAAACGAAACTTATGGACTATAGGTATATTGAGCGGTAGGCACCGTCTTGGCAATGTACCTGGCATTGCTGTCGTCCATGTCACACAAAAAAGAGTTAAATAAAAAAATGACATTGACCAAATCTTAACATCATCAAATTTAACATAATTTGTACTTCAAACGTGTTCGAAATTACCTAAATTGAGATTTAATGACTTCACTCAAGCCATGTGTGCTTTTTGCAGCATATTTGGATTTAGAATAATAAATCGTGGAGAAATATAGGAAACATATTAAAACTTTCGAAGTCGTCGTAGCCTAAAGGATAAGGCGTCTGGTGCATTCGTATCTAGCGATGCAACGGTGTTCGAATCCTAGGCGGGCATACCCGATTCTGTAGACCGAATGGTAAACAGTCGACGTCGCCCAATGCAAGTCATTACGGAACCTGCCGATCCATTAACGGTTCTTTTAGGCACCACAAGCACCGGTCACCGTCCTCGTCGAACCCGTCGCTTGCGACGAAGGGCTAGACAAGCGAATTAACCCATAGACACAGCCCACTGAGTTTCTCGCCTTTCTCGGATCTTCTTAATGGGTCGCGTTTCCGATACGGCGGTAGATTCTGCGAAGCACTGCTCTTGCTAGGGTCAGTGTTAGCAACACTCCGGCTTGAACCCCGTGAGCTCATCTACTAGTTAAGGTTCCGCTGAAATAGCCTCTCAAGGCTATCAGCTTTGGTAGGAAAAAAAACCTAGGCGGGTGCCAATTTTTCTTGAAATACGTACTTAACAAAATTAAATGCTTACGATTGACTTCCACGGTTAAGGAATAACATAGTGTAATAAAAATCAAACCCGCAAAATTAAAATTTGTGTAATTACTGGTGGTAGGACCACTTGTGAGTCCGCGCGGATAAGTACCACCGCCCTGCCTGTTTCTGCCGTGAAGCAGTAATGCGTTTCGGCTTGGAGGGTGGGGCAGCCGTTATAACTATACTGAGACTTGCATCTCAAGGTGGGTGGCGCGTCTACGTTGGAGATGTCTATGGGATCCAGTAACCACTTAACACCAGGTGGGCTGTGAGCTCATCAACCCATCTAAGCAATAAAAAAAAACGCAAAGAAAATGTCAAAATAATCACATCAATCAAAATAAAAAATTAAATAATAATGTCTACAGAAAGGAAAATCCCTTCACTGGACTTATGAAACAAAAAAATTATCGAATGATAATACTTTTACAGCCATGGTATTTTGTATAATTCTTTAGATAGCTAATGAGTTTTAATATGTAATGCTCATTACATATATGTATATGTATAGTATAGTCTTAGTATGATGGCTTTACAGTGTCTAATGTATAGTCTACGTGATGACGGTTATTATTTTTTCTTCTTCTTTGAGTTGAATTTTAGATAAGATTGTTCGTGGCATATTTATTAAAAAAATGCACGAAAACGAAGCAAGATATGGAAAATGTTGCCAAAATCATGCTTCTTTGTAACCAAGTTTAAAAAAGAAGTAGGTCCTCAGTTCGACTATTTTTTTAGTTCTTCTCTACTGAGATCAACTAAGGTATGTTTCTTACGTCTTTTCTGTGGATATTGTCTTTACATTGTACGCCGTGACCACAGGAAAGATGTCCGCAGAAAAGGCGTATTATAAAAACTCTTGCTAACAGTTAAAAATATAAACTTGATGAGGTCGCATAAATAAAAATTTGGTGTCGTTTTATCGTGTCCACAGAAAAGACTCCATTTCAGTTTATTGGATTTATTGTATACAGATAGTAACTATATATTTGTTTTATTCTAAATATTATCATCTTTAATATATTGCTTGTATTACAAGTAAATAAGTACTTCAACTATTTTTAAACATGGCTCAAACATTATAACTTCGTCTTGTAACAGTCCACAGGAAGAGATTTTTTGAAGTTTAATGCCATCAAAATGAATTTATGAAATGTAATATTTTACAAGATACGATTGACATGAGTAGTAATATTACGATTTACGATTTACGATTACCTTTACGATTTAAATGCTTTCAAATATTCATCAATTTGCTCTTTTAGATGATACATTGCTATAACACTTTTTTTACCGTTTTTGTGTATCACCCATCATGCATGAACTAGGCTCCGGTAGTAAGAGGGAATTAGGGTGTACCTTTATTTATAAGTTCACACTGGCTACAAGCTCGTTCGCCTAACTTCTTAGGTGATAAATTATAATGCTCATCATTTCCTACAGAGGCATCGGGGCCATGAAGAAAATCTGACGAGGTTTGCCAGAGATGAAACGAATCTGGAAGAAAATTCGGAGCCACGACCAAGTAATGCATTTTTATTTTATTCTGAACTTCGAAGTGAACGTTTCAAGGCTAGAATTATTAAATCATTATCTATTACCACCGGCATGGTAACTAACGGTTACGCATCGTCATAAATTCTCTACGGTTTCTGCTCCCGTTTCCCTGTTTTTTCTTTTCACGTGTATGTTTTATTTTAGTATGAAATATTACTACCTTGATTAAGAAAACAGGCTTACATCTGTTAACCGGTTACCAGAGCCAAAGACAAGGCATCGTAAATTTCGCTACTTTAAGGTTATAAATAATAAAATCTGTTGTCTAAGGCATTACAGTAAGGGTTCGTAACTTACTACAATGCAATTACAGTAATTTTTTCACCGTGACCATGAAAACTGTAAAAAATTCCGAACGTTCGATATAATATAATTATATGCGAAACGCGAGATTGAACCGTAAGTTTTAATTATGCCTCCAACTCACGTAAACTGAAGAAAGCACCGTAGAACTATAATAATAAAGTACAATTCGTCGTTTTCCAGTTAAATACTTTCAAGGAGCTTGCGAGCCGATGTCCTGTGGAGAAGAAGCTGCGTGTACGGAATACAACAGTACCGTTCATTTCTGTTGGTGCACGACCACCGGAATGCCCATTACTGAGGACTTGCAATGCCCAAGAAGTCCAGGTATGGCACATTACTTGTCATATAATACTCATGAATAGACTTTTTTTTTCTGCCATAAAGCAGTAATGCGTTTCGGTTTGAAGGGCGGGGCAACTGTTGTAGTTCTATACTGAGACCTTAGAACTTATGTCTCAAGGTGGGTGGCGCATTTACGTTGTAGATGTCTATGGGCTCCAGTAACCACTTAACACCAGATGGGGTGTGAGCTCGTCCACCCACCTAGCAAAAAAAAAACTTTCTATCTAATTATTGCATAGAATGAACAAACTCACAGTCGATCTGGCTTTGAATGGCCAGTTAATCGACTTGAGATATGAGAAGTCTTAGTTATAGAGTATAACAGCCGTTTGAAGGGTGAGTTTTTTTTTATTGCCCGTGTAGGCAGATGAGCATACGGCCCACCTGATGCTGAGTGGTTACCGTCGCCCATGGACTTCAGCAATGCCAGGGGCAGAGCGAAACCGCTGCCTACCGTTAAGTACTCTCCACAAGCCTCCTTTGAAGAAGGATATGTCAAACAGATACGACGACTGCTTCGGAGTACCTATAGGACTCACCAGTGCAGAGCTGCAATATGCGCTTTAAAAATTTAGATAAACCAAAAGATAAGTAGGTATATCCAAATATATTCGGACCGAACAAACGAATTGCGTCTAATAATAGTGTAATTATTTTTGAATTGAAGTGCGTTCAAGCTTAATGGATTTGAGATGCACTTGAAGATGATTGGCGGCGGCCTTACATTCGAACCACACCTTAATTATTCTGTTGAAGCCTTACAATCATAAATAACCATATCTGTGGCATACATTTCATTCATTTTTATTGTTTAGATGAGTGAACGAGCTCACAGCCCACCTGTTGCTAAGTGGTTACCGGAGCCCATAGACATCAGCTACGTAAATGCAGCCACCCACCTTGATACATAAATACTAGGACTCAGTTACAGTACAACGACTATCTTGCAAACCGAAACGCGTTACTGTTTCACGGCAGAAATAGGCAGACACCCACCCGTGCGGGCTCACAAGACACCGTATTATCATCAGTAATTTTATTGTCATACTTAAACCGACGAGATAACCATCCGATGTTAAGCAGTTACCAGAGAAATCATTGTGTGAGGCGTAATTTTTTGGAAAATAAGGTCGAAATCTCAATGACACTGAATCAGCAGCTATACAACCTCTAACCTGTAACGTTTGACTGCCTCTCATCAGTAATAGGTATATAGTAGTAACATATAAAAATAGAGGTCATGGCATGGCTACTGATGATGGTTTAGAAATCGTTTGGAGCTATGATAGAAAAAGTTGTGGAATCGAACCACTACACAATTGCATTATGACGATGCTTGTAGCTCAAAGTAAGTTTTGTACTTTTTGACGAAGCGTGTTGCTGATAACTCTGTTTCTATAATCTGACGAAGCGTGTTGCGGATAATAATATGTATTTTTAGGTTAAATTTATGTCTTAAGACTTAAATCAATGAGTTGAAAATTATAGTTCATATTAATAAACTGTTAATAATTGCATAAAGACTATAATAAACCGGACGACTTACTTATTCGGCCACGTTACGAAGAAGAATTATAGTGGTGAATAGTGATTAAGAAAATTCAAAAACAATTATTATTTTCCAGTGACGGCAACTCCTAAACCGATCCATAATGTGATTCCGCCGCAGACTCGCACCACTAACACATTCGACGGAAGAAACGCGCCTTCACCGCCAACTGCTCAAGTAAGCTCATCCATCATAATTAGTACATATTTAACTTCTTATCTGTGCAGCCTTTATTTATTATTATTATATCTTGTAGACCAACCAGCTTATAGTTCACCCGATGTGGACAGCCCATAAACGTTCATTTGAAACAGAATCTATATATTAATACGTGAAGCAAAAACTTTGTAGCCCTTTTTACGAAAATTGCGCGGACGGAGGAGTATGAAATTTCTCACACTTATAGAGAATATAGAATAGGAGTGCACAATGATAATAATTTTTTTAAATAATGCATAAAAGATACGTTAAATCAATAAAGAAAACATTACACACACTACGATGTATTTGACACAACACATACCTACATAAAAATATACTCTTTGTTTACTGTAAATTGGGAAACTTTTGTTATTGTTTAATGTCTGTGGTCGATTAATATTGTTGTCTGTGTCGAAAAATAGATTAATATTGTTTGTCTTAAATATTAGGTATTGATCTATAGTCCAGTTTTAGCGAATACTGTAATTATATTATCGAAATATAATAGTGTTTGACAATAGAACCCTAATAATGTTTAAACTTATAATTTCAATTAATTATAGTCGAATCTCGACTACTGCGGAGCCACTAGTTTTAGTTATTTGCCAGAAAAAGATTTGTCATTTTTATGTTCTCTGCTGGAGCTATACTTACATTTCTGCTCAGTGCCGAAAGAATTTTTGTATCGTAAAATATAACCGTACGATGTTAACAACTTGAATTTACAATTTCTTGCATGTCTTTCTATAATATTCAAAGTTTACTATCAATACAAAAGATATAATGCGGTTTGTTTATGCATATTATGTTACAGCACGTATTAGTGTGTGTTCTTTTATAAAGGAGTCTTTTACCACCGATTTTGCTTGCAGATTTTTCTGAACGCTTCTTTGTTGGTTCATTATTTTTATGGCCTATCAAAATTCATGAATGATTAGAAATTAACAATATTTAGCATATCGTCATTAAAAAAATTATTACAATGATATCCTGACCTTTTTATGCATAAACTGCCCAGATAATCATACTATGTATATTGAGGGTTAAATCGTTTTATGCGTAATACTTTTCTTAAACTCAGAAATCCTTGTTTGGTTCTCTTGCTAGATAGACAGCGGTATAATTGCTTAAGGAATTCCGTTGATCATAAATTACAGATCGACTTTGAAATACAAAATTATAATCTCAATTACACTGAAATAACAGTAAAGGCGAATTTACATTACGAAATTATTGGCGTGAAATTAGTTTCGTGACATTAGTTTTACCAACAGTTTCACGTGTAATTTAATACTTTCTTACTTTAATGCATGCATTAATTTCATGCATGGAAATTAGTTTCGTGCCCTGCGCGATTTTTTGGTGAAATTAGTGTCATGCAACTAATTTCATAGTGTAGACGCGACGTGAAACTAATGTCGCGAAAGGGCCTGCGCTGTGCGGACGTGTGTATTGTTAGTTCGGACGCGCTTCAAGCATTGAAAATGGCAAACCAACGATGGAGTACAGAAAAAAAATATAGATCTTATTAATGAATATCGACGACAAGGGTGTCTCTGGGACCCGAAACCCCTACAGTAAAAAAATCAAAATTATCTTCACTCATTCAAAAATAGTTTTTATAACTCTCAGGATCTTCATCTGCTAATTCAGAGACTAACTTCATTGCACCTAAATGCCTTATTGTTGACCATCTAGTCTACCTACATCCACTGATACAGTCCAGATAGTCTTTTTTTAAGTTTACAGGTATATAAGCATTTCTTTAGCTACATTGAATATAGCAAATTATAGCTTTGATGCTGAAGGCGCCATGGTTACTCCGATACTGTGGATTTCGCGACACTAATTTTTTAACGAAATTACTTTCGCATATATCGAAACTACTTTCGTGAAACTGAGTTCAACATGCATGACACTAATTTCGTAATGTAAAATTTATGCGGATAAATGTATCTAAAACGATACGTGTTATAAATGACATTAAAAACAAGTATGTGTAGTGTTTTTATATAGAGAAGTGCTGGCTCAAGCAGTATTCAAAGATAAAAGTAGGAAGATAATTTATAAGGAAGCTTAGATGATCAAGTGAATCAAGGTCAAGACAATTACGTACAAGACACAGGTGATTTAGAAGTTAGGTATTAGATTATTACAGTATAACATTTCCTAGATATACTAGTATCTACAGTAAAAATAGAGTTTTATCACTCTAATTTGTTATAGATACATAATAAAAATATATCTTTTTTGAACTTTTTGATAAATAAAAGTGCATTGACCGACCCAACAAAATAGAAAACAGTGCACTGACAAATCGTATGAAGTATACAATCGTATATGAATATTTCGTGTATAAAGGTTATCATTGAGAGTATTGATTTTGAAGCCCAATAAAATATATGGGATGGAAAGTCAAATCAGTGTTTTTCCATGGCGACTGATAAATATTCATGATAGGTCAGCGCCGCGGCGCCGATAACGTAGGATGTCACTCGATTTGACGTAAAAAGTGGAGACATTTTGTCTTTGTATTCTTGTATGTAACTTTTTAATGGATGTTATCCGTACAAATCCGAAATATGGCGTAAATTCATAAATCCATATAATACTAATAATTTATTTTTAAAACAACTACTCGTTATTTACTTTTGACACATAATTTGATTAATATTAAGCATGTTTGGTTTGCAAATGTTTAAAATTTACTAGTTTTCAGTTTTGTTAACCTTTCGTTTCAGTTCTTTTTACTAGTAGGTATAGACAATGTAACAATCTAACAGACTGCCGGCTGTAACAAGCTGTAGAAATGCCCGATTTTTCTTTAGCCGCAAAGTTTTATCATGCATTAATAAATTTTGCGGCAGATGATAGGAAAGAATATGATATCTTATATCTTAAAACCGAATCAAAAAAATTTAGAAACACTAATACAAAAATATAGCCAATAAAATTAAGATTAACAGCAGTATTTTAAACAAGACTGCTAGCTACCAAAATTAAATGAACATGCACAGATAAACATAAAATTACATATTTAATCAAACATTGTAATATTTTGCAGCCTATTAAAAACAAGCTGTGTTTCTGTTTGTAGTTTGTTGAATTGTGTATAAGCTTTGTGGGTAATAAATGGAAAAATCTGCTCTAAGAATTTCATCAAATTTGTGTGTTTTGTACCAAAACAGCGCGATCTAACTTCAGTAGCAGCTAAAAATATAAGATTGAAGCAGACCATCATAAGTGAATACACTTTGATTCTCAATCAAATGTTTAAAATTGAAATTATTATTTTAGTTCAGTGGAGAAGTTTTGGCGGAAGCAACGACTGGAAATGAACCAAATGTTGTGGGAGCCGGTGTACACGTTACAACAGGAGTACTGCTGGCAGCTCTAGTTAGTGGAGCATTACTTCTTTTGTTCGTGGTATCTATTCTAGTTTGGTACTTTAGACGAAGGATATGTCGCGTCGATGGAAAAACTCAGCCGGTATGTTTCTTTTACATTTTACCTTACTAATAGGTGTAATTATTTCATCCAATTCTATTTTTATTAAAGCTATTGCTGGGGTTTATATTATTACCCATTATCTATCCTATTTCCTTTTTTAATCTTAAAACATTTTTAATTTTGCTACATTCATAAGAGTAATTAATTTATAAATGAACAAATAAGAGAATTACGTTTATTTAAATATCTAAAAACTAGTTGTGAAATAATTTGCTTGTTGTTTAAATGTAAGATAATCTCTTTTAGCGAGTGCGGCCAGGAGAGCCTCTTCTCGCTGAAAGGTATATAACGAACCCCCAGTACGGTGTGTACGGAGCCGGCGCGACCGCGACCGGCACGGGTCCGGCGAACGGACCGATTGTCGACGACACTACAGAACCCAGAGTACCTCTCTTAGATAGAAGCGCTTTGACATTCCTCGAAGAAGTAGGCGAAGGATGTTTTGGCAAGGTGCACAGAGGTTAGCTAATCTTTATGACGCACTGATTGCGCCCTTCAATTTGAAGCTTAATCTATACTTCTATACTAATATTATAAAGAGGAAAGATTTGTTTGTTTGTTTGTTTGTATTGAATAGGCTCCGAAACTACTGAACCGATTTGAAAAATTCTTTCACTGTTTGGAAGCTACACTCTTCCCGAGTGGTATAGGCTATAATATTTTTTGAAAAAATTGGGGATCCTTACTACAAGGTGTAAAAAAATTACCTAAAATATTCTTTACCTTGCGTGCCCTGCGAAAACTATTGATGATAGAATAAAATAATGTACTACGACTTTGTAGAACACATTATTATTTACAAAAAGTGTCGCGACATCATTTGTCTAACTATTATAGTTATGCCGCAATAAGTGTTCTTTTATTTAAAAAAATAAAACAACATCAAATATCGTTGAAATTTTTGTTAAAGACCCAAGCGGAGCCGGAGCGGGCCGCTTGTTTTATTATATAAACATTATAATTACAACCCTCTTTTTTATTAGGTTTACTTCGAGTGAATGACTTGGAACAAGAAGTCGCAATTAAAGTTCTGAAAGAAAGTGCCGGACGCAGCGCGGAAGAGGAATTCATACGAGAGGTTTCGATAATGTCTGCATTTAGACATTCAAATATTCTTACTCTAGTTGGAGTGGTCTATAAAGGTAAGTTTAATATTTTTTTTTTTTATTGCTTAGGTAAGTGGACGAGCTCACAGCCTACCTGGTGTTAAGTGGTTACTGGAGCCCATAGACATCTACAACGTAAATGCGCCACCCACCTTGAGATATAAATTCTAAGGTCTCAGTATAGTTACAACGGCTGCCCCACCCTTCAAACCGAAACGCATTTCTGCCTCACGGCAGAAATAGGCAGGGTGGTGGTACCTACCCGTGCGGACTCCCAAGAGGTCCTACCACCAGTAAAAAAACCCACTCGTTCTTCGCTCACTCCCCTCTTACACATATCGTCTTTAACGAAATCCATCCATTTTTTCTTAGGTCTACCTATTTTATTACCTACCTACTTCTTTACTTACTTCTTACTTGTTAAGTGGTTACTGGAGCCCATAAACATCTAAGACGTAAATGCGCCACCCACCTTGAGATATAAGTTCTAAAGTCTCAGTATAGTTATGAGTATTACTGTAGCATGTTCGAAGGAAATTATTAAAATGGCTGATAATTTCAGATAATGTTATATGCAGCCCTTGGATGGTGTTTGAATATATGGAGCTGGGTGATTTGGCCGGTGTCCTGAGGGGGTCTCGCAATGGTGTTCGACCTGCACCCACGCTGAACGAAGTTGCTCTCTTACACGTAGCGCTACAAGTAGCGAGGGGCATGCAATACCTCGCTTCCCGCAGATTTGTCCACCGTGATTTAGCTGCCAGAAACTGTTTGGTCGGATCTCATCTTACAGTTAAGATAGCTGATTTTGGAATGTCTAGAGACGTTTACACTTGTGATTATTACAAAATGGGCGGTGAACGTCCAATGCCAGTACGGTGGATGTCTCCGGAGAGCATTCTGTACGCACGTTTTACTCACGAATCAGACGTGTGGGCGTATGGTGTCGTACTCTGGGAGATATACAGCCGAGGCAAACAACCATTTTATGGGCATAATAACGAAGATGCCACAAAGTTAATCGTACAGGGTATTTTGTTGGTGCCGCCAGAAGATTGTCCTCGATTTGCTTGCGAGTTGATGCGTGAATGCTGGCAGTTCGATCCACAAAATAGGATCGATTTCGATGAGATTTGTAGAAAATTAGAAATAGCTGCGGCCGGTGGTACTACGACCGAGCAAGTGCGACTGCCGCGACCACCAAATCCTTCTCAAGATTCTGCTGGATATTTGATCCCAGCGCGGCAAACTCCAGTTGATTATCTGACTTTATTGTTAGGAGATGAAAATCATGAGCCCGAATCTGAGTCTAGTGAAGAAGAGGAAGACGAAGAAGAGTATACTTGACGGATACCGAAGGCGACGAATTCGCAATACGTGTCGCGCCTTTCACTGTCGGACATAGTCCCGGCTCACACGTCCACATTCCTTTCACGTAATAGTATCGATCAATCCGAATGTTAATTTGTGAGCGATTTTCGAATGATACTAATTGTAATGGAAAATAGTTGAAAAGGAGATAATAATACTCAACTGTTTTGTGTGTGATATTTTCATAATAAATTAGGTATAAAATGTCGTTCGAAATATCTGTGTAGGCATGTATTTATTTTAATTTTGTGCTATATACCAAAAAATATATAATAGATACGTGTACGTTAAATTCGCGTTATGTGTATTATAATAGGTAAATTTGTGTATTAAATTATACCAACCCACTTTATATTGTATCTTTTTGTACCTAAATAAGAACATAAGGTATCCTTAGACTGAACATTGTATTTCTACTACCTACTATAATAAAAAAATAATGAATGTTAATAAATTGTTTATAAGCGGACTACAGTTACTTTCTAGTCCAATATTTTCATACCTATTTGTTGTGTTAGTGTGTGTTATTAAAAAGAGTAGGGTAAGAATTGGTAATGGTGGTTACCTATAAGGTACATCAATAAATTCTCTGAAGCTTACATTACATTTTAAAAAATAAACACTCAATAAATCAGTCTTCTAACTATTTGGCAGTAAATAAGATGACCAATATTTAAACATTAAGCATGGTCAATATTTAAAACAAACAGATACTTTTACCGAAGATAGCTGTTCGAAATTTTATAAATTTGACGAAAAAAACATGACGTTCCCAACGCCTCTGGGTACGTCGGGAACAAAACGTTAATATATTCTGACATCTATGAACTATGCGATGATCGCAGACGCAGTGTTACGAGGCGTGATCCCCCGAAACACTAATGTGTTATTCATGTTATTCGTAGTTTAGGAGAAAGCATAGTAGGACGGGTATTGTCGAATTCCATCATTCCTACCCTACTCACTGTTAAAAATTTAAATGCATGTATATACATAAATCCACATATTTAAGTATTGAAATCAGAAATAAAGTACATCTCGATTGTATCTGTAGGTAGACAATGAAACTAGATTAAAAATCTTGGCTTAAACAATTCAAAGAACAATTTTATATATTTATAAGATATTTAATCAAGATGATTAAATGTCCAATATTCCAAATACTTTAGTGCGTTCATTATTTTTATTGCCTATTTAAACGATAGCGATAAATGTAATATATAATCAACAGATTTTATTTTATGTACATAAGTGAAACATATAAACTGAAAATGACATAACTCTACTGTCCAGTTCAAAAAGTGTGTTCATTTACGGGTTTTATAGAAATATTAGAAATCGACTGTAATTTAGTTTCTACAGAATAATGCCGTCGTCAGAAATCGTGCCAAATGTGTAAATATAACATAGGCCCGATATCGAAAATGTCCTTTTTGATCTGAAGTCCATTAAAACCAATCGAATTTTCGTGTAATGAAAATTAAAAGTGCAATAATGTGTACAAACTTTTCGAGGGTACTTTCGAATTTGGTTTTTAAATTTTCTTTTCAATTTGTCATAAGTACGAGTATATGTATGTATCGTTTTTTTTTTTTTATATTAAGTTAGACATGCGTTTTTATTCACTTCACGTAATGAGGTACATAATATTCATCGAACATTACAATATATACAATATAGAATATTATTTAATTAAAGTGGTTGTTGCCGGTTGTATGGCGCATCAGAGCGGTAATATTTACGTAATCCTTGGTGGTATGTCGTATTGTAAGCCCGCACGGTAAGACATCCCCGTCCTGCTCATATCTGCACGAAGCAGTCGTCCAGTCCAGTTTGTAGTGTGTGACAGTGTTAATACAATCGAGGCCGTCAGCGCAAAAGTGGCCTAAGCTTACCATAGTTAGTATGGAGGCGATCAGGTCTGAATTATCATGAATTTGAGTTTGAGTAGACAAAAAACAATACGCGCAAGAATAATGTTTATAAAACTCTCTTATTTATGGGTGAAACTATGGATAGGCTGGCTTTGAACCAAAATTTATTATTTTTTAATTAAATTCCAATATACGTCATATAAGCTTGCGGTAGGCAGCGGCTTGGCTCTACCCCTGGCATTGCTCAAGTCCATGGGCGACGGTAACCACTCACCATCAGGTAGGTCGTTTGCTCGTCTGCCTACAAGGGCAATTAACCCACTTTTGCGCTGATCGCCTCAATTAAGACTTCGTCCTTTTGTCTCATAGAGGCAGGCTCCACTTTGTAACATCTATCCGGTAACCACTTAACCAGCGGGGCTGTTGATTCGTTAGCCTTTTTCTATTCTCTTCTATCAGCCCACAGTCGTCCACTGCTGTTCCAGCTACTCACGGAGTGGGACAATAAATAAATAAAATACTTATAGAGATACTCGTATAGAGAAGTAAGGTATTCGAAACTCAGAACAAGAGAATTTTAGTACCAGAATTAAATTTGCAATTTTGCATTTGAAAGAAATATGATTACAATACTCCTGATAATGTGTGGCCCTAATGGTCGTGGATATTTTAAATTTGTTTTTAAATTTAAATGCTAAATTAATAAGAATACAATTTTGGAGCGCTAATGGTAGTGTGTGAGCCAAGCATTGATTTTCCAAATGTGTTACTAATAACAATTCTGAGATACCCAAAATTCGTGTACAGTGTTGGGAGGCTTATAGAGATTATTAATCTTTTTTTATTTATTTATTGCCCTTGTAGGCAGACGTGCATACGGCCCATCTGATCGTGAGTGGTTACCGTCGCCCATGGACTTCAGCAATGCCAGCGGCAGAGCCAAGCCGCTGCCTACAAAATCATTAAGCCTAATGCCTAATCATTAAGGCATATATTCAGTCCTTCAAAAAAATGCAAATCAATAATCTCAACTTAATAATAACATCACAAAAACGTGATATTTTAAATAAGAAAATGTAAAAAGGCCGACTGCCCACAGCAACGTGATACACAGCGATAAGTGTACTTATAATAGTGCGAGTTTTTAACCGTTCTCGATAGCGTAAAAGTTTGCACTAATTTGTATGGAGTTGTAACGTTTGTCTACGTTTGCCGCTAGGGGCAATTTATTTTTGTTCTGTACGGGGCCGTACCTCCTACGAGGTCCCCGCGCCTAGGGGGCACGCGGGGTATGTGGGACTCGACGATTTGCAAGGTGTTGGGAGCTGACCGTCCTCGGGAGGAGACTGCCTCCTCATAGGGGCCGCTAGGGCCACTGTCTCAACTGCATACAAATGTGAGTTAACTTTTACGCTGTCGAGAGCGTCTGCTCGTCGTTTTCAAAAGTATTACTTTGAGAATAATCAATCTATATTTCTATACTTATCGTAGCTTCCCAACATTTTCACTGAAACCTAAGAGGAACAATTTCGAAACACAAAAGACAGACTATGGCATGGCTTGTTGTTAAAAGTGAAAATTAAAAATTGAGGCAGTGTGTTAATGATACGTGGCTACATACCTACTACTACCCCTGCCGCTGTTTACACCATACAAATTCTTAAATCAAATATTTTAACTGTACAAATAAATCTCATTATGTAACAGAATTTTGTTTTTGTTTTTTTTTTTGGATCACTCGAATAGAACTCGAACTCGAATAGGACGATTTCATTTTCTCTCTTTAATCCCGGGTTAACAGTTTGATGCAAATTTTAATACATTTCGCATCTTTGTATCAAGTAGTTTAATATTAAAAATATATTTCTAAATTTAGCATATCCTCTCCGTACGAAATTGTATATAATATTATTATTATTATCATCATTATCAACATTTTCATACTGAATGTTTTACCTGTGAATTTACAATTTAATATATCAATATAACACATTATATAAATTTATAACATAGGTATTACACCAGTATGTTACAGACTTTACCCAATCCGTGTTATTAAAAGAAAGTAAACGAAAAACTGCTTTTTCTTTTGATCCCAACATAAATATTTTAACTAAAGCTACTTTGAACAGCTTAATTCCCGCTTCATAATTTTCATGTTTTTTTTTTTTTTTTTTTTATTGCCTAGGTGGGTGGACGAGCTCACAGCCCACCTGGCGTTAAGTTACTGGAGCCCATAGACATCTATGACGTAAATGCGCCACCCACCTTGAGATATAAGTTCTAAGGACAGTATAGTTACAACGGCTACCTCACCCTTCAAACTGAAACGCATAACTGCTTCACGGCAGAAATAGGCAGGGTGGTGGTACCTCCCGCGGGAGTTGCTGGACTCCTACCGGGCGCGTCCGTAGGTGGCGGATAACGGGCCTCTGGGCACCATTCCCAGAGGCATCGTTCCGTCTCTCTCGTTTTGTTACAACGAGAGAGACCGAACGACGTGGACCAAAACCAGCTCTGGGGGTTCCAAGCTCTCCTCCCCCTTNGAGATGAAATCCCGTCTTATCATCAGGACGGGTACCGGCGAAGGCGGACTTTCGGCGCGCACTGCGGTACCGTAGGTCTGGTGTAGCCGGTGTGGTGGAGCTCGATGGGGTTTAGTCGGTAGTCGTTCTGCGGGGCAAGTGCTTCGCGCGCCTTTTTCAAGGCGTAGTCTCTTGCGAGGGATTCGGGGAGGTGGAGGACATTCTCGTCCCCCTCTTCCTCTCAGGAGGCGCCGGAGTCCGACATAACCCGGTTCGTTATCCCCCGGACCGGGTATCCGTAAATGGATTCCCCAGCGTTAAAAAAAAAAAAAAGGGTGGTGGTACCTACCCGTGCGGACTTACAAGAGGTCATACCAGCAGTAATTACGCAAATTATAATTTTGCGGGTTTGATTTTTAGTACACGATATTATTTCCGATACTTTACATATTATTATGTCTAAGTACATACGTTATGGAACCACTGAAGTATGTTAAAGGTCTATGTATGAGACAGACATATTATGCGTTCGAGTTTGATGGATGGAACAGCTGCTACATATTACATATTACTTACACTTCGATAGCATGTTTTAAAGTGTTTTTTTTAGTAATGGAATAGACAAAATCACGACCTAGTGCTAAGTGTTAGACCTAGGTTACCAGAACCCATTGACGTTGCAACGTCAGTGCTGCCAAATTATAAGCAAGCTATTGTTTTAAGAGAATTATTATTAATAGAAACAATATATAATTAAAAGAAAAAATCTATGCAGTAAAAGTTTCTTATCCGTGTTTCCTTAATACGAGTTTTCACTATTCGCGCTTTAATAAAATGCGATTAAAATTTCTATATTCGCGGCTAAATATTTCTTTATTCGCGGGTCTAATCGGTATATACATCAGTACATACACATTGGTAAAAAGGATTCCACAGTTTTGTATCCAACCGAATATCCTTTGTAAGCGCGTCGTCAAATGGAGTAATAAAAAAATAAAATGGACCTTATTACAACTACGCCTAAAGTATATTGTTCATTGATATCGCCGCTGTAAGGCGGAACCACCGCCTTTGACACAATCAGCTCTCGCCGCAGTCGAGGTTTTTAAGAATATAAACAAACAGAACGAAACAGGACTGATGGTAGGACCTCTTGTGAGTCCGCGCGGATAGGTACCACCGCCCTACCTATTTCTGCCGTGAAGCTGTAATGCGTTTCGGTCTAAAGGGTAGGGCACCCCTTGTAACTATACTGAGATCTTAGAACTTATATCTCAAGGTGGGTGGCGCATTTACGTTGTAGATCTCTATGGGCTCCAGTAACCACTTAACACCAGGTGGGGTGGGTAAAAAAAAACTTTATTCCTGAATACATGATGTATATTTTTAAATGCGACCACAGGGGTTCCGTCCGTGAGAGGTTCCGTCCTTTGGTAAAAGCCGCAATATCACTCCATATTCACGGTTTCGGCATAAAGAGCTTTTACTGTACCGACCATCTTAGCGTATCAAAAAGTGTCCACTGAACGGCTGTCAATTAAGGTGGCGCCATAGTAGCAAGAAGGATTTTAAAAACAGCGCCATATACAATGTGCCCGTGCACCAGTGTCGGAGACTTAAGGGGGTAAAATATGGGGACTTTTATCGACTAATTACTATCCCAATTTTCTCTTGGCCCCTCCATACTTGAATGGCAGCCATTTTGTTATTTTTTACTTCAGGCGCCTGCACTGATTTAATAATTGCTATCGATGTAGAGGTCTTAGGAATACGAAAGCATTTGGAAGCTAACAACGTAGACAATCAATTTAAGATACATTTTATTCAATATCTTTTTCACAAAATAACAAAATAAGTATTAATAAAATAAAAATTATAATTTATTATTGCATTTTCTTTTCTTTTTTTCATGTAAACTAACCCTCTCAAGCTATTTGTTTTAATTGTTTTCTCACAAAACAGAATATTTTCATTAAAATAATCTTTACATAAAAGCCATTATTAGTAAGATAGTTCAAAAGTTGTCATGGTTTAAATGTGACCCTTAAAAACTTAAATAAATAACACATGTCAAACAATAGACTCCAGACCCCAGATTTCAGGTATAATTCCATGGGCGTGTCTTAAGACAGCTGTTACAGTGATTCCCAGTAACTTTCAGCAAAGTTTTCGGTGAATATATGGGCTGGAATGATAGACGATATCTTAAGGGTCTCTTATTTTGCCCGCTACATTGAGTGGCCTAAGATTTTTGGAATTTTTGGAATTAACTCCATGATCAAGACGCATTAAGTGAATTACCATTGACCTCTGAGACAAAAATGATACATCTTTCTCCTTAACTGTACCACGCACATTTATAGTGTCAGTGAGCTGCAAAAATGCTGCTTCCATAAGTTTCTTTGTTGCAACCTCAAAATATCAATTTTGAATTTTAATTCAAAGCAACAGAAGACAATGTTTTATTTTCTTAATTTATTGTTTCTTCGAGCTTTAATGTTTGTTTATTATTTGTTAAGCATCTGTGAGAATGAAGGAAATTTTAACAAAGTCGCTGGGTGGGCAAAATCTACCTTTTTGGGGTCGTCTAAAATGTTCACTAAAATAGTATTAAATTAATCAACTACACTAATTTCGCTTCGTCTTTCCAATCTTTCTATAGGGGGCTGAGACGTGGACGCTGAGGATGCAAGACCGTCGTAGCATTGACGCACTGGAAATGTGGTGTTGGAGACGTCTCTTCAGAATTCCGTGGACCGCGCACCTTACCAACGTTTCGATCCTGAAAGAGCTCAACATCAAAGAGAGACTATCGTCAACAATCCAAATACGAATCCTCAAATTCTTCGGGTACGTCCCTCGTAATGAGGACTCCATTGAGCGGTTGGTGGTGCAAGGGAAAGTCGAGGGCAATAGTACATTTCGGCCTGATAGGAGAAAAAAGATCTTGCGTACGATCTCCAACACGATGGACCGACCTCATAAAATCTGTGACTCACTCCAACATAAATTATTGCTCTCACTTTGCGAAACATCGTGCCACATGGCGTTGCATCGCGAGAGCATTGGTATCGCAGGATCCGACTAATGCATGCCCACGACCACTCTGTCAAGAGTGTACGAATAGGAAGAAGATAAGAAGAAAATAAACATAAGACTTGGCTGAAAGGTCGCGTTTTCAAGATTTAAAATCTTGTTTTTGTCTTTGTCTTTAAAATGTTATGTATGGAGGGTAGAGGTAAGGAGAACCGTCTCTGGTGTGAAAAAGTGTCCGTTAAAATCTGCTACATAAGGGTGACGCTACAGTAGCAAACGGGTAAATTTAAAAAAGGCGCTTGAAGTTATAAGAATTAGATAGAGAAATAAAAAAAGAGGAAAGAACTGTAAGCACTACAAAATCTCAAAAAGTATTTTATTATATAACGCCATTCTGGAGGATTTTTGAACTGTTATTTAGTGCTGAAAGTGGGACACTTTTTCAAGCTTCTCCCATATGATACGATTCTCCTTACCTCTACCTTCAATAATGTTATGCTACTCATAGGTCTTTATAATCTATGTTACATACACCTGACAATTCATAATGTCACTTTTTGGCGGGAACGCGAGGAGTGAAGTTGTGTGATTTGTTTTATTTTGTCTATTTAGTGTTTCTTCAGGTTTAAATGTGTAATAACGGTGGTTTATTAACTGTTTAATATCTATGAAAGTGCACAAATGTGGGAAAATGAAACAAAGCCGCTGGACGCAACTTCTCGGGATCCTCCAAAAAGTCCACTGAAAAAATCTTAGTAAATGACCACCATTTCACTAAGATTATATTTCATTCCATATCATCTCATTTCATTTAATTTCATCCCAGTTGATTAACGTCTCAAATTAATCATTTTCATTTCATTTCACTCCATATTATCATTTTTCATAAAAATAAGAATATAAATTAAAATAAGACATGACTTAAAGGTCTTAGTTACCAGGTCATAAAATCACTTAAAAAAACAATTCATAAGATGACTTTTTGGCGGGAACGCGAGGAGTGATGTTGTCTGATTTATTTTATTTTGTCTATTTAGTGTGTTTTAAGAGGTGAATGAAGTTAGCCCCTCAAAAAAAATTTTTTTTCCTATTTTATACTTATTTTCTATTAATTAGTTTGTTCATCATTTGTTCATGATTGTTCACTGTTAATAATTGTTTGTTCTGCATTTATTTATTTAAAAAAAAATTTTAAAAATATACCTACAAGTTAGCCCCTCTAATGCAATTTTTTATATTTTTTCATCCTTAATGACTCGTAAATATTCATTTTCGATTGTTCTTATATAAAACACGTTTGTTCTCTTTCGAAATTACTCGTTTTTTGTTTAATTTACTATTTTTATTAGTTGAATAATGTATGCAAAATATGTGTACTGCGCATACGTCAACTATAATGCCTAAACTTTCTACGCGGTTTTAATCGTGAAAAAAAAACAAATATAAATCCTGAAGGAGCAATTAATTGGTATACAGTTTAATTAAAAAAATTAAAAAATAAATAAATGAAATAATGTGCATTGGCGTTAAGTTAGACCAAATACATTTTTTCCATCTTCCTACTTATCGTTATGAAGGTATAAAAAAGATAGGGAGTTCACATAGGTAATATAAACAAATAAGAAAATATATTCATTATTTATCTTTCAAGAGATAATATAGGTATACATTATAATAACTTTTTTACACAGTCGAAATTATATTCCTAACATTAGTAAAATAACATTTTAATACGATAGGTAAGAGGATGGAAAAAATGTATTTGGTCTAACTTAACGCCAATGCACATTATTTCATTTATTTATTTTTTAATTTTTTTAATTAAACTGTATACCAATTAATTGCTCCTTCAGGATTTATATTTGTTTTTTTTTTTCACGATTAAAACCGCGTAGAAAGTTTAGGCATTATAGTTGACGCATGCGCAGTACACATATTTTGCATACATTTATTCAACTAATAAAAATAGTAAATTAAACAAAAAACGAGTAATTTCGAAAAAGAACAAACGTGTTTTATATAAGAACAATCGAAAATGAATATTTACGAGTCATTAAGGATGAAAAAATATTAAAAATTGTATTAGAGGGGCTAACTTGTAGGTATATTTTTAAATAAATTTTTTTAAATAAATAAATACAGATCAAACAATTATTAACATTGAACAATCATGAACAAATGATGAACAAACTAATTAATAGAAAATAAGTATAAAATAGGAAAAAAAAATTTTTTTGAGGGGCTAACTTCATTCACCTTGTTTTAAGGTTTATACATTTAATAACGGTGATTTATTAACTGTTTAGTATCTATGAAAGTGCACAAATGTGGGAAAATGAAACAAAGCCGCTGAACGTAACTTCCCGGGATCCTCCAAAAAGTCTCAGTAAATGCCCACCATTTTACTGAGATTATATTTCATCCCATATCATCTCATCTCATTTCATTTCATTTCACTTAATTTCATGCCATGTTTCATAATAATCAAATTTATTTCATTTCTCTTCATATTATAATTTTTCATAAAAATAGGAATATAAATTAAAATAAGACATGACCTAAAGGTCTTAGTTACCAGGTCAAAAAAATCCCTTAAAAATAAAACAATTCATAAAAATTCAACAACGTAGCCTTGTAACGGCGGGCAAAATAATAAATTTTTTCGTTTTGTTAGAACTGCACACTTTTTTTCAATTACGATTAAATATTTATTGTAATAATGACTGATACGAGTAATTTTATGATTTACTTTCACTAATAAACCATTCTAAACATAATAAACAATTTCTGATCCAAAGAACTGAACGTTGTTACAATGTTGCGTCAGTTAAATTTTTTTTCTTTTTAAGCACTAGGGATGTTACTCTAAAAATCGAAAGCTGATAAGTAGAATCGAATGCAATGATTACTTGTGAAGAAATATCGCCATAAATCAATAACCACGTTGTGATTATAATAAAACATAATTATATTTATTACTCTTTTAATTAACTATAAAAATACAAAAAATAACTACGTATTATGGAAAAATCATTGCTGTTAGATACAATTTAGGTGAGATGTTGCTGGCAGCTCCAGTGCCTTTCGATTGTCGCCATTACATGACGCAGTCTTTTGTAATTGTGCGAAGTGACTGTACGTTTTTGGTGTGCTCTCTGTTATTTTCTTCTGACCCGCCTTTTTATTGGACCGATCTTACTGACTACGTTTACCAAGAAGTTTTCTCGTGGCTGGTAAGAAATGATGTAGATGCAAGTCCAACTTTATTAAAAGTTGAGTTGTTAAATCTGGTAAAAGCAACTAAGCCGTCCAAGCTCTGCTATATAATCGATGAACCAGCCCAAGAGCATGAACACGAAGTTATTTTTTTTTATGTTTGAGAAGTTACTGGTAGCCCGGAGGCCTTTCCAGTTTCACCAGGATAGGTGGGCGAGCAAAGGCTCAGCCAGGAGAGGTGCGATTCAGGTGTGATTTGCTAACAGCTACCCGAGCGCCTCCAAAGGAGACCTAACGACTCAAGAGTAGCTGTTTCACGAATGAATCTACTACCGAATCGGAATCGCGACCCGCTGAGAAGATCCGGCGAGAAACTCAGCAGGCTGATATTTAAGTTAGGTTACACGTCGAACTCTTTGGCGAGTTTGACGAGTACGGTTATCGGCGTCCCTACTCCTTGTGTCAGAGATAAAGGTGTCTAATGCAAGGGTTATTGGATCTGATGGATCCGTAAGGACGTGTCTAGCGCGTCGACGGCGACTGGCTCTTGCGTGATCAGGATTCGGGGAGTAGTCAGCGGTGGCAACGATAAGGCGATTTTCATTATGCATAGCCTTATCGAAGTACCGTTCCGACGAAGTTATTCGATTGCCTCCCTACCATTGCCAGTATAACGCCATCGAGCTTATTTTGGAGCGCGGAACAATAATAAACCACCGTTCGATACTGCTAAAAAGATGACTCTGCTACAAACTGCGTGTGCAGAAGTCACTACAGAAGACTGGAGAAAAGTCGTAGAGAAAACAAAGAAAATAATTTTACAAGATTTTGAACAAGATGTGAGAATAGACAATACTATTGAAAATGAGTTCATAATATCTATGAGTGCTGACAACAGTGATAAAGATGACTATAATAATAACAGTTCTGATAGTTCAACTGAATAAATCCAATATTTTTGTTAAATTATGTACTTGTCTTATTTTTCTCTTTAAATTTTACGAAATCCATGGACTTGAACTTGACATGACTTGGATTTATTACATCTTAAATAGCGTATTATCTATTCTTGGACTTTTTGGCAGGAACGCGAGGAACAAAGTTGTGTAGGTACATAAATAGTGTTATTTTGTCTATTTAGTGTTTCTTCAATTTTAAATGTGTGAAGGAGGTTTGAGATGATTCCGTTGTTTCGATTTAACCATCTCACCACCCGGTACCAGTTTTTAGGTTCATTATACTATTCATTCATTAATCATTATATAACCATTGCATTAATCCACAGTGCGTTGCCTAAAAACTTTTTTCCTGCGTACCATCCGGCTATCGAATGAAGTTCCCTTCTCAATGTCTCCTTAGCGCTATGAGTTGTGTTTGCTGTTGTTGTTGTTCCTTATCCAAACTAAGTTTGGATCAGAAAACAAAGAGTATTCAACGTTGGGCAGTGGCCTGGCCGTGCTTCTGGTATTGCTGACATCCATGAGCAATAATAACTAATAACTATTCGAAGTCCACTGAGTTTTTAGCCAGGTCACGATTCCGATCCGGTAGTAAATTCAGCAAAGCACTGTTTTTGCTATGGCTGGTGTTAATAAATTCGTCAAGCTTAGCCCCGTGAGCTCGCCTGCACATTTGGTCAACCTGATGAACCTCGAAAGTACCCAAATAACTAAAAAAAAAACCTGGTAGGTGCGTCTGTTCCCCACCTGTGTGCTTAGTGCGAGTTTTGTAACGTTCTCGATAGCGAGCCAGTTTGCTCAAATTTGTATGCAATTGGAACAGCGCCCCTAGCGGCAAACGTACCCGGTGTTATTTTGTGAGTGCGAGTTCATATTAACGTTGTGATCTCGTAACCGAGTAATTTTATCGAAATGAGTACCACGAATGACATTTGTGCGAGTGCGTGTTACAAATTAGTGGGTTTTAACGTTTCGATCGAGTATTTCTTTAGTAGTTCTATTTTTCCAACTAGAGAGGCAAAAGTATCATGCCATAAAGCCTAATCTTTTTTTATGAAAAATGATAATATGGAGTGAAATGGATTTGATTAATTTGAAGCATTAATCAATTGGCATGGAATGAAATGAAATGAGATCAGATAATATGGGATAAAATATAATCTCTGCAAAATGCTGATTATATACTGAGATTTTTTTCAGTGGACCTTTTCGAAGACTTCGAGAAGCTACGTCCAGCGGTTTTGTTTAATTTTTTTAAATTTTCGCACTTTCACAGATACTAAACAGTTAATAAACCCACGTTACTTTGTTATTGCATAGATGGGTGGACGAGCTCCCGGCCCACCTAATCTTAAGTGGTTACCGGAGCCCATAGACATCTACAACGCAAATGCCGCCTCCCACCTTGAGATATAAGTTCTAAGGTCTCAGTATAGTTACAACGGTTGTCCCACCCTTCAAACCGAAACGCATTACTGCTTCACGGCAAAAATAGGCAGGGTGGTGATACCTACCCGTGCGGACCCACAAGACGTCCTACCACCAGTAATTACAAAAATTAATTTTGCGGGTTTGATTTTTATTACATGATGCTATTCCTTTACAGTGAAAGTCAATCGTAAACATTTGATAAGTACGTATTTCATTAGAAAAATTGATACCCGCCGGCGGGATTAGAACACCGGTGCATTGCAAGATACGAATACACCGGACGCCTTAACCTTTAGGCCAGGACGGTCTCAAAATTACACTTATACACGAAGAAATATTAAATACGCATTAACTAAGAAACATTAAATAGACAAAATAAAACAATTCACACAATTTAGCTCCTCGCGGTCCCTCCAAAATGTCTTTTCATCTTTTTTTCCTAGTTGTTCAATTGTAAATGAATAAATCAAAATCAAATCGAGTTTACGTTCTATACGGTGAAAAATGAAGAATTGTGAGTGTGAGTTGAGATATGCTACTCGCTTCGCAGGGCGTTTATTCACCGAGAGCAGCAATAATATTATTTCTCGTATATTGGTAGCACGTGATGTTTTGGCATTAGACCGTCTAAATGAAATACAATGCTTTTTAACAGCATTTTAATAGGAGCCTACTACTTTCAAAATTATTCGGGTAATGTCACGTGTTCAATACTATTTTGTACCTTTAGAATTAAAGTGGCTCAACCCAAAATTCTTAGTTTCTGCTAAACTTCAATATTGTAATACAATAATTGTATTTTTTTAGTTTTTCGGTTTAAACACTTTAAGGCATGCCATTTTATTTGAAAAAGACAGAAAGAGTACTTTGTCCTTTTCNCCGTAGAAAGGCTTCGACAAATTTAAAGAAGATATAAATTTTAATGGCTCGGAATGAAGCTTACGACGAATTATGAAAGAGCTAGGCTTCAGATGGAAAAAAAGAACAGAAAATAATCGGAAGCTGGTAAATGAAAAAAGTAACATTCGATTACTACGAATCGAATATCTTCAAAAAATAATTAATTATAGACAAAAAAAAAGACCGAGTTGTAAACTACGCCGATGAGCCCTATGTCGACTCATCACGATGATAGCGACTCGGGTGATGAAAACAGTGATGATGATGATGGTCAAGATTATGATAACGAAAAAAAATTTACAAATACCAGCTTCGCTTTAACTGAACCAAGACCTGGAAACAGCTCTAGTTTTGACTTAATAGAAGGAATATCTATTTTACCCCAAGATTAAATTATTACAATTATTAACCTATATGTTTTGTTGATGTTCTAATAAATATTTAAATAAATACATATGTTGATTTTAATAATTTAATAGCATTATGACGCAGAGTAAATAATGTTTTTGCACGTGAGTGTACCATGCGCAAACTTACCCCCACTACGTCAACAAATGCTCAAGAAGTTTGCCGGTTATTATACCAATATAGTATGCATGTGAAATGATGGGTGTTCGTAAATAAAATGATTCTTGTAGTGTATATGATATTATTATCATATATTGCACGGCAAATTTGATATTTTTTTCTTTATTGCTTATATGGGTGGACGAGCTCACAGCCCACCTGGTGTTAAGTGGTTACTGGAGCTCATAGACATCTACAACGTAAATGCGCTTCCCACCTTGAGATATAAGTTCTAAGGTCTCAGTATAGAATTACAACGGCTGCCCCACCCTTCAAACCGAAACGCATTACTTAACGGCAGAAATAGGCAGGGCGGTGGTACCTACCCTTGTGGAATCACATGAGGTCCTACCACCAGTAGAGAAATAAATGAAGAAATAAAGAAATGAAGAATGAAGGAGTAATGAAGTAATTTTTTTTTCCTCCTTTATTTGCCCTTGTAGGCAGACGAGCATACGGCCCACCTGATGGTGAGTGGTTACCGTCGCCCATGGACTTCAGCAATGCCAGGGGCAGAGCCAAGCCGCTGCCTACCGCTTAATACTCTCATAAATGAAGGAATATAAAAAGCAAAATCAATTATACAATTCCGTCATTGCTGATGCCATGTAATTTAGACTATAAAGCTGTAATATTCCTGTTATTGAACATGAAACGGTCAACCCTGGGATGACGTCACGCCACGACACAAAACCTTATCTGACAATTTTCTCCGCCGTTTGACATTGAGTGAATTTATAGCATTTGTTCTCATGGCTTCACTTAATTACGTTTTTAACATTGAATTCTAATGTAGGTATTCCAGTGTTAATGCACGTGATTGTTTTGTGAAGATTTCTACTATTATATAGTATGTATATAATGATATGGAGTATTTAAGAATGAATAAACAATAAAGGACTTAATTGTGTTTTCTGTGATATAATAAGAAAACAACATTGAAATTTTTTTTTATTGCTTATATGAGTGGACGAGTTCACGGCCCACCTTGTGTAAAGTGGTTACCGGAGCCCATAGACATCTACAACGTAAATGCCGCCACCCACCTTGAGATAAGAGTTCTAAGGTCTCAGTATAGTTACAACGGTTATTTGTGTTCCTAATTTTTCTTTCCTTCTGCGGGCCTACTGGGAGAGATTTCAACATGAAATAAGTAGTGCTCTTGTACTCTGTATCCTTATTGTCGTGTTTCTTTTAACAGCTGTGTGTACAAAATATATTAAATACTCCTTCTCTATATTCTCTATAAGTGTGGGAAATTTCATACGTCTCCGTCCGCGCAATTTTCGTAAAAAGGGGTACAAAGTTTTTGCTTCACGTATTAATATATAGATTACTAGCGACCCGCCCTCGCTTCGCTTCGGATACTGTAATTTATTATTGATTTCTCCATTATTTAATGGATGTTATTATACATATAAACCTTCCTCTTCAATCGCTCTATCTATTAAAAAAACCGCATCATAATCCGTTGCGTAGTTTTAAAGATTTAAGCATACATAGGGACAGAGAAAGCGACTTTGTTTTATACTATGTAAGTACTGATGATAATTGTTCATGAAAATCGGTATAGTCCGACTTATTCATGGTAACCGATATGCCCCTATGGGATTGCGATGCTGAAGTGTCAGTGGGCAGGGAACATGATGAGAAGAATCGCTACTGGAGCATAAAAGTTCTCGAGTTGCGATTGAGTACCGATAGACGTAGTGTGAGTGGCCTTACAGTAGACTGAGATGATACCCTGGATAAAACCATCGCAGGACCGGTCGAAGCTCGAGGAGGCATATAGCAGTGAACGTCTGTGGGATGATAAATTGATTAATTAATAATTTATACACAAATAAACGATCGATAACCTTTGCGCTAGGTTAAATAACTTACTGTTTACTGGTCACCGATATGAACCCCGCTACGCATTTTGAAAAATGACATCGGAGTGTCAATTGTGTTGTTTAACGGTTGAAATGGGGGCAGTTCATTGAGTTTCTCGCCAGATCTTCTCAGTGAGTTGCGATTCCGAGCCGGTGGTAGATTCAGCGTAGTACTTACTGCTCTATTTAGGGCAGATATTAGTAAAGCCTCCCAGGCGGGCGGAGATTGGTCGGGTAAGAGAGTGTAAAGGGAGTCGTTTGGTGAGTAGGGCCCTAAAACATTCTTGGGCCTGCGGTCTGCTCTCAACATCTGCACACCGTTAAATCCCACATACCACGCGCGCCCTAGTCGCGGAATCTCTCATGAGGTTCGGCCTCATTCCCCGTAAGCTCGCAAGCCGAATTAAAATGAATAGGTTCGCGATACCCACGAAATGCGATTCACATTCGTCTTTAAGGGAGGTTTGAAAAGAGTCCCCTAAATTCTGTGGCAGGGCCATAATCCATAAGCTATATTTAGTTTTAGTTATGACCATCCTCGTTGGAAATAAATAAAAAGTAATGGAAAAATCACTCATAATATTAAGATTGATTCCTCTACTAATTGCATTACATGTGTAAATAAAAAAAAAAACTTCTGTCTCTTTGTTCCAGAAAACAATACAACGAAGTTAATTCATCGAAAGATCTACTGCTTTTAAATTAAAGACCAATAAAAGAATGAGTGACGTAACGATTGGATCTTCTTTTGCGACCTCCTCTGAAGTTCTCGGGTGTTTCCTTGACAGCTGTCAGTGAGAATCAAACATGGCGGAGAAGGTCAGCTGATTGGAGATACGCCCGCGCAAATTTCGCAGTAAAAAGCGAATAAAGCGCATCATGGTGAGTGATTGTATTAAATAAAAACTATTTCCGTTTTAATTTTATTCTCCGGTGTTGGCTATAGAGGTTCGTGAATAAATTTAGACTGAATCTAAGCAAAAGTAGTGCCTTATATCCTGGCACGCCAATGACAGGAAATAGACAGCATCGACCGTGAACATCGGCAATCATCATCATCAGCCTATAGCAGTCCACTGCTGGACATGGGCCTCTCTAATTGTTCGCCACTGAGCACGATCCTCGGCTTCTCTCATCCAGTTCCCGCCAGTAAACAATACGACTTATTAAACAAATAAAATTGGAGAAGTCGAATATTTTATGTCACAGTTTCAAGGTTATTGTATTACAGCAGGTATTCGGCGAATGGGCTCAAGTTGAAGTGGTGGAACTAGTCAACGATGGATCCGGTTTGGCGTTCGGCATCGTGGGGGGACGGTCCTCGGGAGTGGTGGTCAAGAGCGTCCTCCCCGGTGGAGTTGCTGATAGAGTAAGAACGCTTTCTAATTACTTACATACCCTTAGATTTGAGAGGGGGGGGGGAGAGGGAGAAAGAGAAAGAAAGAGAGAGAGAATATACTTTACTGCACACCAGAAAACAACTAAGAACAAGAAATCACCGTTGAAGATATTTAATATTAAAAATTGTAATGAACGCGTAGGAGTGAGTATCATCACCCTTCCTATTGCTGCCGTGAAGCATTAATGCGTTTAGCTTTGCAGGGTAGCCGTTGTACCTACTATAAAACTGAGATTTCAAACTCTTCTCTCAAGATTAGTGGCGGCGTTTACGTTGTTGATGTCCATAGGCTCTAATACCCAGTTAAAAGGAGGCGGGCCGGAAAAGCTTTTAATACGAAGCTTAGGAAAAAATGCACTATGTGTAGGATACATTTGGATTAACCTGTGCGAAGCCGGGACGTGTCACTAGTTATCTATTTAAACAAATATTAAAACTCTTTTTCGTTGCTAAGCGCATCACTAGAACTCCATGGCCGATTTCATTACTCTTTAACCGTCTTGAACATATTTTTTTTTGGGAAAGACAAAACTGAAACAAAAAAAAAACTTGAGAGGTGTCAAGGGACACCCGGATGGAACGAAGTTCCTTTCGATTAATTAGTGAAGGAATTGTAATAAAAAATTTTTTTTTTAAGTTATAATAATATTTTTTTTATTATTAACAAATATAATGTTATATAAACTTAATCAGTAGGCTCAATTATCGTAATTACTTCATACAATATGAATTACTTCGTACAATAGCTTACTATAGCAAAAAGTGCCGTGACAACTTTTCGTAAGAATTTTTTCCGTCTAGCCCCCTTTCACAACGCGCGATAAGGAACTTCGTTCCAAAACTGTACTTCGAGTAACGTCTTTAAATCTTTCCATTTAACAGGAGAGAAATTTCTTTCACTACAATAGAAATTCTGCTTAATAAATATGTCGGCGCTACGCCAGGGTTTTCACATATAAGGTCTATTACAATAAAAATACAATACAATTTACATAAATTTTAACATTACTATTGTTTATTACAAAAAGCCACGTCTTAGTTCTTACACAATTAGCCATTTTGTGATGGTTTAAATAGCAACTACAACATCATTTATACAAACAAATGTAATTACTGCGAAACAATTCACAAAATATAGCTTAGTATTCACAATACATATTCTGACATTAATTTATTTTACATAAATTACTTTTAGCTAATATAAACTAACATTGTTATTATCCAGCCTATAATAGATAGTGTCAACAACATGATTTGCATAACAATTACAATACATAATAAAATTATTACTGTTAATTATAATATAAATTATTATTAATATTTATGCTTTATTAATATTTAATTATTTATACAGTCATTTGTGTTTTTAAACAATAATATAAACATTAAACATATTCTGAACATTTTCACATCAAAACAGTGTCTGCTAATTATTAAATATGGTAGAATAACAGTTTCATCTTGCTAATAATAAATAAACAATAATATAGAATAAACTAAACTATATGCTAATTATTGTCAATAGTGACGTTTGTGCCCATAAATACGTTTGGAAATTAACATAATACGCTAATGGTTATTTCAAAGAACTGTAAAAGTCGCTATAGTGGCTCTTTCACAATACAAGCAGTGCGATTATGGAATTCTCTCCCTCAACCTATTCGTGCTAGTTCCTCTCTAGAAGTTTTTAAGAGTCAAATGAAGAAACATTTCCTGTCACTTTAATCGTATTTAAGTTATTGTTTTATGTATTTTTATTTATATGTATTTTTCATTTAATATTAGATTATTTTTTTAATGCTTAGTTTAAAAATCATGCTTTAATAGCTCTTATATTGTACACTATTCCCCTCTTATACATCGTATTTCTCTCTGATAATGGTTTGCTGGAAGAAAACTCATGAATGAGTTAAGCTCGCCTTTGTAAATAGTATTTAGACATTCTTTAAATCTGTTTTGATTGTATTTTTTTTTTGTGTACAATAAGTATAAATAAAATAAATAAAGATACACAAAAGAAAGAAAATACCAATGTCGTCGCCGGTACGCATGCCAAGCCTAATGGTACATCCCTTAGTTCTTTGTTACATGTGAGCACAGATAGTTTTCGAATATAACTGAGCCGAGCGCCAAAAAGTCTCGCCAGTGCGTCTACTAAAACTACGGACTGGTGCAATTAAATATTATCTATATTTTATTAAATTTATTTTCTATGTCTGACGCAAAATAAGTAACAATAATATTATGAATAAGGATTTTATTACCGGACGGGAAACCCCTTGTGAAATACAATTGAGAGTTTGAGTATCATGTCTTATTAGTACATGACTCTTTTTTTTTTTACCTATTCTAGCAACCTCGAGGGGTTAATCTAGATTCGCCGAGCTAGTAGGTGAGCTCCCAGGGCTCAAACCTGATGACGTTGCTAACACGAACCCTAGCAAGAGCCCTGCTTCGCAGAATCTCCCACCGGATCGGAAACGCGACCCACTGAGAAGATCCGGCGAGAAACTCAGTGGGCTGTGTCTGTGGGTTAATTTACTCGATGAGCCCTTCGTCGCAAGCGACGGGTTCGCCGAGAACGATGACTAGTGCTTGAGGTAGCTAAAATCACCGTTAGTGGATCGGGAGGATCCGAAATGACGTGTTTTGGGCGACGTCGACTGTTTACCATTTGGTCCGCAGGATCGGCCATGTAGTTCCCGGCGGTTACGTATATGGCAACTAGTACTCTAGTAGACACTAAACACCAAGTGGACGTGAAGGTTAACATTCAACAACCAAACAAAACCAAAAACTGCGACGACCTAAACTAAATCTTTAGGTTGATTAGATACATTTAGATCTTTTTTCTCAATGATATAGAGTTCGGTCAATCTATATAAGAAAAATCCTTTTTTTTAAACTGAGGGCTTTAAAAATTACATAAGAAAGGTTTTTCTTTACATATACAAGTTCCTAACAATAACATTTGAAACGCTGTTATGCCGCAAAATATCATCCGCTCGGTGGAAAATCTTTTCTTTGCTGTTACTTCCAAAATTACAGGAGCAAAGTTCAACCATACTGCCTGGAATTACAGCTTTTTTTTATTGCTCAGACGGATGGACAAGTTCACAGCCCACATGGTGTTAAGAGATTACTGGAGCCAATAGACCTCTAGAGCGTAAATGCGCCACCCACCTTGAGATATAAGTTCTAAGCTCTCAAGTATAGTTACAACGGTTGCCCCACCCTTCAAACCGTAACGCATTACTGCTACACGGCAGAAATGGGCAGGGTGGTGGTACCCCCGTGCGGACCCACAAGTCATCCTACCACCAGTCAGAAGCAGTCCATTACCAGAGACTACCACCTTTAATTTCATTTTCATTTGATGCGCCCCCCATCTCTTTCTGTTTGAGGGCATACTGCACTCATTAGTGACATCCCACTGCGGACTTGATTTGGGCGGTTCATGGTTCTCTCTCTGGCAGTTGGTTAAAACACTTAATTTATTCGTCTCTTTTTAATTCCGTAACTGTCAATCATGTGTAGTTTGTTGTTTTTCGAGAATCTAATGTCTTACGGCGATGGAAACAAGAAAAACTGCGCGTCAATTCAAGTTTCATTCGCGACCGTCATACTCACGTTCATTTGATTATATGGAGCAATCATTCACAGTGATTTCACACGATTTACATAACATTCGGTCGTTTCTGATGTCCGCTCATAACGTTTCGCGCTTCGGAAGGTTATAAGAAAACGTCGTTTTGTTTTCATTGCGTTTTGTAAATGCGCGCTCGAATTAGAATTAATGTGAGAACGCGGGAAACTATATTTGGATTACGGTTTGACAAACACGTTTTCTGAAGGTTAAATGTGTTAAAGTTATTAGTGTATTTTCATTTGAGAAAATCAAGCATTGCGAGGTTTTATCTATATATTAATACGTGAAGCAAAAACTTTGTATCCCTTTTTACGAAAATTGCGCGGACGGAGGAGTATGAAATTTTCCACACTTATAGAGAATATATATTTATATTTTGAAGTCGTCGTGGCCTAAAGGATAAGACGTCCGGTGCATTCGTATGTAGCGATACACCGGTGTTCGAATCCCGCAGGCGGGTACCAATTTTTCTAATGAAATACGTACTCAACAAATGTTCACGATTGACTTCCACGGTGAAGGAATAACATCATGTAATAAAAACCAAACCCGCAAAATTATAACTTGCGTAATCACTGGTGGTAGGACCTCTTGGGAATCCGCAAGGGTAGGTACCACCACCCCGCCTATTTCCGCCGTGAAGCAGTAATGCGTTTCGGTTTGAAGGGTGGGGTAGCCGTTGCGACTATACTGAGACCTTAGAACTATATCTCAAGGTGTGTGGCGCATTTACGTTGTAGATAACCACTTAAAACCAGGTGGGCTGTGAGCTCGTCCACACATTTAAGCAATAAAAAAAAATAAAAAAAAGTGAGCTGTGATAGTTCATGGCGTTGTTCTTTAAATCTTTCCATTAGCTACTATGGCGCCACCTTCATTTGCTCCCTTTCCGCGGACACAGATCCGATCCGAATTTGTTGATTCTGCGAAGCACTGCTCTTGTTAGGGTTAGTGTTAGCAACGTCGTCAGGCTTGAGCCCCGTGAGCTCACCTACTAGTTCGGTGAAGAACCCCTCGAGGTTACTACGAGTAGAATAGGTAAGAAAAAAAAACGAACACTTTTAATACACTGAGCTGGTGCTTCTTACTTCTACCCTCAATTTTCCATAGACATCTACAACGTAAATGCGCCACCCACCTTGAGATATAAGTTCTGAGGTCTCAGTGTAGTTACAACGGCTGCCACACCCTTCAAACCGAAACGCATTACTGCTTCATTGTAGAAATAGGCAGGGCGGTGGTACCTAACCGCGCGGACTCACAAGAGGTCCTACCACCAGTAATTACCATATTACAAGCATGCGTTTTTATCGAACAGGACGGCAGACTCAGGAGTGGGGATATGCTGCTCCGGATCGGGGCGGTTACCGTGGTCGGCATGTGCGCGAGGCAGGCCGCTGCCGTGCTACGACAGTGTGGGGCCTGCGTGCGCTTGCTGGTGGCCAGACCGGCCGCATCCAACTCTCTGCCCATGCAGGTATTTATAAAGTATCCTCATTCGAACTTGGAGGTCGATTGGCTCTGATTGCCGTGGCATAAATTCACAGCCTTCAGTGCAGTTTTTTTGTTGAAGTGAAACTTTTTTAGAGTCGCTGGGTGTGATTTCAAACTCGATGAAACGAAATGAAACGAAACGAAAAGAAGTGTGCCGCGATTGGCTTGCCGAAGCGGCTCCGAGCGGCGAAGACAAATCACGAAGCGCTCCACACGGTCTCGCGTCTCCGACTTCTTCAGTGTGTTTTTGACGGCCGTGCACGCTGTCGTGGCTCTCGGAGCGCCCTGAGATACTTTTATTTCTATTTAGTTTGTTATCAACAGATGTCGTTGCACGTAAATTCAACAATTCCTGAATCGCGGTGACGAGATGTTACACAGTTGATAGAGGTTCTCGTATTTCTCTTGCTAATTTATACTAACCTGGCGTAAGGTTACCGTGATTATGCAGGCGGTTCCCCCAGGGTAAGGCTACTCCAGTGCACTGCGGAGTGGTTGACCCTTGCGATTATTTTTATTTTTATAAGTGTCACTTCTACCGAGTGTGACTTGTGCACACACACACATTTTTTTTCCTACCTTTTTTTTTCTCAGTTGCCTACATCTGAGGTTTAAGCAGTGCAGAGATAATGTATGATAGAATGCGAAAAGAGGAGATAAGAAGATTTCCATCTCCTTTTAAATACATGTTTTTATCAAACGCTTTGTTTCCTTAATCTATACTAATATATGAATCTACAATGGTTTTTACGGATGTTCCGTTAACCTACTGAACCGTGCATCCGATTGACTTGAAACTTGGTATCCATGTAGAAAGTATATGTATTTAATGGATAGGCTAATATTTATATGAATGTTGGACCCCCTACACCAGTTGCGGAGGCGTTATAACAAATATATATACATAAAGATAATTAAAATTAGTTGTACGCTTCGCCTGCAACCGCGGAAGCTTTGAAGTATTTAATAAAAACTTCGGAAATAATAAGATTGTGCTAAATAAAGGCGAGAATGAGCCGTGCAAAGAGTTTTGTGTTTACGTCTTTTCGACAAATCAAATCAAATCAAATGAAATAAAAAAAAATTATTCAACATAAATGAAAGTACATACTTGTTGAACGTCAAAAGAACTACCGCCAAGAACACACGAGAACTAGCCTCCGTCCTGAGAAGAATTGGCAAGAAACTCAGGGGGCATGTCTTTTTTTTTTGTTAAATATGAAATTATTATTTATTTTATAATCAAATATTACGAACTAAATGCACGTTCACTTTATTTCCACCTTTAAGAGGTCAGTCTTCAAGATGATTACTCTTTGATGTTTGTAAACAAATTAAAACGTTCTTTCTCAAGATTTCACGGAAAAGTCCTCAGCAGGCGACCTACTTTTATTCAATTTTAATTGGAGAAGTTTAAATGTAAATGCACATGGAGTGTTTCCACAAAATGTTGCCGCTGCTACACATCAGCGAACCGGGAACGCTGCTGATTGTTTGACGATAATTAAACAACTTTAAGACAATAGAAACTCCCCGGCGAGTAATCTCAGCCCACTGAGTTTCTCGCCGGATCTTCTCAGTGGATCGCGTTTCCGATCCGGTGGTAGATTCTGCGAAGCACTGCTCTTACTAGGGCCAGTTTTAGCAACACTTTCGGTTTGAGCCCCGAGAGCTCACCTACACGCTAGGGTGAAGCTGAAGTAGCTTTTCAAGGGTATCAGCATAGGTAGGAAAAAAAATATCATATGTACATTGGTATAGTCCGGCCGCTGAAAGAAGATATTTCTGGCGGGTCGTGAGCGGACGAAAGATCTTTGAGGCAGCATTGGATTTGCGAATAGATACAATGTCCTTCATTGAACTAACGAATTTTTTGTCATTAAAAAAGAAATAATAATGTCATTTTGGGTGGGGAACGATAGTATTTTCTTGTTGGCCGGACCATTTGCTTGTTACTCGTTTTTCTAATGTAGGTTGGCTGTGACATAGGTCGTGACACTAGTTACTTACCTACTCATTACTTTCTTCGGCAGACAAAATGGCGCGTTTCGGTCTAAATAAATTAATATTTGAAAGCAATTAACTATAGTTTAATTATAGCACTTCGTTAACAAAATTGCCTACGATGGGTAGGACATGTGGTTCGAATGGAGAGTACCAGAATGCCGAGACAATTGCTCTATGGCAAACCAGAGGGCCGCAGAAGTCGTGGCAGACCCAAACTCCGATGGTTGGATGGCGTGGAGCGCGACCTCGAAAATATCGGCGTCAAGAACTGGAAGGAGAAAGCCCTGAACAGAGCAGTCTGGAGAGACATACTGGACCAGGCTAAGGCCCACCCTGGGCTGTAAGGCCTAAGATGATGATGATGATGTTAACAAAATTACAATTAGGACTACTAGTCCAAGTGCACATTTAGAAAAACATTATTTGAACCTCATGTAAAATCTTATTAATTGTAAAATCTATTCTTCTTCTTGCTTCGGTTTCCTCAATACTGAGGGTCGTGACCACCTCCTCGCAACAAGAGTTTATTCCGGATCATTCCACGCAATTTGCCTCTATCTCGCGCCGAGTGTAGAGCATCGGGAACTGTGGTGTCGAGGGTAGTGCGGATCTGGTCAGTCCAACGTGTCGGGCTCGTGGTCTTCTTCCGTCCAACTTTCCAGTCACCATTAGCTTCTCCAAGCTGCCGTTATCCTCTATCAATAAAATATAAAGATAGTAAAATCTATTACCGAGATGTACAATTTCACATCGACAATAAATGTTCGAGCTTTATCGATCGATTCATAACGTATGAAGAGTTATTAAAACTTGCCAACGCAAAAGAAATGCCGATAATTATATGTATTTACTACAAATACTACAATCTATGTTTGTCTGTCTGGTGTTGTGTGAATTGTTAAAAAAAATAATTGATTTACTATGGAAATACTTTTTTTTCCTACCTATTTGCTAGTAGCCTAAGCAACTATTGCAGTAACGTCAGGACGGGTAGGTGAGCTCACAGGCTCAACTTGAGCGAATTTTGCTAATACTTGTCCTATCTTCGTAGAATCTACTTGTCTATTCTGTCTATCTAATCTATTGAATCTACTAATCTATTTACTGGTGGTAGGACCTCTTGTGAGTCCGCACGGGTAGCTACCACCACCTCACCTATTTCTGTCGTGAAGCAGTAATGCGTTTCGGTTTGAAGAGTGGGGCAGCCGTTGTAACCATACTTGAGACCTTAGAACTTATATCTCAAGGTGGGTGGCGCATTTACGTCGTAGATGTCTATGGGCTCCAGTAACCAGTTAACACCAGGTGGGCTTTGAGCTCGTTCACCCATCTAAGCAATAAAAAAAAAAAACTACAATCAGATCGGAATCGCAACCCACCGAGAAGATCCGGCGAGAAACTAAGTTGGTCCGAGGGAATACAACTTAGCTGCTTGATACTGACTTGTTTTGAATATCTGAAAATGACATACGATAGTACTAGAAGACGGCAGCACAAATAGAAATTTATGAAGGCGTTTTTGGCGTTCGGCACGAATAGGGCCTCTTATTATTAAAATGCTTTGAACTCCAATTGAATGTTCTAAAGGAAATTTTTCAATCGTAATGAAATTGTATTCTCCTGTCAAATATTTTCGAGATTAAGTTCTCTTTTGCCCGACTGCCTATTGGTAACGTTCTTATAATTAAAATTAAGGCCTTTTTCGATATTAGACAAGGTTAGGACTATATTATAATCGAATGGAAAAGGTGAAAAGATGTCTGCGGCTGCGATCGTCGTAATCAACAAATTCGTTGGCCTAATTAGTGGAAAAGACAAATTTTACTGGTGGCAGGACCTCTTGTGAGTCCGCACGGGTAGGTACCACCACCCCGCCTATTTCTGCCGTGAAGCAGTAATGCGTTTCGGTTTGAAGGGTGGGGTAGCTGTTGTAACTATACTGAGACCTTAGAACTTATATCTCAAGGTGGGTGGCGCATTTACGTCGTAGATGTCTATGGGCTCCAGTAACCACTTAACACCAGGTGGGCTGTGAGCTCGTCCACTCATCTAAGCAATAAAAAAAAAAAATTCAATTTTAAAAACTTGTATTTCGGATATGACTGTACGTACTCCTTTTAAATTGTTAGGTAGAGTAGCTTTTAAATTGCTCTTTTCTCTAATCTACTCTCTCCCGCCATACGTTCTGGTGGTACTCGCAATAAACACGTCTGCAATGTGCTTAGTGCGAGTTTTTTAACGCTCTCGATAGCGTAAAAGTTAACTCAAATTCGTATGGAGCTGTAACGTATGTCTACGTTTGCCGCTAGGATCGCTGTTTCAACTGTATACAAATTTGAGTTAACTTTTACGCCATCGAGAACGTTAAGAAACACACACTAAGAACACACGGATGTGTAAACCCAGCATCGCAATACCCAATTAGTGCAGCAGTATCTCGTCGAAAAACGACTTTATTCGCTGGAGCTTATTAAGTTTTAATTGAGCTTATACATTATTTACAAGGCTTTATTCGAATGGGTATTGTTTTTTTTTGTTCAGCTAGCCGAGGTGATAAGTTTACTCCCTTCTTCTTCTTCTGAGTTGGTCTTTTCATTGATGAAGTTCGTGTCTAGTTTGAAATATTGACCACTTGATGCATTATACGTCCTCACGTCATCTTGTCCTTGGCGGTCTATATAGCTTCGGTTATTGGCAGGTTATTTATTTTTACCTTGATACACAATATCTAAGTCTCAGTCGTTTAGCATGGCTGTCCAACTCTTCAAGCTGAATTACTGTTACGCGGCAGAAATATGCGGAACGGTGTTACCTACCCGTGCGGGCTCACAAGACGCCCTGTTTCCTATCCTAAGTTTGATTTAAAGAAGGATATCATGACGACGAGGGTAGTTCAAGCCAGACTCGAAGAGTATGGGGCAGAATTTATCTCTTTAAAGTAGGTACTGTGATTTTCGTGTATAGAAAAAAATGATTTTATTGCATCCCGCCTCGTCATCTCGTGTACACTGTGAGCCCGCAACGTGTAATGAAGGTAGTTGACAAATCGTCTCTTGGAATGAACTAACCGCGCATCTCACTTGATTTAAATTTTTGTCTTACTGTCATTTTCGACCGTGATTGCCGTGTGTATATAAAAAATTTTATTTTTTATTTTTTAAGGGATTTATGACCTGGTAACTAAGACCTTTAGGTCAAGTCTTATTTTAATTTTAATGTTTTTTTTTTTATATGAAAAATGTTTTTATGAAATGAAATGAAATGAGATGATTATGATATGGAATGAAATAGAAACTCAGTAAAATTGTGGTCATTTTTCAGTGGACTTTTTGGAGGATCCCGAGAAGTTACGTTCAGCAGCATTATTTCATTTTCCCACATTTGTGCACTTTCACAGATACTAAACTGTTAATAACGTTATAACACATTTAAACCTGAAGAAACACTAAATAGACAAAATAAAACAAATCACAGAACTTCACCGCCAAAAAGTCCTCTTCTTTTTTATCTGTTTAAATATGGCTGAAGATTACAACAAACTTGTTTCTTTTCAATGTCGGTCTAAGAATAAATACATTAAAACAGTTTGAAGACATTAAACAATACGTTTTTCTAACAAAACAATTCTGAAACTAAACAGAATCTGATCTGGATTCGATCGATCGATGTTGCGTTTGTGACTAATGTTACCTTGCCATTGTCGTGGAGGTGATTTGGGGCTATTTTAGTATAGTAATATATGAAGTCATTTGGAAACATTCTATTGGTTTAGTCTATTGGTTTTAAAAGAAAGCTTTAGAGACAACAATTCTTCTTCTTCTTAGTCGCACACTTCATTGCTGAAGGTGTCCTTGAAAGACCCTCGTCACACTTTGCACTAACATCTTCCATTTTGTTCGGTTTTGGGCTTCCCTCAGTGTGATTGTAACAGAGACTTCAGTGAGCGTGGTAACTTATTCTGACCAACGAGACAACAATACAGCCCCACAAAGTTAGTTCGAAGTCGTCGTGGCCTAACGGATAAGACGTCCGGTGCATTTGTGTTGAGCGATGCACCGGTGTTCGAATCTCAGGCGGGTACCAATTTTTGTAATGAAATACATACTCAACATATTATGTTCACGATTGACTTCCACGTCGAAGGAATAACATCGTGTAATAAAAATGAAACCCGCGAAATTTTAATTTGCGTAATTACTGGTGGCAGGACCTCTCGTGAGTCCGCGCGGGTAGGTACCACCACCCTGCCCATTTCTGCCGTGAAGCAGTAATGCGTTTCGGTTTGAAGAGAGGGGCAGGCGTTGTAACTCTACTTGAGACTTTAGAAGGTGGAAGAGACAAGGTGGGTGGCGCATTTATGTTGTGGATGTCTATGGGCTCCAGTAACCACTTAACATCAGGTGGGATATGAGATCGTCCACCCATCTACGCAATAAATAAAAAACCCACTAATTAATTAATGGTCCGGTATTTTGCATATATTTCGTGCGGAGTATACGGTTGCTTGTGGTCATTGAACCTCAACCTTCGAAATTTACGGCTGAATCTCAACTAAAGCGTTGTTATTGCTGTGAGGATATATTGGATTTGATTTCTTTTCTACAGTCCTTGGGAGCATCACCGGCTCCGGTAGTACCGTCCAGGCTGTTAGCGGACCCCATTGAGTTGGAGCGACGTCTCGCTGAAGCCGGCCACGAGGGCTTCGGGGCGCTCTGCGAGGATATTACTCCGCCATCACCTCCACCTACTATCATCGAGGAGAGATTACATCACAGGGTACGAAAGATAAGCCTTGCATTGTATTGCTTTTTTTTCCTACCTAAGCTGAGAGCCTTGAGAGGCTATTTCAGCGTAACCTTAACTAGTAGCTGAGCTCACGGGGCTCAAACCTGACGACATTGCTAACACGAACCCTAGCAAAAGCAATCTACCACCGGATCGAAAACGCGACCCACTGAGAAGATCTGGCGAGAAACTCAGTGGGCTGTGTCTATGGGTTAATTTCCCCGTCGAGCCCTTCGTCGCAAGCGACGGTTTCGACAAAAACGATGACCGGGCATTGTACAGCGTTATCGTGCGATTTTTGACCTAAGGTTGATGTTTTGTTGACAGCCTGTAGCGTCTATGGTCGCGGTCGTGCCACGCGGCGCGCTAGTTTCGTCTCCGCGCCCGCCTCCGCCTATCACCAAGCAATCGGCTCCACAACCAGCGCCTTTAAGGTTATTAAACACAAAAAACTAGATTACGAAATCTTCCCGTGACCATTAGACTTTTATGGTATTTATCTATAGTCCTGCTTCAATCAGAACCAGGGATTAAGTGTCCATCATAAATTTTTTATTGTTTATTTGAGTGGACGAGCTCACGGTCCACCTGGTGTTATGTGGTTACCGGAGCTCATAGACATCTACAACGTAAATGCCGTCATCTATCTTGAGATAATAGTTATAAGGTCTCAGTTTTCACAGTACAACGGCTGCCCCACCCATCAAACCGAAACGCAGGCAGGGCGGTAATTACCAGTAATTACGCCAATTATAATTTTGCGGGCTTGATTTTATTACACATGTTTTTTCTTCACCTGTTCTGTTACATGTTATTTCTTCACCGTGGAACTCAATCGTCAACATTTGTTAAGTACGTATTTCATTAGTAGGATTAGTACCCGCCTGTGGGATTCAAACACCGGTGCATCGCTAGATACGGATGCACCGGGCGTCTTATCCTTTAGGCCACGACGACTGACTTCAATTTAATATAGAGGCGAAACCGAACTCCTGAATACTGCGTTCTTAAATTTGTACCTGAACGTAGGTTACCATTGGATATGGCAGTTCGAGGCAACGGCTCACCGGAGACATTGAGCTACGAAGTGTCCTTGAACAAGGACACGGCACTTGGGCTCGGCATTACTGTAGCCGGTTACGTGTGCGAGCAAGGTAAGAGTCCTCGTATTTTTTTCTAGCTTTCGTAGTCAAAGGATCATAATTAATTATGGCTCAACTGGCAGTGAAATAATAAATAATAAATAAATAAATATTTACTAACAATCACGCCACGTTAACTGGCCCCGTGATAAGTTCGTAAAGAACTTGTGTTACAGGTACCAGATAACGGAAATAAATGTAAGATTTTTATTATACACATACATATATTTAATATACATCCATAACCCTGGAAAAGACATTTATATTTATCATACAAATATCTTCCCTTGGCGGGATTCGAAACCGCGACTCTCTTGTGTAGTGACCATGTCACTTACCACTGCACCAGACGGCCGTTATGTCAAAATGTCACTTTTGTTAATGAACACCGGAAATGCTATGGGCACAGCCAAAGGGCTACCTATCGCAGATATGTTTTAAAATGGCTATTGACGAAGGACGTGTTACAGCGTTCGAGATATATTGGGAATGCCATAAGGCCAATTTTTCTTAGAGGGGAAAGAGACAAGGCAACGCGCTGAAAACGGGTTCTGGATCATCGATTACGATGAAGAGTTCGACGAGTGAAATAATCCATAGACACAGCCCACTGAGTTTCTCGCCGGATCTTCTCAGTGAGTGGCTATTCCAATTCGGTGGTAGATTCAACGAAGCACTGCTCTTGCTAGGGCCGGTATTAGTCACCTTTGTTAGTGAATATAGGAAATGCTATGGGCATAGCCAAAGGGCTACCTATCGCAGATATATTTTCGAATGGCCATTGACGAAGGACGTGTCACAGCATTCGGGATATATCGCGAATGCCATAGCGTTAGTCCGTCTTAGAGTCGAATGGTACAAGGAAAGCGCTGAAAACGTGCTCTGGATTGTCGATTACGATGAAGAGCTCGACGGGCGAGCTAACCCATAGACACAGCCCACTGAGTTTCTCGCCGGATCTTCTCAGTGAGTCGCGATTCCAATTCGGTGGTACGTTCAACGAAATACTGTTCTTGCTAGAATTTGCTAATACCGGCTAATTTGCTCATCCATAGAGAACAGATAGCTTTGAAAAACATTATTTTTGCGCATACTGTTTTTTTTAATTGCTAGATGAGTGGACGAGCTTACAGCCCACCTCGTGTTAAGTGGTTACTGGAGCCCATAGACATCCACAACGTAAATGCGCCACCCACCTTGAGATATAAGTTCTAAGGTCTCAAGTTAGTTACAACGGCTGCCCCACCCTTCAAACCGAAACGCATTACTGCTTCACGGCAAAAATAGGCAGGGTGGTGGTACCCACCCGCGCGGACTCACAAGAGTTACAATTCATACATCAAGAACAGTTACAATTCATACATCATTACCAATTTGAATACGTGAACTCTTGTNACAGCCCACCTCGTGTTAAGTGGTTACTGGAGCCCATAGACATCCACAACGTAAATGCGCCACCCACCTTGAGATATAAGTTCTAAGGTCTCAAGTTAGTTACAACGGCTGCCCCACCCTTCAAACCGAAACGCATTACTGCTTCACGGCAAAAATAGGCAGGGTGGTGGTACCCACCCGCGCGGACTCACAAGAGTTACAATTCATACATCAAGAACAGTTACAATTCATACATCATTACCAATTTGAATACGTGAACTCTTGTGTCGAATCGTTTTTCACGTCACTAGCAACGCGACACATCCCTAAGGGAGAAAAAAAAGGTAGGCTGTCAGATGGAGAGATAGAAACTTACTGATAATAATATAAAAATCGGTTGATTGTCCATATGTACGACTTTAGTATGCGTGTGGAATAAATAAATTTTTCCCATACTGGAGTTTGAGTTCAACCCGCAACAACGACCCGATGACAGTATGTTTCCTAAGCCCTGATTGCAATTTTACAACAGGAATAATACGAATTTAGCCAACTCTACCGTGTTCCGTTTTGATTAAATAAAAGCCATGAATTCGGTGCAAGCCGTATAAAACCTTAAGGCGTCGTCGTATAAAAACAATGAAAGATCCCGTGTAATCTAAAAAAGTCCCACTGGCCCTTGCTCGATGGATACTGTGACCCAGTTTCCGCGACGGGGCCACGAAATGTAAATCTCGAGCTGTGTGTTCACTGCAAACTCTAAAATTAAATTGTTTTAAACTCACGCGGCTATTAACCTTTTAAAGACTACTATTAGCTTTCTCCTGTAGTCGTTTGGCCTGATTGAAATGAGGGCTCTGAAGTTGCGATACTTTAAGACAAATATATTTTTTTCTGTATCGAAACTAGCGGCATCTTGTAGCTGATGCCCCTAAACTTATACCTAGTCAGGTCATAAATTCTGTCACATGTTTAATGTAAAATAATTGAAACAAGTTTATTCATTATGTAACCATTCATATACCAAAATGAACTTAACAAAACATAGATTCTTATGACACTAAAGTTTATTCAAAATGACCTCCGTGATTTTGAATACAGGCCTTCAATCTGCGCGGCCAGTCGTCTATCGCAGCACGAACGAGGTCCATGTCAATATCGGCGGCTGCCTTAATCAAGGATGTCTTGAGTGACTCCAAATTGGGATGAGGCTTTGAGCACGCCTTTTCCTCCAAGTGTTGCCATATCTTGTAATCTAACGGATTCAAATCTGGACTGGAGGAGGGCCAGTCTTCGTGCCGGATGAAGTCGATTTCACGCGCCGCCAGCCAGTCTTGTGTGCTCTTCGCTCTATGAGCTGGCGCCGAATCTTGTTGGAATACCCAGTGCCTGTTATTGAACATGGTATGAGAAACAGGTTCCACAAGGTTCGTCAGGACTGTATTTTGATACACAACTGCATTCGTTTTTACACCTTTCTCACAAAAATGTACCTCTGTTAAGCCCCAATAAGAAACTCCCAACCATACCATGAGCGAGGATGGAAAATGACCTCGTTGGACACGCGGAATACGGTTGTTCGCTTCTTCACTACTGTGTGCGTACACCTTATCATTTTGTTTGTTGTAGCTCTCTTTTACGGTAAAAATTTTTTCATCCGAAAAAAGAATTTCCCGATATTTTTTTCCCGCGTACCGCTTCAACAAAGCGCGGCATCTCTTCAGTCTCAGGTCCATTAGACGAGCATTCAAAGGATGTCCTGTTTTTCTTCGATATGCCCGAAGCCCTAAGTCTTCATTTAACACCCTTTTCACCGTGGTTCTGCTTAATCCCATCTGAAGGGCCAACAGTTTCTGCTTACGTTTGGAATTTCTTTGAATTCGCGCCTTCACAGCTTTTATCACTGCTGGAGTCCTAATAGACCGAGGGCGACCACTTCTTGACCTGGTCTTCATTGTATCGTTTGATGGTACGATAAACGAATCTTTTGGTTATATTCAAATTTTTCAGTATGTTAAAAATTTGAATTGGCGCGTAACCGCAACGATGCAACGCAATAACTGCAACACGGTCTTCTTTAAGCGTCCACTCCATATTTAAAAATGAGTAAAATTCTAAAAGTTATACATTTTTATTTTCATGAACAATTCGAAATTCGAATTCAATAAACT